>JAPKLX010000106.1:403093-459262 GCA_026898415.1 Leonotis leonurus | reverse complement strand
TGGGGGGGGGGGGGAATACACCAAATACAAACTTTTCAGTTTACTTGGTTATTTATAAGAGAGTTCAAGCTATTCTTTTAATGAGAAATTGCTCGGCAGATGACTAACCAGATTGATCAATAGATCGATATCAGATTAGTCCAGACAGATTGCTCTCTTAGTGTAAACACTTAGACAATAATAAGAGTGATCTTATTACTTTCTAAGTTTCGTGTGTGCGGAAATATGGTAGATTTAGTTAATGCTCTTGTATAGAAAACCTTTTGAGTTAATCAGATCATTTAACAGGTTGATTGAGATGCAAATTGTATGATAGTGCAGATGGTTAGAATAATAAACAACTGAAAGTAAATATGTAGGAATATAAAGAACACAGTTGTTTAACGTGGTTTGGGTAATCCCTACGTCCACGATCTGGTCAAAAACTAAACCAGATTATCCACTACTAGGATACTCTTTTTCTTTATACTCGTGGAGAACGAGTCACAAGTACCAGTCAAAAACTAGAATGATACTTATGCACGAAGTAAGGGTCGTGTCCCTTTACAACAGATTACCTCTACGTTACCACTAGAGATCTACTAGCTAGCAGGGTGATCTTCTTTCTCTCGATAAGACAGACTTGAATCGAGGTTGGGTTGGTGTGATGTAGAATCCTAGGTTGTTTGAAGCTCTTAGTCTGGTTCAGAGAGTGCTTGAGAATATATTGTCAATATAGCTCGCGTGTATCATTATTTTTCTCCAGACCATGGCTCCAAATATATATAGGCATTGAATTTAAAATTCTAGCCGTTGTTGATTGACGTGAGATTGATTGTAGATTGCCAATCAATGATATCCATCATATCTGTTCTTGCCATATAGAAAGCGTTGACTCAATCTTCAAAGTATGGAAGGCAGATTGCTAATAGCTTCTTTCCTTCTTTGTGTCAATTGAAGATTCTCTTCCCAATCCCTGTTGGATCGACTTCAATCTTGACGTGGCAAGAGGATATGATGTGTAGGATGATGTCATCTGGTGGTTTGATGACTCTATCGATCTGGTCTTCAGTTGTGAATATCGATCTGGTTGGTGATCTGGTCGCTGTCTGTCACAGCAGATCGATTTCTTCTTGGCGTGAAATCTTGGCCTTCATCCTATACTATTTATAGAAATGACTTCTATATGAATGATTCATTTACATGTTAAGTCATTTCCTAATCTGTTCTCTAACAGAATTCACTTTATATGTAGTGATCTGTTTACATGTAGAACAGTTTAATTCAAAGAAATACTAAGTGTGTTTCGAGAGATCATCATCAAAACTAAGAATACTTAAGGGTTCCCAATAATTTCCCCCTTTTTGATGATGTCGAAACCACACTTTACAAATATATCCTAATAACATATTAAGAGTGACCTGGTTAGATGGCCAGATGATTATGTTTCGTTATTAGGTTATAACGATTAAAGCAGTTTATATATGTTCTGAACAATAAGAAGTTGTCATCAGAAACTAAATGAACTTCCATAGATAAGGGCAAATTCAGATTACAGTTCATCATAAAAATAGGAATTACAGATTGTAAAGATATGAGAAATGATTATCTATCTGCTTTTCCTTCTTTCTTCCTGCTGTTTCTTCATTTTGGCCCTTGTCTCGTCAGAAATGAGTTGTACACTCTCATAAACTCCTTCTCTCACTCCTATATAATCTGGATCTTTAGCGTCTATCTTGTAGCCTCTATTTTCTGCGAGCTGATTTATGAAATTGAGTAGGAAGGTCTTGTCTGGAAGCTCAGTGCCATGTATATTTGGACATGTTCTGAATTCCCTCTCCGGGGCTGTAATTGTCACCTGGGCTTTTGCTGCTGCTATTCTTATAGCTTCCACCAAATCTTTTGCATCGTTTAAATCCAGATAGAGGTTGAGAGCCTCATTAGGTGTCCCCTCGCAGTATGCTGGCTCTTTGAGAAAATAGCGACACATAATGAACCCATATCGTAGTCCTTCCCATCCCTCCTTTAAGTTCTCTAGGACCCAGTTGGTCTCTCCTTCTTTAGTTTTCATTGTCCTGATAGGAGTAGATGAGAACCAACCGGATCCAGATCGTTTCTTCCTCTTCAAGGGTTGGGAGTGGCTTGATCTGCTCGATGATGATATAGATATCTTCTGGCCTTGAGCAGATGGTGGGTTGGGTCGATCTGGTGCAGTTTGCAGCTCAGGTTGAGCTTCTTTCCCTTTGGCACCAGATTGCCCCTTCTCTTTTTCAGCGACAGCCTCCTTTCCTTTCTCCTTCTTCTTCTCCTTCCCCTTCCTGGATCCTTCCCCCTTTTTGACATCATCAACATATAGATTGATGAGTGCCCTAAGGGAGGTGATCTCCTCTTTCATCTTCTTGATTTCCTTGTCTGAGTCAACCTTTTGTGTAAGCAGTGAAGTGATGTTGAGGTTAGAATCGTCAATCTGCTTTTGTAAGGATGACTTGGCTTTGAGCAGATCAGCTTTGTAGCCCTCTTGGTCTTCTTTGATAATCCCAATTTCATCAAAGAATGTCTCAATCATGGTTTTTGTTGGATATCGCAAATCGCTCAACTTCCTCTCTACAAAGTCTTTACCATCTGTCTCAAACTTCCTGAACATCGATCTGGTTTCTGCATTAGCTGCTTTTATCACTTCACCAGCGATGCCATCTGTTTGCTCCTTGACAATGGCATGGACCATGTCCTTCTCTTTCTTGGCAAATTCAGTCACAATCTTGTACATTTCATTGACTTTAAGCTCCATTGTTACTAGAGTCTGATCGATCTGTGCCTTCCTCTCTTCTGCAGCAGATTGATCATCGTCCATCTTTTTGCTCAGCTCTTCAAGCTTCAATCTGCACACTCTTCTCAAGTCTGAGTCAACCTGGTCAACATGGGATTTCAGATGGTTGTTGAACTCAGTGAGAATGCGAGTGCCCTGGTCTTGGACTGTAGAGAGCGTCCCATACATAAATTTGTCAACTTTGTGGGAGATGAGATCCTTCACTTGTTCATTTGACAGTGATTGATGTTGGGTCATCAATATGTCCTCTAAATTTGTTGACTCCACATAGTCTTCCATTGTTGCTGCGACAGTCGGGGTGTATAAACATATGTGAGTTTGCCCCCAACCCTCTGTCCAGCAGGCTCAGCCTCCTCTCTTGGGTAAGTAACCACTGCAATGGGAATTTTGATTTTCTTGGCTGGTTCCCCCTCAGCTTGTGCTGTGGTCTCCACAATCTGCTCTCCAGCATCAGCCATGTGCTGATCTGGTTCTGGCTCTTGTGTAGCTGCACCCTGTTGGTGAGCGTCAGTAGGTTCTGTTTCAACTTCAACTTCTTCTACTATTTCCTCATCAATACTGTCATAAAAATCCAGCATGTCTGCTTTTTCATATATTGGTCTGAGGTTGATCTGGAGTTCCTTGGCCTCAAACTTTGCCATTGCCAGAATGTCTAGTCTATAAGTGTCCCTCAACTCTTCAATAGAGGAGGCAGTAAAGATGTTGAGCAAAGTGGCTTCTTCTGCCTTGAGGTCATGAATTGATCTGGTTCTGAGTAGAGCATCAAGGACATAGAATTCTTTGTCCTTGATGAGCAGAAGGAATTTGAGGCGTTTGGCTGCTTCGTAGGTTTCTGGAGTGAGCTGTATCCCAGGAAATGTCCTAAGTACAGAGTGATCTGCTTCAGTTTCGAGCATCTTCACTACAGTCTCTGTTTTCTTTTTCTCCTCATCCTCATCCGTAGATTCTTCTTCTCATTCGTCCTCCTCATCGATCTGCTCTAGGTGTTCTGCAGATGATGGACTAGGAGTGTGAGCGGGTGAGAAGTCCTTGGCTTGATTTGGGTCCAAGGACGAGATAGGAACTACGTCCTCTGGTGGTCCAGCCACCAAAATTTCTTCCTCCTCAACCTCCTGTTGAGGGATGACAGTTTCTTCAGCCTGGGCTTCCTCCACAGGTTCTGCAAGTTTTTGTAACCTCCTTTTCTTTTGTTTCGGTTTTTGGGCTGCAGTGGAGGCGTCAGTATCAACTGAGCTCGCCCTTCTTGTAACTCGCTTGGTAGGAGTCCGTTCAACTTGTTTCTCTTTTGTAACTCGTGATTTTGTAGACTTCTCAGCTGGGGCAGATGGTGGGATCTAGATGGGGTTAGAACTACCTATCTCCATCAGCGCGTTGACAAAACTAGGGTTTGTAACCCTAGCAATCAGGTTGGCAGAAATGCCCATAGATATTTCTATTTGGTGCTGGTCCTTTGGGAACTTTAGTCCATCATTGAAATCTACTACTGTGTCCCATTTGTGCTGGTGGAAAAATGACTCCAGCATATAGCTAATTTTTGTGGAGTGTCTCAAACTACTTCGCTTCACTTCAATTCCAGGGCTAGCTCCCTTCACGAAGGTGATCATCTTGGCTTCCTTTGCGAAGAGGTCAAATAAGATTCTGCTCCAATTCACCGACAGATTTAGCACAATAGCAGCCAGAATCTTGAACTTCTCGGGCGTGACCTGGTCATACGAACCATTGTGGTTCAAGAAAATTCGCTGGACGAATTCAAAAACTATCTTGAATTCGGGTGCGAGTAGGGCTCGGTTGAACATCTTGTTCAAATAGCGAATGGGCACCACCATTACCATCTCTACAGCCTCTTGAAGTTCTTCACTGATATCTCCCAGATTGAGACCTTCATCCTTCAATTTGTAAACATTGTCAATAATGTTTAGTACGTTGTATGTGGTTTTGCTGATGGTATTACCTTTGCTAACCCTGATGGTTGCTTCGTTCCCGCCTTTCTCTCCTTGCCACGAGAGATAAAAGACCACAACTTCCTTTGGTAGAAAGTGGACAGGATGTGTAGTAATTATGTTGTGAAATCCTATAAAGAAATCAAAAACAATAAATGTGAGCACTATCCTTCCATCAATGAAGTATAAGTGCCCAATAGCAGTTTACAGATTATTGAATTCTATACAGCAGTGCAAGTACTCATGCAGGGTAAAACTCAAAGCATTCAAGATATAGAGCAGTTAAAAGAAAGCTCGTAAATTTTAAACCTTTGCAGCGTCTAACAAGGTCGAATGCCTTGTCCAGTTAATAAAAACCGAAGGTATCAAGTACTGCGAAGAGATCTTGATGAATATATGGTTTCAAGAAGTTTACTTGCTCAAGAAATAGTGAAGATTTGGATGCCATATTGGTAAAAACAGAGTGGTTTTTGAAGATTGAGAGAGCTTGGAAGGAAGAATATTTTGCTAAGTGTTTAAGGAAGAACAACAGTGTATGTATGTGATAGACGAACCGCCTTATCAAAATGTATATATATATATATATAGATAGATAAGCTATAAGAAAGAGTAATATTTTAATTGATTTTCTTCCCTTTTTCAGCTTTTCCCGCCTCTTGAGTTATAGGCGTAAGATCTATTATTTTCTCTTTTCTGCGTTTGATACACGCGCTTGATCCTACGGTTGTAGTGTGGCGCGTTGTTGTTGTAGCCGTCACTTCTCTTCCTTTTTCTTGATTTGGTAAATATCTCCTCGATCACGTTTCCCAAACACTGTACTTAATCATAAAAAATAAAAAATTTGGTCTATTTATGTCAGTATTAGATATAGGAATTATGACATAATCGCCGTATCTTGTTGACTTTCCCCCTTGACCAAGTAATGAGAATATTATTAAAGGATTTAATTAATATCCACGTGGCATCTAGTAATCTGGTCCATATCGATCTCCCAATTTAACGAACTGTTGTTAATACTATCGATTTGTTTATGTCACTTTCAAGTTTTGGGCATTAATCTTGTGTGATGATCTGTTAATAATTCCCGGTTGGAATTAAACAATCTGATCAACAATCTTCTATTTGGATAATCTGGTGTCAATTCCCAGTTGGAATTTTACATAACATGTTTTCATCAATTTTGTTTGTATCTATCTGGTTCAAGTTCCCTGTTGGAATTTTGAACTTGATTAGATCTATGGCAATCTGGTCCTATCTTCAAGATTTAATAGTCCTAATTTACCACAAAGCATCTTGAACCTTTCTTCTGGTAATGCTTTAGTGAGAATGTCAGCTCTCTGTACTTCAGATGTTGACTTTCTGTCTAGCTTACATCCAGCGTAATCTGAGTCTGTGTATCCAGTTAGCTCAAAGTTGTCTTCACATGGATACCATAATCCAATATGGGCTGTTCCCTTAAGATATATTAATATCTTCTTAGATGCTTCCATGTGAGACTCTTTGGGATTTGCTTGATATCTTGCACATACTCCTACTGCAAATGTGATGTCAGGTCGACTAGCAGTTAGGTAGAGTAATGATCCTATGATCCCTCTGTACTGAGTGATATTAGCTAGTTTTCCCTCTGGATCAGGATCAATTTTCCCATTGGTCTGCATTGGGATTTTAACTTGTTTGCTGTCTTTAATCCCAAATTTAGTTAGCAGATCGTTGATGTATTTCGTTTGATTAATGAAGATACCATCTGGTTCCTGCTTGACCTGCAAACCTATAAAGAAACTCATCTCGCCCATCATGGACATTTGACACTTATTTTTCATAAGTTCAGCAAATTTGTCACATAAATAGGTGGATTGAGATCCAAATATGATATCATCTACATAGATCTTTACTAAGAGGATATTTTCTTTGACTTTGATGATGAATAAAGTCTTGTCAACTGATCCTCTTCTGAATCCATAATCTAGTAGAAATGTGGATAATGTCTCATACCAAGCTCTAGGGGCTTGTTTAAGACCATAGACTGCTTTTGTCAGTCTGTATACTTTCTGGTTTGGATCTGCTTCTTCAAATCCAGGTGGCTGTTCCACATAAACTTCTTCTTCAAGGATACCATTTAGGAAGGCACTTTTGACATCCATCTGGTATACCTTGAACCGTTTGTGTGCAGCATATGCTAAGAATAGCCTAATTGCTTCTAGTCTGGCCACTGGTGCAAATGTTTCATCAAAATCAATGCCTTCTTGTTGATTATAGCCTTTAGCTACTAATCTGGCTTTGTTTCTGACTACTTCACCATTTTCATCTCGTTTATTTTTGAACACCCATTTTACACCTATTACTCCTTGGTGTTTGGGTTTGTCCACGAGATACCAGACTTCGTTTCTTTTGAACTCATTAAGTTCATGTTGCATTGCAGTTATCCAATCTGCTTCTTGTAATACTTCGTGAGCATTAGCTGGTTCAATGCGAGATAGATAACAACTCAGCAAGGCACTTTCTCCATGCATTCTTCTTGTCTTCGCACGATCTGATGGGTTCCCAACAATCTGTTCTGGTGGATAATCTTGTATCCATCTTCTTCTCCTGGTCATCTCTTCATCAGATATCTCAGGGTCAGGTTGATCTATTGGATCCTCAAATTTAGTGTGTGCTGATGATGCAGTTTGAAATGGATTCTCATTTGGTCTTGCCTCTGGATCTGAGTTAACAGATTGATGATCCTCTGTAATGACTGTTTCATTGCTTGGTGATCTGTTTTCATCCAGATCATGTTGTGTTGTTCCCCCTTGCTGTATGATTTCTTCAGCAAAAGGTGGAGTATAAATTTCTTCATCATCTCTCTTTGAATTCAAGATTAGAATGTCTTCTAGTAGTATCTCATTTATTCTTCTAGTAATCATCTAGTTATCTGTCTGTTTTTCATCCTGTGGCCTGTAGTCAACAGTGGACTCATCAAAAACAATATGAGGTGTTCCACAATATGAGAGTTCTTATTGTAGACTCGATATGCTTTACTGACATCAGAATATCCTAAGAATATTACAGGATCAGTTTTGCTATCAAAGGTCTTCAATTGAGATTACCCATTATTGTGTATGTAGCACAAACAACCGAAAGTTCGAAAGTAAGAAATCTTAGGCTTTCTGTTGTTCCAAATCTCATATGGTGTCTTTCGATGTCTGAGTGTGATGGATGATCTGTTTTGAGTATAGCAGGCTGTGTAAATGGCTTCTGCCCAGAACTTCTTTGGTAGAATGGTTGCATTAAGCATTGTGCGAGCTGCTTCTTTTAGAGATCTGTTTCTCCTTTCAACAACTCCATTCTGTTGAGGAGTTCGGGCAGCTGATGTTTGATGAGTGATCCCCATCTTATTGCAGTATGCTTCAATCTTTTGGTTGAGAAAAATTCTGTTCCTCGATCTGTTCTGATAGTAGTTATACTCATCTCCTTCTGTTTGGTGATCTTGTGTAGAAAGTCAGGGAGTTTGTCTAGAGTCTCTTTCTTCTTTAACAAAAAGATGACCCAAGTGAATCTTGAGTAATCATCTATGATTACTAAGGTGTATTTTCTCCCATTTATGCTTAGAGGTTTGACTGGACCAAACAGATCTAAATGCAAAAGCTCCAGTATTCTTGATGTTGAGTGAGCTGTTTTGCGTGTAAATGATGATCTGGTCTGCTTTCCAGCTTGACAGGCTTCACATATATGATCTTTATCATATATTTGATTTGGTAGACCTTCCACTAGTTTTTCTTTTGCAATCTTATTGATTGACTTGAAGTTTAGATGACTCAATCTCTTGTGCCATAACCAGCTTGTTTCTGATACTGTTTTAGTAACTAAACAAGTCTCGATCTGGTTTGTCCACTGGACAATATATAACCTGTCCTGCAGTTTACCGGTAAAGAGTATCTCATCTCCTTCCTTGTTCTTCACAAGACAATTGTTAGTATCAAAGATGATCTGATTACCATTAGCACAGAATTGACTTACAAAAAACAGATTGTGACTAAGACCCTCTACATACGAAACATTTGTGATGGTGGTCTTGCCAACTTTTATATTTCCATATCCTCTGGTGTACCCTTTTGAGTTACATCCAAAGGTGACCTGTGGTCCTGACTTCTCTATGTAATCTGATAGTAGGTTCTTATCACATGTCATGTGCTTTGAACACCCACTATCTATGATCCAGATCGCTCCTTTTGCTATCTTGTTTCTTCTTGCAGTCTTCTGATCCTGCAATTAATTACACTTAGCTACCCTTCAACGTTTGGGTGCTTGGTTATTAGCAAATGTTCCCTTTCGAATCCAGAACATTTTTGGGTTAGGAACAGAAATATAACAGGTAATGATATTCCCATCATTATCAATTTTAGATAAGGAGTGAATTTCAGATGGATGGAATCTCTCTATTCCATCGTTCTTCAGACCCTTCTTGATAGGTAATGTCCTGTTGACATTCATTGTTCTGTTGACATTTTTATTTGGCAATGTCCTTTTGCAATTATTTTTATGAGTATGATCTGTTTCTGTGTAACAGGCTGGTTGACCCTTTGTTTGATAATATTGCCTGTTCACGGTCTCTTTCATGATCATCTTTTGGGGATGACCTTTCTTGTTTTTCAAGTTTTTCACTTGATCTGGTATTTGTTTCCTCTCTGGTGCAAAGTTTATGGTACTAGAAGACTTTTCTGAGTTGCCTGGATATCCTAATCCAGATGTGCCCTGTTGTTGCAGGTTGATCAGCAACTTGGCACGTTCATCACTCTTGTAAATTATTTCTTTCCCTTTCTTTATCTTCTCTTCAGCAACGTTGTTTCTTGTAATAAGATCCTTCACTTTTGAATTCAGTGAATGAATCTCACTGTCTTTTCCCTTGATCTGTTCTTCCAGATCGTTTATTTTAGCAACAAATTGAGTGTTTGCTGTACTCAGTATCTGTTCAGATTTCTTCAATCTGTCATTTTCTTCTACAACTTCTCTAAACAATCTCTTGATGCTCGAATAGCTTTTGAACATCCCATTTACTTCTTCCCAAGAGTAGTCAGTTTGATCTTCATTATCCTGTTCCAGATTGATATCATTTGAGGAATTGGAATAGCATGAATTTACCTCGACTTCATCCAGACCGTTGTCTAGTCCCACATAACATTCATCCCAACCTTCTTCGTCATTAGCAAAGAAGGCTTCATCATTCTCTGATGAGCTATCTGAGAAATGACTCGAGTTGCTTGATTCTTGTTCAGCTAGCATGGCTTTTCGTTCATGTTTGAGTTTTCGATCTCTCTTTGCTCTCAACTCTTCTCTTTGGCTTTTGGATAGATCAGGATAGTCTGTTTTGAAGTGACCTATTATGCCGCAACCAAAGCATGTGTAATCTTTAGAATTAGATGTTTTAGAGGTTTTACCAGTTTGCTGTTTTGATTCTTCCTTGTTATCAGATCGATCATTGTCACGCTTCTTGTAGAATTTGTTCTTGTTGTCTTTATAGAAACGTCTGTATTTCTTTGATCTGATCTCCATCTTGTCCATACGTTTGGCGATCATTGCAAACTCTTTTAGTAGTTTGTCATATCCCTTCTCTTCATTTGGAGTAGAAGGTTCAGAAGGATCATCTGGTTTGCTCTTCGCTTTGAAGGCTACTTCTTTGTCCTTCTTAGAGCTGCTTTCTGCCTTTTTGGATAGATGATCTGGTCCACGAATTCTTTGAATGTCACATTCATGACCTTCAAGGTGATCAAACAATGCTTCTGTAGACAGTTCATTGAAATCTGTACTGAGAGGTTGCATTGCAGCATAGATCTCCCAGCTAGGTGGAAGTGCTCTGAGTACTTTCATATTCTTCTCCCTTTGAGTATATTTGTTCTTATTGAACGCAGATATCTCAAGGAGGATTCCAGTGAACCTCATCTTCATTTGCTCAATGGTCTCGCCTGGTTTCATTTTGAATTCATCATACTTATTGCAGGCTATAGACAGCTTGTTCTCAATCATGACTTCAAATCCTAGACACAAGTCTCTTAGGGCTTCCCACATCTCTTTGGCAGTATCCAAATCTTGGATTTTGGCCAGATGTACCCCTTTGACTGTGCTAGATATGATTCCTTTAGCAAAATCATCCAGTTTGGCTTCGCGACGTTCTTCTGCTGTGTATTTTCTTGGATCTTTGGGAACTATCTATGTTGATACTCTAGTTGACGTAGTTACTTTCACTTCTTCAGTGATTTGTAGTGGGCCTTCTTCAATAACTTTCCACATCAGATAGTGATGGGCTTTGAGTGCCATTTTGATCCTGAAGCTCCATTCTCTATATCCTTGGATGGAGAATTCTTCACAAGCTCTAACAACAGATGATTCCATAGCAGACAGTATGCACGTGAATGAAAATAGGTTTTCCAAGATCTATTCAAGTTGACCACAGGTATTAACCTTGTGAAACAAAACAATGGTCGTTTGAACCACTGCTCTGATACCACTTGTTGGTCCCGAAAGAGCAAGGTTTGGTGTAAGGGGCGGGGGGAATACACCAAATACAAACTTTTCAGTTTACTTGGTTATTTATAAGAGAGTTCAAGCTATGCTTTAAATGAGAAATTGCTCGGCAGATGACTAACCAGATTGATCAACAGATCGATATCAGATTAGTCCAGACAGATTGCTCTCTTAGTGTAAACACTTAGACAATAATAAGAGTGATCTTATTACTTTCTAAGTATCGTGTGTGCGGAAATATGGTGGATTTAGTTAATGCTCTTGTTTAGAAAACCTTTTGAGTTAATCAGATAGTTTAACAGGTTGATTGAGATACAGATTGTATGATAGTGCAGATGGTTAGAATAATAAACAACTGAAAGTAAATATGCAGGAATATAACGAACACAGTTGTTTAACGTGGTTCGGATAATCCCTACGTCCACGATCTGGTAAAAAACTAAACCAGATTATCCACTACTAGGATACTCTTTTTCTTTATACTCGTGGAGAACGAGTCACAAGTACCAATCAAAACTAGAATGATACTTATGCACGAAGTAAGGGTCGTGTCCCTTTACAACAAATTACCTCTACGTTACCACTAGAGATCTACTAGCTAGCAGGGTGATCTTCTTTCTCTCGATAAGACAGACTTGAATCGAGGTTGGGTTGGTGTGATGTAGAATCACAGGTTGTTTGAAGCTCTTAGTCTGGTTCAGAGAGTGCTTGAGAATATGTTGTCAATATAGCTCGCGTGTATCATTATTTTTCTCCATACCATGGCTCCAAATATATATAGGCATTGAATTTAAAATTCTAGCCGTTGTTGATTGACGTGAGATTGATTGTAGATTGCTAATCAATGATATCCATCATATCTGTTCTTGCCATATAGAAAGCGTTGACTCAATCTTCAAGGTATGGAAGGCAGATTCCTAACAGCTTCTTTCATTCTTTGTGTCAATTGAAGATTCTCTTCCCAATCCCTGTTGGATCGACTTCAATCATGACGTGGCAAGAGGATATAATGTGTAGGATGATGTCATCTGGTGGTTTGATGACTCTATCGATCTGGTCTTCAGTTGTGAATATCGATCTGGTTGGTGATCTGGTCGCTGTCTGTCACAGCAGATCGATTTCTTCTTGGCGTGAAATCTTGGCCTTCATCCTATACTATTTATAGAAATGACTTCTATAGGAATGATTCATTTACATGTTAAGTCATTTCCTAATCTGTTCTCTAACAGAATTCACTTTATATGTAGTGATCTGTTTACATGTAGAACAGTTTAATTCAAAGAAATACTAAGTGTGTTTCGAGAGATCATCATCAAAACTAAGAATACTTAAGGGTTCCCAACACCAAGTTAGGATCTAGTTTTGATCCAAAAGTTGTAAGATCTAGATTGTAGTTGTTCAATCTAAAGAAGGGAAATTTCAAGTTGTTATCTAGTTTTGATAAAACTTGAGGCTCGTACTCAACGAGTAAAAAGAAAGGAGACATAGTAGACTTCGTTCTAGTTTTGATAGAGCCGTGGACGTAGGGAAAGTTTATCCCGAACCACGTTAAATCCTGTGTGTTCTTACTTTCTATTTTACTTTTCCTATCATTCTCTTCATACTCTTGCATTAACTTGGTTGTGTTAAAGATCGACTAAAGAAAACGTTTTAACTACAAAGAGCATTAACCACTGAATCCGCACACAACATTTATCAAGATTAACGTACTTAAAGTTAATCCTATTAATTGTTTCTTCACATATAAGGTTTATTTGAGCTAAGTTGTTTCTTCCTCACAAGAAGAAACCCTAAGCTAACCAAAACTATCTTTACTTTAAAGTGTGCTTAAGCCTTACATTCTAAACTTAAAAATGAGAAAACCAAGAAAGTTTTGAATTGGTGTATTCCCCCCCCCCCCATACACCAATCTAGCTCTTTCGGGACCAACAAGTGGTATCAGAGCAGTGGTCCATATTGACCATTGTTTCTATTTCACAGGAGATTATCTCTGTGTGGTCATCTTGGATAGATCTTGAAAACATTTTCACTGCATAACTCACTTGCATTCTTCTAACATTTACTCTAAGTCATGGAAGGTCAAATGGCTAGAGCTTGTGAGGATTTCTCGATAGCTGGATATGAGGACTGGAGCTTCAGACTAGAAATGTGTCTCAGAGCTCATCACATCAAGATGTGGTCCGTCATCACAAATGGACCAATCAAAATCATGCACAAACATTCAGCTGAGATAAAAGATGGAAAAGGACCTACTCCCACCATTGAATTAGTCGAAAAGGAGAAAGATATGGATGACTATACAACGGAGGAAAAGAAAGAAGCAAGCTTAGACGACTATGCAAAAGGGCTGATTTCCAGCACGGTTAGAGGAATCTACCTGGCCAAAATCCGACATCTCAAAACAGCTAAAGAGATGTGGGGTGTGCTGCGGGAGATAAGCATGGGATCCGACGTGATTCAAAAAAACAAGTTGTCCATAGCTTGTAACAAATATGAAGAATTCAAGATGAAACCTGGTGAAACTATTGCACAAATGAAGAACAGATTCACCGAAATCTTGATCGAGATAGATGCAATCGACAAAGATAAATATACTCAACGCGAAAAGAACCTTAAGATCATTCGCGCTCTACCTACTAGTTGGGAAATATATTCGGCAATGCATCCTATGATGCTAGAATTCAATTCTCTTACTATCGATGCTTTGTTTGATCTACTAACGGGCAATGAGTACAAAATCAATCATATTCATGGTCATTCTAATTCTTCTTCTAGCAAACCATCTGCTGCAGGAACTAAGGAAAAAGAAACTGCCTTCAAAGCAAAGCAAAAAGAAAAGGAGGTGGAAAAGAAATCTCCACCAACTGTGACAGTAAAAGACTCATCTAGTTCAGATGATGAAGACTACCCCACCAAGAACTACTTCGAGGAGTACTCGCTCATGGCCCAAATATTCCAAAAGATGGAACTTAGGGAAAATAGATATAAACGTCTGCACAAAGATAACAGCAGAAACTTCAAAGGAAGAGATCGATCTGGAGATCGACCTGAGAGAAAGAATGAGGTAAAATCTACCTCATATGTTAAAACTGACCTATCTGAATTCTCTTGTTTTAAGTGTGGTAGGAAAGGTCATTTCAAAACGGACTGCCCCGACATCTCCAAGGCAGAAAGAGAAGAGCTCAGGAGCAAGCGAGATAAAAAGCTCAAAGAACAACGTAAAGTCATGCTTGCTGTGGAATAAGCTGCTCCAAGTACATTAACAGATAGCTCATCAGACAACGATGAAGCTTTTATAGCAAACGAGCTGGATCTCGAATGGGAAGAATGTCTCATGGGTCATGACAACGGACTCGACAATAATGAGGTAGAAAATAATTCTTTTTTTATTTCTAACTCACCTATATATGACTCGGGTGATGAAGAGGGTGAACTGTCCCTAGAAGATTTCTCGAAACTAATGGAAGATCATCCACGGATAAACAAAATGTTTAAATATACAATTAAAGAAAATGGAAAGATGGCAAGCACCATCCAAGAAATGAAGATTGTAAGTGCTTCATTCAACGGCAGAGAAAAGGAGATGCTACTTCAAATCAAAAGCAAAAGCGAAGAAGTGTACGCTCTCACAACAAAGATATCTGACCTAATTGAGAGAGAAGAGTCTGCAAATGGCAAGGTGGAAAACTTAAGTGCAATGCTAAACCACTACATTCACAAGAAGTTAGATAGAGTACACTTAATCAACGACATGCAAAGATGAGAAGCAGATAGAAGTGGTATTGGATATAATGGAACTGACAAAGAACCTGTTGGTCCCGAAAGAGCAAGGTTTGGTGTATGGGGGGGGGGGAATACACCAAATACAAACTTTTCAGTTTACTTGTTAAGCTATTAGAGAGTTCAAGCTATTCTTATTTAAGAAATTGCTCGGCAGATGACTTAACCAGATTGATACTCAGATCAATAGCAGATTAGTCCAAACAGATTGCTCTCTAGTGAAAACACTTAGACAATAATAAGAGTGATCTTATTATTTTCAAAGTATTGTGCGTGCGGAAAAATGGTGGATTAAATGAGTGCTCTTGTTTAGAAAACCTAGAGGATTAATCAAGTTGTATTAGCAGATTGATTGAGATGCAGATTATATGATTGTGGAGATGGTTAGAATTATAAACAACTGAAAGTAAAATGCAGAAATATAAAGAACACAGTTGTTTAACGTGGTTTGGGAAATCCCTACGTCCACGATCTAGTCAAATCTAGACCAAATTATCAACTACTAGGATACTCTACTTGTTTATACTCGTGGAGAACGAGTCACAAGTATCAATCAATGCTAGAGAGATACTTCTGCACGAAATAAGGGTCGTGTCCCTTTACAACAGATTACCTCTACGTTACCACTAGAAAACTACTAGCTAGCAGGATGATCTCCTTTCTCTCGATAAGACAGACTTGAATCGAGGTTGTGTTGGTGTGATGTAGTATCACAGTTTGAAGCTTTTAGTCTGGATTATAGATTGCTTGAGAGAAGGTTGATGATATAGCTCGTGTGCGTGTTGTAACCTATTCCAGACCATGTCTCCAATTATATATAGGCATTGAATTTAAAAATTCTAGCCGTTTGTTGATTGGCATGAGATTGATTGTTGATTTTTCAATCAATGATATCCATCATATCTGTTCTTGCCATGCAGAGAATGTTGACTCAATCTTCAAGTTATGGAAAGCAGATTGCCAACGGCTTCTTTCCTTCTATATGTTAACCGAAGATTCTCTTTCCAATCCCTGTTGGATGGACTTCAATCTTGACGTGGCAAGATGGTATGATGTGTAGGATGATGTCATCTGTTGGTTTGATGACTCTAACGATCTGGTATTACGTTGTAGGCGACGATCTGGTTAGTGATCTGGTCGCTGTCTGTTACAGCTGGTCGATTTCTTTTTGGCGTGAAATCTTGGCCTTCATCCTATACTATTTATAGAAATGACTTCTATAGGAATAATTCCTTTACATGTTAAGTCATCTCCTAATCTGTTCTTTATCAGATTTCACTTTAAATGTAGTGATCTGCTTTACACGTAGAACAGCTTAATCAAAATAACTAAGTGTGTTTCGAAGGATCATCATCAAAACCAAAAGTACATTAGGGTTCCCAACAGAACCCACAACTGGAAAATTTGTCAAGGAAAAAGGGAAGAGTAAGGTGGTGAATCTCAAAAATCAGAATGCTAAACAACCACAAGCTATGTTGGTAAGACAGCCTCAAAAGCAACAACAGCCTAATCAGCATCAACAACATATCAACAATGGAGTTAGACCTCAATACTCCGAATCACCTGTTCGGAACAACATAAGTCATCAACAGCAAAATGTCAAGGACAATAATGGAAGAACACTATCATTTGTCCAACAACGACAACCACCTATTATAACAAGGCCATCTGCTCGGCGACAACAATCAACAATGCCTAATGAACGAGCTGTTCTTAAATCACCACCTGCATACAAGAAACCAATCATCTACACAGATTCGAGCATCTAAGAATGTCTCGGTCATTAGACAAATTTGGGTTCCAAAAGGAACTTTACCTACTAACAATGCACCCTCAATCAATAGGGTAGCTGAATAATGTATATTTGCAGGTTAGGAAATCGATGAGAAGAAAAGAAGCAGCTCGGGGCGCAGTATGGATTCTAGACAGCGGGTGTTCCAAACATTTGACATGCAACAAGGAGATGTTATCCAACTACAAAGAAAGCAATGGACCAATTGTAACTTTTGGAGGTGACTCAAAAGGATATACAAGAGGTTATGGCGATCTCCATGTTGGTAACACAATTATTCAGAATGTGTCTTATGTAGAGGGTTTAAATCATAATCTCTTCTCTATTAGTCAATTTTGTGCCAATAGTAAAAGAGTAGAATTTACCGCTAATAAATGTCTAGTGAAGAACTTGGAAGGAGGAGAAATTCTTCTTACCGGAATTTTGGAGGACATATTGTACATTGTACAATGGGATGAACAGATAGAAATCTGCATTGTAACTAAATCAAGTTCAACAACCAGCTGGTTATGGCACAAATGCTTAAGCCACCTCAACTTCAAAACAATCAACAAGCTGGTCAAAGATAAACTGGTCGAAGGTCAACCTCATCAAATATATGACAAAGACCATGTATGTGAAGCATGCCAAGCAGGAAAACAAACTAGAGCATCGTTCCCTACAAAGACAGCTCATTCCACCACAAGAATATTAGAACTTCTACACCTAGATCTTTTTGGACCTGTATCTCCATTAAGTGTAAAAGGTAGAAAGTATACATTAGTTGTTATTGATGATTTCTCTAGATTTACATGAGTAATTTTTATGTATAAGAAAAGGGAAACCCTTGAAAAGCTACCTGATCTTCTCAACAGATTAACAAATCAAAAGAAGAAATCAATAATCACAATTCGATCTGATCGTGGAACATAGTTCATTAATCAAATGATCGAAGCTTATTGCTCTAAAATGGGAATACAATATCAAACATCTGCAGCTCGTTCACCACAACAAAATGGAATTGTAGAAAGGCGCAACAGATCGTTGAAGGAGGCAGCTCGAACCATGCTAAATGAAATCAATCTTCCAAAGAAATTCTTGGCAGAGGCTATCAATACTGCCTGCTATACACAGAATCGATCTATTATCACCATACGTCATGGCAAAACTCCATACGAACTATGGAATAACAGGAAGCCTCTTTTAACCTATTTTCGTTCTTTCGGATGTAAGTGTTACATTCACAATAATGGGAAAACTCAATTAAAAACATTTGATAGCAAAACTGATCAAGGAATATTTTTAGGATATTCTGACATTAGTAAAGCTTATCGTGTTTTTAATAAACGAACCCTTGTTGTGGAAGTAACACCTCATGTTTTGTTTGACGAATCTACTTTTGAAGTGTCAGGAACAGACGATGAAAGATCAAACATGAAGTTATCCACCTCCACTTTTAGGAACTCCAAAGATCAACTGATTGAAGATATTCTGGTATGGAATCCAAGAAAAGAAGGAGAAGAAGAAGAATACCTACCTGCTGAAACCATACCACAGAAAGGAGGAACATATGTGGATGAAGAAGCATCACAACCAGGGGGAACAGATCAAGGGGGAAATATAAATGAAGAATATTCACAACCACCTGTTGATGAACCATCTGTTGCACAACAGGCCCCTGTGCCCAACCAAATCAATAACATGAATAATATTGATATAAACTTTGATTCATTGTTAGATGTACAAATTACAGATCATCCAGAGTTTGACAATCCACCTGTTGAAATAGAGGTCGAAATATCCGAAGAAGAAATGAAAAGACGAAGAAGATGGGTAGACAGCCACACTACAGATCTCATTGTTGGGAACCTAACAGATAGGGTGAAGACAAGGCGTATGCATGGAGAGAGTGCATTACTAAGTTGCTACCTGTCTCATACAGAACCAAGGGAAATAAATGATGAATTAACAGATGCAGATTGGACCAATGCCATGCAAGAAGAGTTGAACGAATTTAAGAGAAATGAAGTATGGTATTTGGTGGATCGACCTCATCATCAAGGTTTGATTGGAGTTAAATAGATATTTAAGAACAAGAGAGATGAAACAAGGCAAGACTAGTCGCTAAGGGTTATTGCCAACAGGAAGGGATTGACTTTGATGAGACTTTTGCACCTGTTGCACGACTAGAAGCCATCAGATTGTTCCTTGTCTTCGCTGCTCATCAACGCTTCAAAGTATTCCAAATGGATGTAAAAAGTGCATTCCTTAATGGAATCTTGGAAGAAGAAGTTTATCTAGAACAGCCGCCAGGTTTTGAAGTAGAAAATGAAGACAAAGTGTACAGACTGGTAAAGGCCGTATATGGATTAAAACAAGCTCCTCGAGCTTGGTATGAAACGCTGTCCACCTTCCTGCTGGAGTCTGGATTCAAAAGAGGATCTATTGATAAGACCTTATTCACAATCAAAATGCAAGGCCATATCCTTTTAGTTCAAATTTATGTTGACGACATTATTTTTGGATCCAAATCTGAATTCCTTTGTAACAAATTTAGCAAGCTCATGCAGAATAAATACAGGATGTCCATGATGGGAGAGATGAACTTTTTCTTAGGATTACAAGTGAAGCAATCAGCAGATGGAATCCTGATCAATCAATCAAAATACATCAATGATCGCATCACCAAATTTGGAGTCAAAGACAGCAAACCAGTGAAAATTCCAATGCAAACAAATGGACAAATTGGTCCAGACGTACTTGGAAAAGCAGCGGATATCAAACAGTATCGTGGAATCATACGTTCCCTATTATATCTAACTACTAGTAGACCAGATATTACTTACGCAGTTGGTGTTTGTGCTAGGTATCAAGCTAGCCCACGGGAGTCACACATGGAAGCAGCTAAGCGAATATTACGCTATCTCAAGGGCACAACAAAGATTGGATTATGGTATCCATGTCATGATAACTTTGAGTTAACTGGATATTCTAATTCTAATTATGCAGGTTGCAAGCTTGATAGAAAATCCACATCTGGAACGTGTCAATTTATTGGTAGCAAGCTCATTTCGTGGTTTTCTAAAAAGCAAACCTCAGTTGCAACCTCAACAACAGAAGCCGAATACATGGTAGCAGGCAGCTGTACCGCACAAATTTTATGGCTCAAGTAGCAGCTCAAGGATTACGAAGTACAGATGGATATTGTTCCAATATTTTGTGACAGTTCAAGCGCCATAGCAATAACGCAAAATTCGGTAATTCACACTCGCTGCAAACACGTGGATGTTCGTCATCACTTCATTCGTGATGTTGGGAACCCCATGAATTTTTATATTTATTTTGATGATGTTCCTCGAAACTACACTTTAATGTTTTATATATTGGAAACCAGGTAGTCATTGTTATCTATTAAGAAATATCTTAAATGTCAAAGAAGTAGATCGTTTTCAACATATAAATAACGATCTGTATTATTCTAGTAAAAGGTATCTTGGACTCAATGACTACTAAGATAACAAGTCTCTTCTATTGTAAGTCAGCTAGCTCCTAATGTAGGTGAGCAGATCGTTTTTGGTATATTAATAACGATCTGCTTCCTATATAAGCAGCTCGCTGGCAATTTATACTTGTTCTTGGTTTCGTTTTATTATTCATCTATCAACATATCACAAATGTAAAAGTGGTTTGAAGTATCAAACACACTTATAACGATTTGGTTCTATAGACTAGAATTAGCTTAGAAAATAGAATTTACTTGTAACTTATTACAAGTGGTTAAGCAGCTAGTTTTCAAAATCAGCTCGCTGCTCGAACGCCAACAACATTATTTCAAGTCATTACTTGATGCGGAAGCAGCTCGTTCCAAGCTATTACATCAGCCCACTGATATCACAAACGGCAGATTGTTTAGTTCAAAAACAATCTAGTCATTACAACTCAAAAGTGGAGAACCAAAGAGAGGGAGTTAGAACTCGATGGACAGCGAACTGTCAATTCATCAAATTCAAACTGCTCCTCACAGTAACTACGGTGGACTGCCGACATACCTAAATTTATCACAAGTCAACCACTCCGTGTATTGTCACATCAACAGCATGCTTTAAGGAATGAAGTACAAGAAAATCAAAACTACTGTACGAAGGATCATTCCCAGTATGGCAATACATTGGGAAATCTCATGAAAGGTGGTAACCACTCTCATTTAGCAGCGCGTGTCTCAACCACACTGCCATGCATTTAATACAGCCATTAATGCGTTGAAAAGGAGTACCATCGTCTCCAACGGATAGTTTCTTCAAAGAGACTATATATACCACTTTCACCTCCAGAAAGAAGCACGAGAATTCAAGCTATTATCCTGCAATTACTCTGCTCAAAAATCTTCAAGCTCTCAACGCTCTAAACACATCCAACCTTCAAGAATTCTCAGCTGTGTTTATTATTTTGAAGATTTACTTTCTGGAAATTTGTCTTTACCAAAACCCAAAGTTAGGATCTAGTTTTGATCCAGTAGTATTCCTAGATTGTAGTTTTCAATCTCAGGAAGAAGATTTGTAATCACAAGAAGTTATCTAGTTTTGATAATTCTTGTGGCTCGTACTCAACGAGTAAAAATAAAGGAGAAAGCTAGTGAAGTTATTCGATCTAGATTTGATCGAGCCGTGGACGTAGGGACAGTTTATCCCGAACCATGTTAACTGCTTGTGTTCTTTATTTCTGTTTTACTTCATTATCATCTTCTTCATACTCTTGCATTTAAATCTGGGTTGTTAATCACCTCAAGGAAGAAAACGTTTTTCACCTTAAAAAGAGCATTAACCACCATATTCCGCACACAACTTTAATCAAGTTTAAATCTATGTTCATCACTCTTGATTATTGTTATTCACGCATAAGGTATTATTTGAGTAAGACTTAATCTTCCTAACAAGAAGATTTGTTTTACTAATCCTAGCTATCTTAAGTTATTAAGAGTGCTGAAGCCTTATATTGTAGTTGTGAATAAGAAAACCTAAAAGTTGTGAATTGGTGTATTCCCACCCCCCCCCCCCCAGACACCAATCTAGCTCTTTCGGGACCAACAAGTGGTATCAGAGCAGTGGTCCATATTGACCATTGTTACTAATTCACAAGAGATTATCTCTGTGTGGTCATCTTGGATAGATCTTGAAAACGTTTTCACAGCATATTGCACTTGCATTTATCTAATCATTTACTCTAAGTCATGGAAGGTCAAATGGCTAGGGCATGTGAAGATTTCTCCATCGCTGGATATGAAGATTGGAGTTTCAGACTGGAGATGTGTCTTAGAGCTCATCACATCAAGATGTGGTTCGTCATCACAAATGGACCAATCAAAATCATGAACAAACACTCTGCTGAGATCAAAGATGGAAAAGGACCCACACCTACCGTTGAGTTAGTCGAAAAGGAAAAAGATATGGACGACTACACCACGGAGGAGAAGAAAGAAGTAAATCTAGACGACTATGCTAAAGGTCTAATCTCAAGCACAGTAAGAGGAATCTACTTGGCCAAAATCTGACGTCTCAGAACAGCCAAAGAGATGTGGGATGTGCTACGAGATATAAGCATGGGATCCGACGTGATTCAAGAAAAAAAGCTGTCCATAGCTTGTAACAAATATGAAGAATTCAAGATGAAAACTGGTGAAACTATTGCACAAATGAAGAACAGGTTCACTGAAATCTTGATCGAAATAGATGCCATCGACAAAGGCAAATATACCCAACGTGAGAGGAACCTCAAAATCATTTGCGCCTTACCTGCCAACTGGGAGATATATTCGGCTATGCATCCCATAATGCCAGAGTTCAATTCTCTTACCATCGATGCTTTATTTGACTTACTAACGGGCAATGAGTACGAAATTAATCGTATTCATGGTCCCTCTAACTCTTCTCTTAGCAAACCACCTGTTGCAGGAATAAAAGAAAAGGAAACTGCTTTCAAAGCAAAATTAAAAGAAAAGGAAGTGGAAAGGAAGTCTGCACCTGTTGTGGTGGTAAAAGATTCATCAAGTTCTGATGATGAAAACTACCCCACCAAGAACTACTTTGAAGAATACTCACTCATGGCCCAAAGGTTCTAGAAGATGGAACTTAGGGCAAACAGATATAAACGTCTCTACAAAGATAACAGCAGAAATTTCAAAGGGAGAGATCGATCTGGAGATCGACCGGAGAAAAAGAATGAGGTAAAATCTACCTCATATGTTAAAGCTGACCTATCTGAATTTTCCTGTTTTAAATGTGGTAGGAAAGGTCATTTCAAAACAGACTGCCCCGATATCTCCAAGGCAGAAAGAGAAGAACTCAGAAGCAAGCGAGACAAAAAGCTTCGAGAACAACAGAAAGCCATGCTTGCTGAAGAACAAGCTGCTCCAAGCACATTAACGGATAGCTCGTCCGACAACGATGAAGCCTTTGTAGCAAATGAACTGGATCTTGAATGAGATGAATGCCTCATGGGTCATGACAACGGACTCGACAACAATGAGGTAGAAAATAATTATTCTTCTCCTATTTCTAACTCATCTTTATATGACTCGGGTGAAGAAGAAGAGATAGATGAAGAAGATGAAGATGATCTGTCCATTGAAGACTTCACCAAGCTCATGGAAGATCATGCGAGATTGAATAAGATGTTCAAACATGCGATAAAAGAGAATGGAAGAATGGCTAACACTATTCAAGAGATGAAAGAAATCAGCAGCTCATTCAATGATAGGGAAAACGCTCTACTCAAACAACTCAAGGACAAGAGCGAAGAAAATTACACTTTGAATGCCAAGATTTCTGATCTCATTGATCGAGAAGCTTCCGCACAACGAAAGGTCGATGATTTGAGTGCCATGGTTAATCACTCAATACACAAAAAGGAGGATAGGATTCAACTCATCAACGACATGCAAAGAAGAGCTGCAGACCGTACCGGACTTGGTTTTGACGGAGTTGACTAAGGACCACCAAAAGGGAAATTTGTCAAAGAAAAAGGAAAAGACAAAATAGTGAATCTCAACAATAATGCAAGACAACCTCAAGCTATCTTGATCAAGAATCAAAGCCAGCCCCAACACAAATTCACCATTCAAGGGGTTGGGTTTCAACAAAGAAAGCAGCCTGCTCAAAAGTTTGATCAATCTGCTCAACTTATTCATCAGCGAGCTCCTCAGCCATTCAACCAGAGGCAACGATCTGCCCCTCACAAACAATCTGCTACTAGAAAACAAGTTGTGCCCAATCAACTACCTGCCAAGAAGAAAGTTGTGTACATCGACTTTAGTGGCAAACAAATCAGACCTTCACAGAATGTTACTATTATTAGACAAATTTGGGTTCCAAAGGGAACTATGTCTACTAACAAAGCACTCTCATTCAGTAGGGTAGCTAAATAAACTTTCATTGCAGGATAGGAGATCGATGAGAAGAAAGCACACCGCTCGGGGCACAATATGGATACTTGATAGCGGATGCTCCAAACATATGACAGGCAACAAAGATTTATTAATCAACTACAAGGAGAGCACTGGACCAAATGTTACCTTTGGAGGAAATTCAAAAGGATACACAAAGGGTTATGGTGATCTTCAAGTTGGTAACTCTACAATTCTAAATGTATCACATGTTGAAGGTTTAAATCATAATCTATTCTCAATTAGCCAATTTTGTGCTAATAACAAGAGAGTAGAATTTACAGCTAACGAGTGTCTTGTCAAAAATATAGAAGGAGAAGAAGTTCTTCTTACTGGGATTTTGCAGGACAGGTTGTACATTGTACAATGGAACGATCAATCTGAAATTTGTCTAGTAACAAAATCAAGTACAGAGACCAGCTGGTTGTGGCACAAACGGTTAAGCCACTTGAACTTTAAAACAATCAACAAGCTGGTGAAGGACAATCTGGTTGAAGGTCTACCTAACCAAATATATGACAAAGACCACATATGTGAAGCTTGCCAAGCAGGAAAACAAACAAGAGCATCATTTCCTACAAAGGCAGCTCACTCCACTTCAAGAATAATGGAACTTCTACATCTAGACCTTTTTGGACCTGTATCTCCATTAAGTGTAAACGGTAGAAAGTATACTCTTGTTGTTATTGATAATTTCTCTAGATTTACTTGGGTTGTGTTTATGTTCAAGAAAAAGGAAACTCTGGAGAAACTGCCAGATCTTCTCAACAAACTTTCAAATCAAAAGGAGACATCCATCATAACCATTCGATCTGATCGTGGAACCGAATTCATCAATCACATGATCGAAGGATAATGCTCAAAAATGGGAATTCAACATCAAACTTCAGTAGCTCGTACACCACAACAAAATGGGATTGTGGAAAGGCGCAACAGATCTCTCAAGGAGGCTGCCCGAACTATGCTAAATGAGATCAACCTCCCTAAGAAATTCTAGGCAGAAGCAGTTAACACAGCCTGCTATACTCAAAATCGATCTGTGGTCACAAAACGACATGGGAAAACTCCATACAAGCTGTGGAATAACAGGAAGCCTCGAATCTCATACTTTAGATCCTTTGGATGTAAATGTTACATTCACAACAATGGGAAAACTCAATTAAAAATATTTGATAGCAAAAGTGATCGTGGAATATTTTTGGGATATTCTGAGATCAGTAAAGCTTATAGAGTTTTTAATAAAAGAACCCTTGTTGTGGAAGTAACACCACATGTTATTTTTGATGAAGCCAATTTTGAAGTTTCAGGAACAGATAGCGTTTCTTCAAAAGATGATCTCTCTCACTCAACGTTGAGAAATTCCACAGATAGACTCATCGATGACATTCTTCTATGGAGTCCACGAAGTGATGAAGATGAAGAAGAAGCTAATAATCAACCTACTGGAGAAAAGCCACAACAAGGGGAACAGATGGATAACTCTCTCATCTAGGGGGAACAAATGAAGGGGGAACTTCACATGAACATTCTCAACCATCTGTTGATGAACAAAACACTCAATCTCCCCCTCCCTCAACTCAACAACCATCTGATCAACAATTGGTAAATGAAGTATCAAGCATTAATTTAAATACTAACGATCTATTTGATGTACCTACCATAGATCATCCTGAATTCGAGAATCCACCCGATGAAATGGAAATCAAAGTATCTGCGGATGAAATGAAAAGACGAAGAAGATGGGTAGATAGCCATACATCTGATCTCATTGTTGGGAACCCAACAGATAGAGTCAAAACGAGACGCATGCATGGAGAAAGCGCATTACTAAGCTGCTATATTGCTCACACCGAACCTAAGGACATTGAAGAAGCCTTGCAAAATGCAGATTGGATCAATGTCATGCAAGAAGAATTAAATGAGTTCAAAAGAAATTATGTGTGGTATTTAGTGGATCGACCTCATCATCAAGGTGTGATTGGAGTCAAATGGATATTCAAAAATAAAAGAGATGAAACAGGCGAGGTGGTGAGAAACAAAGCAAGGCTAGTCGCCAAGGGATATTGCCAACAAGAAGGAATCGATGTAGATGAAACCTTCGCACCCGTGGCACGACTAGAAGCTATCAGATTGTTTCTTGCTTATGCAGCCTTTCAACGCTTCAAAGTATTCCAGATGGATGTAAAAAGTGCATTCCTAAATGGTATTTTGGAAGAAAAAGTCTACTTGGAACAACCACCTGGGTTTGAAGTTGAAGATGAGAGAAAGGTGTACAGATTAGCAAAAGCAGTATATGGACTAAAACAAGCTCCTCGAGCTTGGTATGAAATATTGTCCACATTCCTACTACAATCGGGATTCAAGCGAGGATCAGTAGATAAGACACTATTCACCATCAAAGTCAAAGACTATATCCTTTTAGTCCAAATTTATGTTGATGATATTATTTTTGGATTCAAATCTGAATTCATTTGCAACAAATTTAGCAAGTTAATGCAGGATAAGTACAAGATGTCAATGATGGGAGAAATGAACTTCTTCCTAGGTTTGCAAGTCAAACAATCTGCTGATGGGATCCTAATCAATCAATCCAAATACATCAACGATCTCATCACAAAATTTGGAGTAAAAGATTGCAAACCAGCAAAGATCCCTATGCATACAAATGGACAGATTGGTCCTGATGTACTTGGAAAAACAACGGATATAAAATAGTATCGTGGTATTATCAGATCACTTTTATATCTAACTGCAAGTCGACCTGATATTACTTTCGTTGTTGGTGTTTGTGCTAGGTATCAAGCTAGTCCACGGGAATCCCACTTGGAAGCAGCCAAAAGAATTTTGCGTTATCTCAAAGGAACCATTGAAATAGGTTTATGGTATCCATGTGATGATAATTTTGAATTAACTGGCTCCTCTGAGTCTGATTATGCAGGTTGTAAGCTTGATAGAAAATCCACTTCTGGAACTTGTCAATTTCTTGGAAGCAAGCTCATCTCGTGGTTCTCTAAAAACCAAACTTCGGTTGCAACCTCAACAACAGAAGCAGAGTACATGACTGCAGGGAGTTGCACAACATAAATTTTGTGGATCAAACAACAACTAAAAGATTATGAAGTCTACATAGATGGTGTGCCCATATTTTGCGATAGCTCAAGCGCAATTGCCATCACGCAAAACCCTGTTCTACACACTCGCTGCAAACATGTGGATGTTCGTCATCACTTTATACGTGATCATGTTGAATAGAAGAACATCAAGATCGAGAAAATTCATACGGATGTGCAGCGAGCTGATGTCCTCACAAAAGCATTACCAGAAGACAGATTCAAAATGCTTTGTGGAAAATTGGGCTTGATAAATTTTATCGAAATTGGTACAAATGTTGATAACAGTTAGCTGGTGGTAAAAAGGCGATCTGTTATCACAACTTTAATTTTAGCTTCATATTTTCTTAATATTATTATGTTGCTAAACTTTGTATGAATATTCCAAATTAAATCAAGCTTCTTAATTTTGATAATTAACAGCTGGTTGATTAAGTTTAATATACACAGCAGATCGTTCAAACAAGAAAACGACCTGCTATCTATCAACAAAAGCAGCGAGCAGCGAGCTGCATGAAAGAGAAAGCAACAAAAATGTTGATATTAAGAATAACAGATCGTTCAAAAGATGAAAACGATCTGCTCCTCTACTTCCAAAAGAAGCCAACAACATATCGTTAAAAGGAAGAAAACGATCTGGCACTTTACTTCAAATGGCAGTCAACATCAGCTAGCTACATAAAATGAAAAATAGCAGCTCGCTGCCAACACCAAGTAAAGCAGATCGTTCAAATCAAAAACGATCTGCTAGGGCCTTAATCAAGGGGGAATCAAGTTCATTTATTTCTCCAACTCCTTGATTATTTATGACTAATGATTACTAATAAAACTAATTAATTGTAGGATATGTCAAATGCCAGTGTGTCAGAAAAGGTGACGGATAAAGTGAAATTCATTTAATGTTGCAGTCTTCGATTAGTGTTTCGAGGTAATGATGTGACGCAATTTCATGGCGTATGAACTTCACTCAGTTTTGGGCGGCAAATCATTACACCAAGGAGTAATCTCAACCGTTACTTGTTATTACTTTTATATGATTTAATCTGGTTCCTTCATGATTTTGCTATAAATATGTGAATGTTTGACTGTTCCTCTTACACTTTCAAATATTCCCTCTCTCATAAAACCTAAACCGCCATTGTTGTGCTAGTTCATTCACACTAAGCTTTTCTGCAACTTCATACTTCTTCGAAATCACTCCAATCATTCTCAAAATGATCGCATCAGAAACTAGCTCTTCATCCTCTCAAGCAAAACCGATTTCCTTATCGGAGATGTTACACACTATTGAGGCGAAATTGACGCCTGAGCCTCGTGTTGTACTCACACATCACGGGTTTAGAACCCTCGATGTTTTATTTAGCAAAATCGAGGCTTGCACAGGTTACATTACTTAAAAAGCATAAATTGGATTTCTAGGCTTCACATGATTGCTTACTCTACAGATACTACACAATTCTTGCTCTATGTATCTATTTGTTCTTTATATAGTATGGTTGTTTGCTTAGGATTTACTCAACTGTCTATGGTAAATTATCAATTTATCAACCAATAAACACTGTTTTCAATCACTTAATCGTATTACATCTCTGTCTAGGGTTTCACAAAATCATCATTGCGGAACCAGACTTCTTTCTCCCACGACAAATAGCATTATTTTACTGTTCGTGGATGGTGGATGATAGAGATGAATATACCGTGAAGATACCCCTTGGAAAGACGAAGGAGGACAATATCCGCACTACAGTTATTGAAATGATTCTGCAAACCTACCATCTGGCTGATGAAGGTGATCTCGTGATTGAAGAGGTCACCGATGACCATATTCAAAGAACTCTCGATATAATTCTTGCACATCCATTTACATGGACGGGAAAAGCATTCAATCGGGCGCTTATTCTACCCAGCTACAGACTGCTCCTTGATTTCGTTCAAAAGGTGTTTCTTGGACACCTGGGTACCTTTGACTCTGTCACTGCTGGAAAGCTCAAAGTCATGGCTGCAGTGTTACTTAATCTAAAGATAAATTGGGCAAGATCGTTGTTGAAACTTATCGTGGATGAAGAACAACAGATCGTTATTCGACAAAATGATGATGGAAACTGCACAAGTATCAACATCAAACGACCTCTCCGACTCTCCACCAAACTTAGTACTATCATTGCTGGGTTCTTCCAGAAGGATAAATGGCACAAATCTGTTGATTTCAGCAATGATTGGATTCTACCAAGGACCCGTCACCAGATGGAAATGTCATTGGGCATTGCGTCTCAAATTTTTCTCAAAGTCAGTAATGAAAGATTGAAGGTCGCACTGATTCGGGTCGGCCAATCAAATCTCGAATGGGAAATCCCAACAAAGAAACCAGAAACTATTGGTGAAGCAGCAGCAGCAGCACAAGTAAAGGAAGCAGCAGCTACAGATCGACCAGCAAAGAGGAAGGCAGCTGGTAATCCTAAACCAGCTGCTGCTGCCAAAGAATTCAAAAAGGCAAGGAAAACCAAGAGCAAACCCACTGCTCAAAATCTGGAGGATGAATTAGAAGCAACAGTTGACAAATTGAAGGAGCCGACTGCTCCAGAAATAAATGAAGCTGAGGTGGAACTTAATGTACACGAGCAGCCCGCTGATAATGTTGAAGAGCGAATAAAAGGAGCTCAATTACTTTTCACTCAGCTGCAAGAAAAGGCAACTGAGACTGTAATCAAGTCGATGCCTGGGATCCAGCTTACACCAGCCACATTTGAAATGGCTCAAAGGTTCCAAACTTATTTGGAAATACGAGACTGCAAATTCTATATTTTGGAGGCCATTCTACTACTTTTTTCCATCAGCGAGCTGAAGGCTGAGGAAAACAAACTACAAACATTCTTTGAATTTCTTGACGTGCTAGATGCAAGGCAGTATTTTCGTACCTATGTACTGACTAAGATGAAAGAGGAAGCCGCTGCCCTTCAAATCGATCTCATTTCTTATTATGAAAAGGAGAAAGACTTGTACAACTTCGCGGTGGATTTGCAGTCAGGTGACTTTGATGAAATATTCACTTTTGAGGAGAAATCTGCTGAGCAAGAGAAGCTTGTTGCCACAACCTCATCCCAGCCCGCTGATAATATTAATGAGGAAAAACCATCTGCTTCGATGGAGAAAGCAACATCTAATTTGGAACCATCTACATCTTCACCTACAGAAAAGGCCGCTGCCGAACCAGTCGAAGAAATCTTTACACAAGGCACTGCTCCAGCTGATTTCCAACTGCATACATTAGAGGAGCTTCTCTCTGCCAATCTTGGTTCCTATATGTCAGCAGATCAACTCAACGCGCTCATTCATGAAAGAATCAAAAATCGATCTGCTGCTATGGCGAACTTCATTTTCTCTGCAGCAGAGAGTGCCCTCGGCACTGTCGAAAATAATGTCCAGATCACTCACTCTAAATTGTCCAGCGAGCTGCATAAAAATCTGGACAGTGATCGCGAGGTTTTTGACAAATACAAAGCTGAAACGAACAGCAAGATTGCTGCCTGTTGGTCCCGAAAGAGCAAGGTTTGGTGTATGGGGGGGGGAATACACCAAATACTAACTTTTCAGTTTACTTGACGTTTTATTAGAGAGCTCAAGCTATTCTATACAAGAGATTGCTTGGAATGACTGACCAGATCGATATACAGATCAGTAGCTGGTTTAGTCCAAACAGATTACTCTCTAAGTGTAAACACCTAACAGATAATAAGAGTGATCTTATTACCTCCTGAGTGTAGAGTGAGTGCGGAATAATGGTGGATTTAGTGTATGCTCTTGTTTAGAAAAACCTTAAGGAGTTAATCAGATCGATTAACCAGATTGTTTGAGAATGCAGATTATATGATAGTGCAGAGGGTTAGAATAATAAACAATAGATAATAAGGAATGCAGGAATGTAAAGCACACAGTGTTTAACGTGGTTCGGGAAATCCCTACGTCCACGATCTGGTCAAAACTAGACCAGATTATCCACTACTAGGATACTCTGCTTCTTTATACTCGTGGAGAACGAGTCACAAGTACCAATCACAACTAGAGTGATACTTATGCACGAATGAAGGGTCGTGTCCCTTTACAACAGATTACCTCTACGTTACCACTAGAAAACTACTAGCTAGCAGGGTGATCTCCTTTCTCTCGACAAGACAGACTTGAATCGAGGTGGTTGGTGTGATGTAGAATCACGAGATGTTGAAGCTCTAAGTCTGGAATGCAGAAAACTTGAGGGATAATTGCAGTATAGCTCGCGTGTATTTTCTCTCTGTTTCCAGATTGTTGTCTTCAACTATATAGGCTTTGAATTTTAAATTCTAGCCGTTGTTGATTGGCGTGAGATAGATGGTATATTGCCAATCAATGGTTTCCATCATATCTGTTCTTGCCATATGGGAAAGGTTGACTCAATCTTTGATTTATGGAAATCAGATTGTTAACGGTCTCTTTCCTTATATGATTAAGTTGTAGATCTTCTTTCCAAACCCTGTTGGATGGACCTTGATCTTGACGTGGCAAGTGTATATGATGTGTAGGATGATGTCAGCTAATGACTTGATGACTCAATCGCTCTGGTGCATTGCTGTAGGCATCGATCTGGTCCCCGATCTGGTCGCTGTCTGTTACAGCAGATCGATTCCTTTAAGTGTGAAGTCTTGACCTTCATCCTATTCTAAGTTGAGAATGACTTCTATAGGAACATCTCCTTTACATTTTAAGTCATCTCCTAATCTGTTCCAAAACAGAAATCACTTAATCTATAGTGATCTGGCTTTTACACGAGGAACAGGTTAGTGCTAAGCTAAGTGTGTTTCGAGATACCATCATCAACACTAAAATCTTTAGGGTTCCCAACACTGCCCTTCAAGAGGAAGCCAAAACTTTTGAAGTAAAAATGAATGAAGCTGGAGGGAGGATGGTTGAGGAAGTGAAAAAGCATGTGGAGGGCCAATATGCGGACATGGAGAAAACCACCATTCCAACTGTGGTTCAAAGCTCGCTGCCCACATTGCTCAAAGCCCAGCTGCCAAAGGCTTTAATTGAGGAAGACGTTGCAACTGGCAATGAAATTTTCCTAATCAATAAAACAATCACGGACATGAAAGTAGCACACAGCGCGCTGGCTGTGAATTTTGAGTCTCACATCAAGGATGCTTCCAAACAGTTCCATGAAGTTCATGGCAACATTTCCACTTTCCTCCAATACAAAGAGAATTCTGAAGCCCAGTTCAAAGCACTACATGACGAAATCGCTTCTCTTCGACTAATCATTTCAAAGGAATTCATTGCTGATGTCGAAAAGGGGGAAGGGAAGAAGGTTGACCAGCCCACTGCCCCCTCTAAGAAGAAACAAGCTGCACCCAAAAAGAAGAAGCTAACTGCTAAACAGATTGCCGAAGCCAAGCAGTTGCAAAAAGAGAATGAAGAAAAGGCCAAAAAGGCAGCAGAACGTAAAGGAAAGAAAATCATGACCGAGGATGATGAAAATGAAGAAATGTTCCTGGATGGATGCACAGTAGAGCAGATCGCTGATTCTGAATTTAGAAAGCTATGGAGGGCGGAGAAACTAAGACAAGGAATGACTGGTGCCATAGATGACGAGATTGAATCTCCAGCTGAAGAAGAAGAAGAGTCTTCAATATTCAAATTCTTTGAAAAATTCCAGTTGACTGACCCTCAAAACCTTACATGGATTAATTCCAAGAAGGCAGCTCAATGGAATAAATTGGTCAAAGAGTTCATAATGCAGCATTACTATCTGATGGACCAAGATACTCAAGGAGGGTCAGTGGACGATCTGTTTCGAGAATTTCTTTGCCAACACAAGAATCAAACTTTCATAGAATATCTTCATAGACAGTCCGCCATGACCAACACTCCTCTCACTGCTCCGAAGAAAACAACTCTTTTGTATCCAAGGATCCCTGGAACAACAGAAGTTGATCACACAGCAGTGTTGAATGCTATTAATCGATCTGCACAGCTAATGGGTTATCCCATTGATTTCAATAATAAAGACTACCGAAGGATCTTCAATGAAATTTATGCAAGCTTCGGTGTGCCATCTGAACTTAGACAGCGAGAAATGGTGGAAAGGAGGAGGCAACAGCTGGCTGATCAACAAAGGCGACAGTCACAATCATCAGAAAAAGGAAGCCAACCACCTCCTCAACTATGAAAATTATTTCATTATTTTGTTTAAACATCGAGCTGATATTAATGCAAAATGTAATTATAAGCTGTTATGACTATAAAGTGAAGTTTATTTTGAAAAACAACCTGATGACAATGTCTCTTTGTCCAGGCAATGTTTTTATGTTTGTCAATTTATTATTATGCACTTTAACTGTCTTCAATATTCAATCTTCATGTTTAAAAGAAAATATAAGTGTAGGTTTCGACATCATCAAAAAGGGGGAAATTGTTGGGAACCCCATGAATTTTTATATTTTTTTTGATGATGTTCCTCGAAACTACACTTTAATGTTTTATATATTGGAAACCAGGTAGTCATTGTTATCTATTAAGAAATATCTTAAATGTCAAAGAAGAAGATCGTTTTCAACATATAAATAACGATCTGTATTATTCTAGTAAAAGGTATCTTGGACTCAATGACTACTAAGATAGCAAGTCTCTTCTATTGTAAGTCAGCTAGCTCCTAATGTAGGTGAGCAGATCGTTTTTGGTATATTAATAACGATCTGCTTCCTATATAAGCAGCTCGCTGGCAATTTATACTTGTTCTTGGTTTCGTTTTATTATTCATCTATCAACAGATCACAAATGTAAAAGTGGTTTGAAGTTTCAAACACACTTATAACGATTTGGTTCTATAGACTAGAATTAGCTTAGAAAATAGAATTTACTTGTAACTTATTACAAGTGGTTAAGCAGCTAGTTCTCAAAATCAGCCCGCTGCTCGAACGCCAACAACATTATTTCAAGTCATTACTTGATGCGGAAGCAGCTCGTTCCAAACTATTACATCAGCCCGCTGATATCACAAACGGCAGATTGTTTGGTTCAAAAACAATCTGGTCATTACAACTCAAAAGTGGAGAACCAAAGAGATGGAGTTAGAACTCGATGGACAGCGAACTGTCAATTCATCAAATTCAAACTGCTCCTCACAGTAACTACGGTGGACTGCCGACATACCTAAATTTGTCACAAGTCAACCACTCTATGTATTGTCACATGAACAGCATGCTTTAAGGAATGAAGTACATGAAAATCAAAACTACTGTACGAAGGATCATTCCCAGTATGGCAATACATTGGGAAATCTCATGAAAGGTGGTAACCACTCTCATTTAGCAGCGCGTGTCTCAACCACACTGCCATGCATTTAATGCAGCCATTAATGCGTTGAAAAGGAGTACCATCGTCTCCATCGGATAGTTTCTTCAAAGAGACTATATATACCACCTTCACCTCCAGAAAGAAGCACGAGAATTCAAGCTATTATCCTACAATTACTTTGCTCAAAAATCTTCAAGCTCTCAACGCTCTAAACACATCCAACCTTCAAGAATTCTCAGCTGTGTTTATTATTTTGAAGATTTACTTTCTGGAAATTTGTCTTTACCAAAACCCAAAGTTAGGATCTAGTTTTGATCCTGTAGTATTCCTAGATTGTAGTTTTCAATCTTAGGAAGAAGATTTGTAATTACAAGAAGTTATCTAGTTTTGATAATTCTTGTGGCTCGTACTCAACGAGTAAAAATAAAGGAGAAAGCTAGTGAAGTTATTCGATCTAGATTTGATCGAGCCGTGGACGTAGGGACAGTTTATCCCGAACCACGTTAACTGCTTGTGTTCTTTATTTCTGTTTTACTTCATTATCATCTTCTTCATACTCTTGCATTTAAATCTGGGTTGTTAATCACCTCAAGGAAGAAAACGTTTTTCACCTTAAAAAGAGCATTAACCACCATATTCCGCACACAACTTTAATCAAGTTTAAATCTGTGTTATTCACGCATAAGGTATTATTTGAGTAAGACTTAATTTTCCTAACAAGAAGATTTGTTTTACTAATCCTAGCTATCTTAAGTTATTAAGAGTGCTAAAACCTTATATTGTAGTTGTGAACAAGAAAACCTAAAAGTTGTGAATTGGTGTATTCCCCCCCCCCCATACACCAATCTAGCTCTTTCGGGACCAACACGTGACCACGTGGAAAGGAAGAATATCAAAATAGAGAAAATTCATACTGATGTGCAGCGAGCTGATATACTAACAAAAGCATTAGCCGAGGACAGATTCAAAATGCTTTGTAGAAAGTTGGGACTAATCAATCCAATCGAAAATGGTACAAGTGTAAACAACAGATAGTAAATGGTACAATACGATCTGTTGTTACATTATTTTCATCCAACTATTGATTAATTCATTTAGAAATCATGATTGATAACTTTCACAGCTAGATAATTCACACTTCACAGCTAGCTGTTCAATGGGAACTTACAAGACAGATTGATTCAACAATCTGGTACATCAATCAAGGGGGAACAGATGGAGAAAATAAATTTAATTGATCATTTCAAACTAGCCTAAAATCTCATAACTGCTAGAAGGATCACTAATAAACAGCGAACTGTTGAAAACACCATAGTCTAGCTGCTTGTCTCAAACAAAAATTCACACAGCTAGATGTTATATTTACTCAACAGCGAGCTGTTATCAAAGAACAGATTGTTTTCGCATCAAACAATTTGTCTGGCATTGATTAAGGGGGAATTTAATTCGTGCTATTCATCTCACTCTTCACCACATTATTTATTACTAATGATTAATATTGAATATCATTTATTTAGAATATACCAAGAGTCGAATGTGTCAGAAAAGTGAGAGAAAAAGAGAAGATCATTAAATGTTGCAGACCTCGATTTTCGTGCGACAACAGAGATGTGACTCTTTGACGCCATAACCCTATAGCGTGTGAAATCCAATCGCTAGAATGGGCGGCAAATCATAACTTCAGGGAGAAATCTCAACCATAGATTTAAATTATTTTTACTTCTTCTAATCCTATGCGTTGATTGTTTGTCTATATATAATGGTTGGTTTGACTACTTTGCCTCTTACACTTTCATATTTTTCTTGCAAAACCGCCATTGTTAAAGCTTTAAGTTTTCTGAAAATTCTTACCGCCATTATTCTCGACTCTCAAATCCCGTCCTAAAACCTTATCCTAAAACTCACACACTTACCAAAAATGACAAACTCCGAAGCTAGTTCATCATCGTCACATGTTGCATCACCCATCCCTGTTTCTAAAATGCTTCAATTGATTGAAGAAAGATTAACCCCTGAGCCTAGAGCCGTTCTCAATCATCATGGATATTCTCTCCTTGATGATCTATTTTCAAAAATCGAAGCTTGCTCAGGTTGCTTAAGTGCTTACAAATGCATGAACTAGGGTTTAATATACATTGTTCACATGAAATTTTCTAAAAATATGAACTGTAATACATGTTGATTATGCCTCATATTTTGTCATATAATTGTGCCTAAACTGTCAAAATTTGAAATTCGCATGATTACGCATATTTGAAGGAATCACGATCTTAATTCTGGTCTCTTATGATCTGGGCTTTCTTTGCACAAATATACATTATGCTTAACAAAGCTCTTGTATTTTAGGATTTCACAAAATCATAACCAAGGAGCCCAGATTTTATATGCCTCGCCAAGTGGCTCTCTTTTACTGCTCTTGGATGGAAGACGATAACGAAGAATATACAATCGAATTGCCCATTGGTAAAGAAGAGAAGGATCGAAAACATGTGATAGACATGATCCTCAACACCTACGATCTCACGGATGAAGGAGATATGGTTGAGGATGTGTCTCATGAACAGATCATGGAAGCCATCAACATGATGGTGGCAGAACCAATGGAATGGGATGGAGAAGCGATCACAAGGGGATTAATGCTTCCCATCTACCGAATGCTCCTTGATTTTGTTCAAAAAGTGTTTTTGGGGCACCAAGGAACATTTGACGTTGTGACGCCTGTAAAACTCGAAGTAATTGCTGCTGTGCTTCTAAATCTCAACATAAACTGGGGCAGGTCGTTGCTCAAACTTATCATTGATGAGGAGAAACAGATTGATCTCCGACAAAATACAAATGGAGACTGCATCCATCTCAATGTAAAACGCCCTCTCCGCCTGTCCACCAAAATAAGCACCATTATCGATGGAGTATTTAACAAGGACAAATGGCATAAGGCAGTGGAGTTTGACCAGGACTTGATCTTACCCAAGTCCAGACATCAGGTCGAGATGTCGCTGGGAATTGCAGCTCAAATTTTTGTAAAGGTGACAAATAATAAAATCAGGGAAGCAATAATTGCAGTTGGTAGTTCGAATGACGAGTGGGTCATTCCTGTCAAGAAAGCCAAAACAGTTGGAGAGGCTGTCGCAGCACAGGCCGCTGCTGAACCCACAAAGCGAAAAGCAGCTGGGGATGTACAGCCAGCTGCTGAAAAGAAGAAAAATAAAGCTACCAAAGAGTCATCTCCCATTGTGGAGAAGAAAAGGAAAGATGAGAAAAAGAAAGCTCCAAAGAAGGGAGCAATTAAGGAAAAGTCAAAACCCACTGTTCGCAAGCTGTTGGATGAGCTGGATGCTACAACAGTCACTGCGGAGCTCACCAAATCTGGTTTGCCCTCTCCACCAGTCATTGATGTCAGTGAAGGGGATGTCCCCATGAACTTACACGAACAACCCGCTGATGATGTGACCGAACGCTTGTTGGGTGCTCACATGCTCTTTGAGCAGATGCAAGATGCAGCAACAGATACTGTTGTCAAGGCTTTACCTGGAATCGAGCTCACTCCTGCTGCGTTTGATATGGTAAAGAGATTCCAAGTCTATCTCGACATTCGAGATAGCAAATTCTATATTTTGGAGGCAATTCTGTAGCTGTTCACCATTACTGACCTCAAGGTGGAGGAAAACAAGCTGATCTCATTTTTTGGTTTCCTCGACATCCCTGACGCATGCCAATTTTTTCGTTCATATGTATTAACAAAGATGAAGAAGGAGGCTGCTGTTCTAAAAATCGATCTTGCTCCATTCTACTCAAACGAACAAGAATTATTTCAAAATGTTGTCGATCTGGCTTCAGGAGACTTTGATGCAGCATTTAACTTTGTTGATCCATCTGTTGCTCAAAGCTCTCCAGCTGTGAAGGAAGTTTCTACTTCACAGCTCGCTGAAGTGATGGAAGAGAGGCAGACTGGTGTTGAAGTCGTTTGTATTGAAAAAGAAGTCCAAACTCTGAGAGATGAGGACAAAAACAAGATGGAAGAAGTTGAAACCCGAATGGTCGATGAAACGAATGCAGAAAGTGAAGAACCCTTGGAGGATGTATACACTCAAGCTACAGCTCCTGCAGACTATCATCAATTATCGATGGACGAATTGCTAATGAAGACCATCGATACGGTGTTGACAAAGACACAGATCAGCCAACTCATCCATGTTCGCATCAACGATCGATCTGCTGCTGCCCTAGCTCATTTTGTCAAAACTGCTGCTGAAACGGCAATTGGGTGGCAGAGGCTAACTTCGAACGTGCTCACTCTTCCCTATCCAATGAACTGCACAAAGATTTGGATAATGATAGGGAAGTGTTTGATGGTTACAAGAAGGAGATAGATAGCAAATTATCCAGCTTCCAAGCAGAGGTTGACAAGATTGAATCCAAAATGAACGATGCTGGTGCTCGGATGATTAATGAAGTAAAGAAGCAGGTGGAGAAGTAGCTGGAGGATATGGAACACAACACCATTCCAACTGTTGTGAAACAAGTAGTCCCAACTGTGTTGTCCACTTCTCTACCTGCTGTTCTCAAACCGGTGCTGGAAAAGGCAACTGCAAAAGGAGAATGAAGAGAAGGAAGGAAGAATGAAGGAGAAGGCAGATGCTCTCGCCGCTAAGAAAGGAAAGAAAGTGGCAACAGAGGATGATCTGACGCAAGAAATGTTCTTCGCCGGATATAAAGTAGAACAGATAGAGAATCTTGATTTTCGGGAACTATTTGTTGCAGAAAGGGCGAGGCAACAAAAGGATGAAATGGAGAAGGTGGAAACACCAGAAGAAGATGAAGATGAGCTCATAAATCCGGTGTTTAAATTTTTTGAAAAATATCAACTTAAGGATGCCCAAAATCTCACATGGTTGCACGCGAAGAAAGCAGCGAGATGGAATCAACTGATCAAAGAATTCGTAGTGAAACACTCTCATGGATGATAAATTTCAAGGAGGAGATGTTGACGAACTGTTCCACGACTTTCTCAAACAACACAAAAATCAGACGTTCGTTGAATATCTCTTCAGACAATCTGCTCTAACCAATCAACATCTCACTGCTCCAAAGAAGACTACAATTCTCTATCCTAGGATCCAGGGAACAACAGAAGTAGATCACACTGCCATACTCAATCATATCAATCACTCTACAAAAGCCATGGGATACCCGATTGACTTCAACAATAAAGATTACAGACGGGTATTCAATGGTATATATGCTAGTTTTGGCGTTCCCTCGGAGTTGAGGAGGAGAGAAATGGTTGAAGCACGGAGAGCTAGATTAGCAGAACAATCAAGAAGACAAACAGCTGAGTTTTAAAAGAAGCAGATAGTATAAGTTTTTACTATCTGTATTATTCTTTTAAAACTCTCCTAGTTTCTTTAACTATATCTTCTCAAGGCTTAAACTCATTGTAGTAATAGCGAGTTAAATTCTGAACAGATCAAGTTTACGATCTATTCACAAATTAACAGCTCGTTGTCCCCTGCTTTATGTTAGTTTTTGATATATATACTAGAATAGCTTTTTACAAGATCAACGTTGTAAAAGGAAGTTTGAATTTTCAAACTAACTTATAGTGATCTATCTTATGTAAATAGCACAGATGGATAATAAAATACCATCTTCTATCTAGCTGTTATAAGAAAGACTCGGACTAGCCAAGCGAAGACCAGCTCGAGATTATGTTCACACAGCGAGTGATGACAACAACAGATCATAGTCCAAAGACGATCTGTTCTCTCGAACTCTTCCAAAACTCAAAGATCATGTATTATAAGGTATCAATTGTGAACAACTCGACTCTACGCTATTGTAGGAAACAATATGCACCTGCTACAAGACAGCGAGCTGCTTAACCTTCATCATAGTTACGGTGGACTGCCTACACACCTAAATCTGTCATAAGTCAACTGCTCAGTGAGTTGTCACATCAACAGGATAATTTGGGGAATCAGAAGTACGAGAATATCAATTTATGTGTACTTCATATCATTCCTGGTATGGCAACAAACTGGGAAATTACATGAAAGGTGGTAACTACTCGCTTAAAGCAGCGCGTGCTTCACCAACGGAGCCATGCATTTAATGCTGCCATTAATGCGACGGAGAAGAAGGACACTATCTCTCTAACGGATAGTTCCGGCCAAAGCTCTATAAATACCAACTTCTCTTCCAGGAACGAGTACGAGTATTCACGATAACAAAGCTTCAACTCTGCTCAAATATCTTCAAATATTAAAAGCTCAAAAACACTCTTTCAAGCTCTAGAACTCTCTGAGTGTTTTATTCTTTTTGAAGATAGTCTCTGGAAAACTATTCTTAGTTCAAACCCAAGTTAGGATCTAGTTTTGATAAAACTTGAGGCTCGTACTCAACGAGTAAAAAGAAATGAGACATAGTAGACTTCGATCTAGTTTTGATAGAGCCGTGGACGTAGAGAAAGTTTATCCCGAACCACGTTAAATCCTGTGTGTTCTTACGTTCTGTTTTACTTTTCCTATCATTCTCTTCATAGCTCTTTCGGGACCATCATCTTGATTTTTAAAATAGGACACTTATTGAGAAACAAATTTATTTTTTTAAGTAGACACTTATTGGGGGAAGGAGAGAGTATTGATTATTGTATAGTTTAATATTATTCAATATAAAATAACAAAAAGTATTAAAATATAAAAATTATGATAACTCGTATAAAGTTATGAAATTATCATATCACTTTTGGTGCATGTTGATCTCAAAAGGAATATAAGGTATAGGGAGAATATTCATGTATCTTAAAATTTTCAAGGTGAAGTCCCTAACTGAGTTAAAAAAATTTAAACAATGGAGGAGTCAGTTTCACTCATTATTTCAAGAAATCTTGTATAAAAATCCTTTATCATGAAATAAGTATATGCTTTTCAAAGTAATGTAGGTGGGTGAGAGAAAACAAAAAAATAAAGCATAGAAAAGAATACAACGAATGATTATTGTGGTTTGCAGAAACGTTTTTAGATTTACGATCTCGACGTGAATTGAATTCTTTCAGATAAATTTGGAGATGTTCGAACTTATGATGATACAAGCTTTACAAGAATTGTATCTATAACTAAATCTTGATCAATATTATAAATATTTAAGCTTTGTTTGTAATCTAATTTATAATAGTTAACTATCCTATAATTTGGATAATTATAAGATAATAAACATGATATGATATATCATAACTTCAGTACCAAATAAAGATTTAATATACCACAACTTTCGCACACGCCTGCACCTGCGCTGCTAGGGTGCCCGCCCAGCTCTCGCTGAGATTCAGCTGCTGCTCTGTAGGGCTTGGAGCCCTTGTGCGCAGGCTGCACTCAGCGATCGCTAAGGTCCAACGCTTGTTGTCCTGGGCTTGCAGCCCTTGCCCCGCGCTGCACCCAACATCGCTTGTCTCAAGCGCCTGCGAGTGATGCGCTCCCCTTGGCGTTCCCGCGTGCTATTGCGCGCCGCTGCACGTCGTTGCGCCCCACACCCCGCGCCCGGCACACACTAGCGCTCGTGCGGACCAGGGCCATGCTTCCCCGTGTGCTTGGCACTGTGTCGCGCAATGGCGGAAGGCTCCACGATTTATGTCTTGGTTGGATCCGGTCTCCATTTTTCATCATAGTTTTCGATCTTGTTTCTACTCCCACTATTTTACATATAGATAAAAGGGGAAAACAACAAAAAAAAAATTCTAATCTAACACGGTCAACCCCGTGTGATTACAATTCAGGCCATAAAATTGGCCACCAAAAAATGAATGAAAAACGAACATATATGCGGTATTAGAACAAATATACAATTTAATCATAAATATATTGCTGAATTTAAATCTAGCATATCTAATATCAAATTAAATCATATGCAATATCAAATAGAATTAAAATCTTATTATTTAAATATTAGAATCATGTGACCGCCTGTGATACCAACTGAAGGAATTCAAATGAGAAGTTCACGAATCGCAGGATCCACAAATCTAATAAATAAATAAACATAAATTATATACATAAATACCACATACAAATAGATCTAAAATACGTAATAAATTAAACCCTTCATTTTGCTTGTCCGCCGCTTGATGAGAAACGAATTGAATCATCAGATCCACATATCTAATAAATAAATAAACTGTCACGTCCCCATTTCACTTCTCTAAGTAAAATCGAGGAAAACGTGACTAATAGGGAAAATACGGATAATGAAACACAACGAAAGTGTTGTTATGAGGATAAAACGTGAAACGCACAACAAAAGGGAAAGATTTCAATGGAGTTGTGTGACCAAAGTCCAATACATCAATAAAACTTAACGTTCGGAGTCGTCAGGGATTTAAATTAACATCAAGGAAAACACCATGAACAAATACAAGTCTGAACTACATAGCTCGAAAGCAAGATAGATAACAAATAAGTTCTTGGGTCTAAGACAAAAGTCTGGCAGCGGAAACTGGATCAATATCTGGATTTATATGTATGACGACATATAAACCACCGAGAGTAACACATTAAGAGTTCGACAAAAACCACCGCTGAGCTTTTCCACTTCGTCATCACGACTTAACCTGCACATTTATAAATATATGCAGGGCTGAGTACGAAAGTACTCAGTAAACACATGCCGAAATCACATTCGTACTGATATATTTGCAATTGCCGTAATACAGTGCAACATAGGGATTTTGTCACTAAAAAACCTATGTTCACTAAAATTCTTGTGATCTTAAAAGTTCGACAGCGCTGTCTAAGTTCTGGAGTAATCATACATATCTGTAATTCTGTGTGTCGGGAAAGTGGCCACTTTCCGCGAACACTGAACCGGCCAACCCGCTAAGATGACTCACGGTTCTGGTGTACACTAGCTTTAAAAGATAAAGATTTTTAAAAGCCCGAAATCGATTAGTTTTCAACAGATACGCATCATACCAAATATAAACATTTTCGGCAATGCAATACTTCATAACATTTGAAATTCTAAGCATTCTAAAGCGAAAATCATAATTTGGTACAACGCATACGATTTTGATTTGTAAAAGAAAGCCTACCTGTATTGCTTCCTTGTCTAATGATAATCTGATGTAGGTCGATTGGACTTCTCTTTCGTCGAACCTTAATCGCAAGTAAGAGGGAAATACTCTTCGTGAGTATATAATCATTTCATCTAAAAATGAAATAATACTTCTGTTATTCCATTAATTATCTAATCCTATCACTCGATTTGAAATCGAGTGCTTAAAGATTTCTATACTCCATCTAATACTACTACTAATTTTCATAACCAAATAAATCTAAATTATTAGATTATCTCTAACTATTTATAACCATAATTAAAAATACTTAGTCCATTTTTAATACCCATACTGGGCTCACTTTACCCAATTAAGAGGCCCAGAACTAAAACAAATCGGCCCAACTAGACTTATTAATACTGGCCCAGACATTTTATTATGCCACAGCCCATTAGATAATTAAGTTCGGCCCATAGGAATTAATTCTATTCAGCCCATTACGTTCATTCCAATCGGCCCACTCTACAAAATTTAACCAGTCCACTCTGAACTTAACCATCTTCTTCGTCAGTCCCTCCCATTTCCTCAACCCTAGACATTCCTTTACACCAGCCGTTTCTCTCCCCCTTCTCCTTCTCGCTTCCGTCTCTCTCAATCACAGATGCCCGATCGTTCTTCGTCTGCTTCTGTCGTTCTCCCTATGTCCCTCCCGTTCTTGCTTCAACTCCTACTTCAGCGAGAAACTCGCCCGCATTCTCGGTGAGAGCAGTAATGGCGTCGCCCTCCGCTCTTCATCAATCTGCCTCGGCTGACTACCTAAGAGGTAAATCCTTTTTCCTTTCAAAGTTTTATTTCTGTTTCTACATGTTTTATCTTGGATTTTAAGTCTAAAATTTTCAAGCTTCCAATCTCGATTCTTCTCCTACATCTGCAAGTGAAAATTTAGATTTTTCTTCTAAGATTGGTTTTAACTTCTAAACCCTTACTCTCTGCTCTCTCGTTTTAGTAGGAAAATGGACGGTGGGGTGGTCGGAGCGGCCTCTGGGCTGCAATTCTTGGCTCCTCCTAGGTAATTTCCTACCTTCTTCAAATTCCTTTTTATTATGATTCAAATTTCATTCGTTTTTAGCTTGATTTTAAATGATTACAATATTTTCTTACTGCATGCTCAAACCTTCTTCAGTTTAGGATTTCAGAATTCGACTGGCTATGATTCGGTTTGGGATTTCAGATTCTTCCCTTTTTTTTATAAATATTTTGAGCCAAATCTCTTCTTTTACTACGGGTTGGGAAAGAAAGAAATGGGAGAAGTTTCAGTTTGGCTTAGGTTGTTAAGTTCTGTTTTTGTTACATTTTTAACAAGTTATAACCTTGGCTTTGTTCTTATTCATGGCTGAGGGGCACTTTGGTGGTTGGTCTTAGTCTGATTTGTTCATCAAAAGGGTTTCTGGAGATTGGTTTCCATATGAGGTAGTTTCTGTTTTAAATTCCTGAGATTTATTTAACTATTGAGTTGGTTTATCACATTCTGGAGTTAATATACATATATATATATATATATATATATTTATATATATTGAGTATGTTCTGGGTACAAGCATAGTGAGTATGTTCCAGTTCTAAATCAGAATCTAAATATACATATATACCTATATAAGTGTATAAAGGTCTCAGTGTTCTGCTTCTGATTCTGACTTCCTATAAACAACACGTGTGTTCTGAAATCAGTGTGCATGTAATTCTAAGTTCTAATTTGTATTTTAAAATTCTAAGTTTTGCATGTTTATCCCAGTTTTAAATCCTCTATTCAACACTATAGTGAACACAAACTGAAAGCTTGGGTCTGTGTTTACCTTAAATCCTTCTGAAAATTCTGAATGGGCAAGTCTGGGGTGACTTCTCGGGTGTGTGTGTAAGCTATTCTGTAAAAGCCTTAGTGGGTGAGAACTGAGTTCTTGAAAAGAAAACAAGGTGAAATGTTTCAGTTGTGCCCAATACTTAGGCTGATAGGTTGATCATAGTCTTACCTTGCTGTTCTTCAATTGAAATCGGGATGGTGGAGAGGTCCTTCTCTTGGGTGAATGAATTTTTTTACGTAGTAAGGAAGATGTGTATTTTTCTTTGTGGGAGTTAAAGTATGTGTTAGGGTGAGATATAAGGAAGAGTATTCCTTCTTCTATTGGGTTGGTTTCCCACGCAGGGTTCTTCACTTCAGTGGTGTGACAAACAGCAAACACTTGAGTTTTTCCTATGATGCTTACAGTCTATTCTAACACTACACCTGCACCTTTGACTTTGGGGCTGTCTTCAATTGATGTCTCTTCCTCTTGTAGGTGCAGCCGTGCAGGGGAGTGGAAAGAAGATGGTAGAATTGACAATAAACACTGCCGCTTCCTGTTGTTGTCCCTTCCTTCTATTTCTTTTCTTTACTTCTATGCTTTTCCCCTTGGGTTGCATTGATGTGCAAGAAGATTTGGCAGTGGCCAAATCTGGTATTTATGTTTATGATCTGCTAAGATTTTCTTTGTTTTCCTACTTGCCTAGATTGTAATACACCGAAGGGTGTTGAGTGTTGACTGCTCCTCATCCTTCTACACTTAGACTTATATATGTATTCTCATATTACTACTTGGATACCAACACTGTAGTATTATGATCTTAACAAGTATTGATCCATACTTTGATGGTTTTTGGTTGAGACATAAATCAATAAGTCTATGTTCACACTCTTACTTCTTGCAGCATGAACATATATAATATACATTACACGGTTCCTTAAGGATGTATTCACTGTACAAGTTTTCCTTTCTCACCACTTAGCTTTTATACTCGTACATATCATAATATATATCTTACGTATGTGTGTGTTCCTTATCTTCCATAACTAATTTCATAGATCATGTTATAAGATGTAAAGGAGATTTTCTTAATTAACAAATATTCATACCTTATTTCCAAACCTTAATCTAAAAATATCTCTTAACTAACTTAGAAATGATTAACTAATCAAATCATAACCCACAACTAAAGTATAGTATTATAATTCTTCCATTCATCATCTAAGATAAACCATTAACCAAAACCACATCTATATTAAAGAAAAATAAATTTAGTATCTACTATTATGTAATAAATCACTATTCATAGTCTAACTTGCACTATTATCAAAGATATAATACAAAAGTTACCAATACCGATTAACTAGCCGATATCTTTAGCATTTTTATTACGAAATTTTCTCGAGCAGATTTCTGATACAAGAAATAAATAGGGAAAAATTTCACGGGCCATTACATAAACATTGAATCGTCGTCTACGAATTGCAGGATCCACAGATCTAAGGTCAGCTCTCGCTTCGAATGACACCACAACCTTTCATGACTAGACTGTCCAAGTCTGTCTATCTTGTTAACTTTATTATACAAAGGAGTCGACTGTGTTACCTTATGTGATCATCGATCCACCACACAGTCTACAAGTGTAGAAAATAGACTTGTTTACAACAGAATAATCGATAGAAAATAAATCACAAACTAATGATTAAAATAATTATTCTAATTGTACGAAAATGAAAACAAGTCTGTTACAATGTCTAAGCATAAAGCATGCTTTGAAGTATACAAACTCTAATATGTGTTGGAACATACACTGCAGACATGACCTGAGTCAAGGTGAGAGAGAAATTTGAAAGGTGAAACTCCCCAACAACGCCCCAATCTGACGGGGCTCAGTCGTTATTGTTAGGGTTTATATAGCTCAAAGCATGATTAATGCTTAGACGTTGTAACAGACTTGTTTTCGATTTCAATTAATGAAAGTAAATGTTTCCACCATTCGTTTGTTATGCTTTTCCATGATATTTTAATTGCAAACAAGTTCCCTTCAACAATTGAAGACTGTATGGTGGATTCATGATCATGAAAGGTAACATAGTCATAATAATTACTTTATAGTTATTTTAATTATAGGGTAATTATCATGAGATGACAATTATATCTTAGGCAACGAATATAATCTAAGTATATATGCATATTATCTGGATGGATAACCTTAAGATGAGAAATAGGAATGTATATAGACCCTAGATCCTACTAGTTTTAATGATTTAGATTTGATGCATAAAATTAAAAATAAAAATTATTTTCAATACAGAATAAATAGAAAAGGGTAAAAAGGATAACAATATACTCCTAATTATCCTAAATTCACGTTATTCCTTTCACATCCAATATCTTTCCAAAATCAAAAGATTTGAAATATCCAAGATTTCAAGATAATATTCAAATTTTCTAGAAAAAATGAAAAATAATGTATTTCATAAGCAATTTGTCTCATTGCTTATGATATTTATTATGATATTTTTGAAGCCTTATATATCAATGCATTAGACAAATAATATTAAAAATGATTTTGAAAGTTATAGATTGTTTTATGTGTTTTATTGGACAACAAATCAAGATCAAATTAGAAATGATTTTTTTTTTCATAGATCAATTTGTATGGTCCAATGCATTATGTTAGACGTTAGTTATTCTTTCTTTCTTTCTTTGTTAATCATATGCATTGCTTAATATTTATTAATGCATATATTAAACTTGCATAATGCATAGTTACTGACACTTAACATAATGCATAATTTAATTTAAAATTTGAATAAAAACACTTAACAATTTTTCCAAGACAATTTATGCATAGACTTTGTTTTAAGATGCATATTAACATATTTCAAAATGCATTACTTTCTTATTAATGGATTGTTTTTTATATGATTTATATTATAATTGTCACAGCCCCAATTCCCAAAGGACGGAATGATTGGAGCGTGACTCGGGATAGGATGATAGAAACGAAATAGAAATGGAAACAGCGAGGTAAACAATAATAACTGAAGGAATAATAACGAATAGATGGGTCTCTTCGTAGATGTTAAGAAAGTTTAATATTGGCTCGAAATCTCAACCATTTCATAAAGATAGTACTATTCTCGAAGGGTTAAAGTACTATACAACCTAAACAAAGGAAAAATCAATAGAAGACAAAGTATTGCAGCGGAAGATAAAGTACTTAACACATATATGAAGATATGCATTATCTCTGAATACTCAACTACAAGCAACCCCCTCTCAGCACCACCGCCATCGTCTCATTGCTCAACCTGCAAGTGTTTGAAAATACAAGCAGGGCTGAGTACTTGATGTACTCCATGGGTTATGCCTAAACATTTTATCATTATGCATCATAACAGTATCTCACAAGGTTTTACGTAAATGCTTGTGAATACTAAATGTTGGGAACCCCATAAATTTATTGGTTTTGATGATGCTCCTCGAAACTACATGTTAATGTTTGAAACCAAATAATCATTGTCATCTATTAAGGTTATCTTAATATGTAAAAGAAGCAGATTGTTTTCCTAAAGTAAATAACGATCTGTCTTATTCTTATAGAAGATATCCTGGACACAATGAGTTATTATTGCAAGTGTTTATTCCCTCATGTAAGACAGCTCGTTAATTAGAGAGCAGATCGTTTTTCAATCAATCAACGATCTGCTTCTCTTAAATGCAGCGAGCTGTCATTCCTACTTGCTTACCTTGGTTTCATTTCTAGATTATGTTTCTAACAGATCACAATTGTAAAAGAAGCTTGAAGTTTCAAGTTTACTTATAACGATCTGATCCTCTATTTTAGAGTTAGATTTTTCATTGGTTCAAAATTTACTTGTTATATTCTACAAGTCATTTGGCAGCTCGTTGTGAAAGAAGGAACAGCCCGCTGCTACATTTCCACAACAAGATCGTTCTCAAAACATTCCTAGAGGATGAAGCAACGCGTTCAAAAGAAGTACAACCAACTAGTATATCAATCAACAGATTGTTTATTTCCATAAACGATCTTATCATCTCAACATTTTTATGGCAGATTGTTTGATTCTAAAAACGATCTGGTTGCTTCAAGTTAAAGAAGAATGAGATGAAGCTTCAACACAAAAGTCAACGAGCTGATATGACATTAAAATCAAGCTGCTCCTCTCGGTAACTACGGTGGACTGCCGACATACCTAAATTTGTCACAAGTCAACCACTCCTTGTATTGTCACATCAACAGCATGCTTTAAGGAATGAAGTACAAGAATATCAAAATCTCAGTACGGTGAATCATTCCTAGTATGGCAATACATTGGGAAATCTCATGAAAGGTGGTAACCACTCTCATTTTGACAGCGCGTGTTTCAACAACACTACCATGCATTTAATGCAGTCATTAATGCAATGAAGAAGGACTTCTTCTTCTCCAACGGATAGTTTCTTCATTGAGGCTATATATACCACCTTCATCTCCAGAAATGAGTACGAGAATTCAAGCGAAAAACTGCCATTACTCTGCTCAAAATACTTCAAGCTTTCATCGTTCAAAGCACTCCTTCAAAATCAAGAATTCTCTTGAGTGTTTACAGTTCTTGAAGTTATTACTTTCTGGATATTTGTTTGTTTCAAAACCAGAAGTTAGGATCTAGTTTTGATCCAGTTATATTCCTAGATTGTAGTTCTCAATCTTAGGAAGAAGAAGTGTAATCACAAGTATTTATCTAGTTGTGATAAAGCTTGTGGCTCGTACTCAACGAGTAAAAAGAAAGGAGACTTTAGTTGATTTCGATCTAGTTTTGATCGAGCCGTGGACGTAGGGAAGTTTATCCCGAACCACGTTAACTCTTGTATTCTTTACTTTCTGTTTTACTCCTCCATCATCTTCTTCATACTCATACATATAAATCTGGGTTGTTAACTCTTTGAGAAAGAAAACGTTTTCATCTTAAAAAGAGCATTAACCACCAAATTCCGCACACAACTTTAATCAAGTGTAAATTTGTGTTTGTGTCTCTTGATTATTGTTATTCACATATAAGGTATTATTTGAGTGAGACTTAATCTTCCTAATAAGAAGATTTATCTTACTACGTCAAGCTATCTTAAGTTATTAAGAGTGCTAAAGCCTTATACTTAAGTACTGTACAAGAAAACCTAAAAAGTTGTTGAATTGGTGTATTCCCCCCCCCCCATACACCAATCTAGCTCTTTCGGGACCAACAAGTGGTATCAGAGCAGTGGTTCATTTTGACCATTGTTTCTAATTCACAAGAGATTATCTCTGTGTGGTCATCTTGAATAGATCTTGGAAACGTTTTCACAGCATATTGCACTTGCATTCATTTAACCGTCTATCTTGAAAGTTATGGAAGGTCAAATGATACGTCCTTGTGAGGACTTCTCCATTGCTGGATATGAAGACTGGAGTTTCAGAATTGAGATGTGCTTACGTGCACAGCACATCAAAATGTGGAAGGTCATTACTGATGGACCCATCAAAATTATGAACAAGGGAAGTGCTGAGATAAAAGATGGAACTGGTCCAACTCCCTCACTGGTCATAGTTGAAAAGGAGAAGACTATTGATGAATACACTGTTGAAGAAAGAAAAGAAGCTGGACTCGATGACTTCGCCAAAGGTCTAATTTCGAGTACAGTAAGAGGCGTGTACTTGGCCAAAATCAGACATCTTCAAACTGCAAAGGAGATGTGGGATGTACTCAAAGAAATTAGCCGTGGATCAGACATCATACAAGAAAACAAGCTATCTATTGCTTGTAACAAATTTGAAGAATTCAAAATGAAGTCAGGAGAGACCATAGCTCAAATGAAGAACCGGTTCACAGAAGTATTGATTGAAATAGCCATCATCGACAAAAACAAGTATTCTCAACGAGAGAAAAACTTGAAAGTCATTCGTGCTCTACCTGCTACTTGGGAAATCTACTCAGCCATGCATCCCATGATGCAAGAGTTTAATTCTCTTACCACTGATTCCTTATTTGATTTACTAACGGGCAATGAGTACGAAATCAATCGTATTCATGGCCACTCTAATTCTTCCTCTAGTAAACCATCTGCTGCAGGAATGAAGGAAAAAGATACTGCCTTCAAGGCCAAGTTAAAAGAAAAGGAAGTTGAAAAGAAGTCCCCACCAATCGTGATAGTAAAAGAAGCATCTAGCTCAGATGATGAAAACTATCCCACCAAAAACTACTTCGAGGAGTACTCACTCATGGCTCAAAGATTCCAAAAGATGGAGCTTAGGGCTAACAGATATAAACGCCTCTACAAAGACAATAGAAATTTCAAAGGAAGAGATCGATCTGGAAATCGACCTGAGAAAAAGAATGAGGTAAAATCCACCTCATTTGTTAAGGCTGACCTATCTGAATTTTCCTGCTTTAAATGTGGTAGGAAAGGTCACTTCAAAACGGACTGCCCTGATATCTCCAAGGCAGAAAGAGAGGAGCTTAGAAGCAAGCGAGACAAGAAGCTTAGAGAACAACGCAAAGCCATGCTTGCTGAAGAACAATCTGCTTCAAGAACATTAACCGACAGCTCATCCGAAAATGATGAAGCCTTCATCGCCGAAGAGGATGAAGAATGGGATGAATGTCTCATGGGTCATGACAATGGACTCGACGACAATGAGGTAGTAAATAATTGTTCTTCTCCTATTTCTAACTCACCTATATATGATTCGGGTGACAACGAGGAGATAGATGAAGAAGAAGAAGACGATCTCTCCATTGAAGATTTTAACAAACTCATGGAAGATCATGCAAGATTGAACAAGATGTTCAAACATGCCATAAAGGAAAATGGAAGAATGGCTAATACGATTCAAGAAATGAAGAAAGTAAGTGCTTCATTTAACAATAGAGAAAAGGCGATGCTCCTGCAAATCAAGAACAAAAGTGAAGAAGTCTACGCTCTCACTGCCAAAATTTCTGACCTAATGGGAAGAGAATCTTCAGCCAACAATAAGATGGAAAATTTGAATGCAATGCTCAATTATTACATTCACAAAAAGTCAGATAGAGTCCATCTTATTAATGACATGCAAAAGAGATCATCAGATCGTGGAAGTATTGGATTTAATGGAGTTGACAAAGGTCCACCTAAAGGAAACTTTTTCAAGGAAAAAGAGAAAGACAAGATAGTAAATCTCAACAACAATGCAAAACAGCCGCAAGCAATTTTGATCAAGGATCAAGGACAGCAACAACAAAGGTTCACTACACAAGGAATTGGTTTTCAACAAAGAAAACCACCTGCTCAAGGGATCAATCAACCTGCACAAAAGGACAACCATCAGCGAGCTCCCCAGTTATGCAACCGGAGGCAACGATCTGCCCCTTTCAAACAACCTGCTCCTAGAAAACAAGCTGTGTCAAATCAACAACCTGTCAAGAAGAAAGTTGTGTATATCGACTTCAGTGGGAAACAAGTCAGACCGTCACAAAATGTCACAATAATTAGACAAATATGGGTTCCAAAAGGAACATTGTCTACTAACAAAGCTCCCTCATTCAGTGGGGTGGCTAAATGAACTTTCTGTGCATGATATGAGATCGATGAGAAGGACACGCACAGCTCGGGGCGCAGATTGGATACTTGATAGTGGATGCTCCAAACATATGACATACAACAAAGAATTGTTATTCAACTACAAAGAATGCACTGGACCAATTGTTACCTTTGGAGGAAACTCAAAAGGATACACAAAGGGTTATGGTGACCTTCAAGTTGGTAACACTACTATTTTAAATGTATCGTATGTTGAAGGACTAAATCACAATCTATTCTCAATTAGCCAATTTTGTGCTAATAACAAGAGAGTAGAATTCACCGCTAACAAGTGTCTTGTCAAAAACATAGAAGGAGAAGAAATTCTTCTTACTGGGATTTTGCAGGACAGGTTGTATATTGTACAATGGAACAATCAAAGTGAAACCTGTCTAGTGACAAAATCAAATTCAGAAACCAGCTGGTTGTGGCACAAACGATTGAGCCATTTGAACTTCAAGACAATCAACAAGCTGGTGAAGGACAATTTGGTTGAAGGTCTACCCAATCAAGTATTCGACAAAGATCATAAATGTGATGCTTGCCAAGCGGGAAAACAAACAAGAGCTTCATTTTCTACAAAGGCAGCCCACTCCACTTCAAGAATTCTAGAGCTCCTACATCTAGACCTTTTAGGACCTGTATCTCCATTAAGTGTTAACGGTAGAAAGTATACTCTTGTTGTTATTGATGATTTCTCTAGATTTACTTGGGTTATTTTTATGTTCAAGAAAAGAGAAACACTAGAGAAACTACCCGATCTCCTCAACAAACTTTCAAATCAAAAGGAGTCATCTATCATCACCATTCGATCTGATCGTGGAACCGAATTTATCAATCATATGATCGAAGAATACTGCTCAAAAATGGGAATTCATCATCAAACTTCAGCAGCTCGAACACCTCAACAAAATGGGATTGTAGAGAGACGCAACAGATCGCTCAAGGAGGCCGCTCGAACCATGCTGAATGAAATCAATCTCCCAAAGAAGTTCTGGGCTGAAGCAGTCAACACCGCTTGCTATACTCAAAATCGATCTGTTGTGACAAAACATCATGGGAAAACTCCATACGAGCTATGGAACAACAGGAAGCCTCGGATCTCTTATTTTAAATCTTTTGGTTGCAAATGTTACATTCACAACAATGGGAAATCTCAATTAAAAACCTTTGACTGCAAAAGTGATCAAGGAATATTTTTAGGATATTCTGAAATCAGTAAAGCTTATAGAGTTTTTAATAAAAGAACTCTTGTTGTGGAAGTAACACCACATGTTGTTTTTGATGATACCAATTTTGAAGTCTCAGGAACAGATAGCAGTTATTCAAAGGATGATAACTCTCGCTCAACCTTGAGAAATTCCACAGATTGTCTAGTCGATGACATTCTACTATGGAGTCAACGAAGAGATGAAGATGAAGAAGAAACCAATAATCAACCTGCTGGAGAAAACTCACAGCAAGGGGGAACAGATGGACAACTCACTCATCTAGGGGGAACAAATGAAGGGGGAACTTCTCATGAACATTCTCAACCAACTGTTGATGAACAAAATACTCTTTCCCCTCCCTCAACTCAACAACCATCTGTTCAACAATTGGTAAATGAAGTATCATGCATTGATTTAAATACTAACGATCTCTTTGATGCACCTACCATAGATCACCCTGAATTTGAAAATTCACCCGAAGAGATAGAGATCGAAATCTCTGAAGAAGAAATGAAAAGAAGAAGAAAATGGATAGATAGCCATCCATCCGATCTCATTGTTGGGAACCCTACGGATAGAGTCAAAACAAGACGCATGCATGGAGAAAGCGCGTTACTAAGCTGCTATCTTGCTCACACCGAACCTAAGGACATCGTAGAAGCCTTGCAAAGTGCAGATTGGATCAATGCCATGCAAGAAGAATTGAATGAGTTCAAGAGAAATGATGTGTGGTACTTAGTGGATCGACCTCATCATCAAGGTGTGATTGGAGTCAAATGGATTTTCAAGAATAAAAGAGATGAAACAGGTGAAGTAGTAAGAAACAAGGCAAGGCTAGTCGCAAAAGGTTATTGTCAACAAGAAGGGATAGATTTTGACGAAACATTTGCACCTGTTGCAAGACTAGAAGCCATCAGATTGTTTCTTGCTTATGCTGCTTTCCAACGCTTCAAAGTATTCCAGATGGATGTAAAGAGTGCATTTTTGAATGGAATTCTAGAAGTAGAAGTTTATTTGGAACAACCACCTGGGTTTGAAGTTGAAGATGAGAGCAAGGTGTACAGATTGGTTAAAGCCGTATATGGACTGAAGCAAGCTCCTCGAGCTTGGTATGAAACACTGTCCACCTTCTTACTACAATCGGGATTCAAACGAGGATCAGTTGACAAGACATTATTCACCATCAAAGTTCAAGACTATATCCTTTTAGTTCAAATTTATGTTGATAACATCATTTTTGGATCCAAATCTGAATTCCTTTGTGACAAGTTTAGTAAGCTAATGCAGGACAAGTACAAGATGTCAATGATGGGAGAAATGAATTTCTTCCTAGGCTTACAAGTCAAGCAATCTGCTGATGGGATTCTAATTAATCAATCCAAATACATCAACGATCTCATCACAAAATTTGGAGTTAAAGATTACAAACCAGGAAAAATACCAATGCAAACCAATGGGCAGATTGGCCCTGATGTACTCGGGAAAGCAATAGATGTAAAATTGTATCGTGGTATTATTGGTTCACTTTTATACCTAACTGCTAGTCGACCTGATATTACTTTTGCAGTTGGTGTTTGTGCTAGGTATCAAGCAAGTCCAAGGGAATCCCACTTAGAAGCAGCCAAACGAATTTTACGTTATCTCAAAGGGGCCATTGAGATAGGTTTATGGTATCCTTGTGATGATAATTTTGAATTAACTGGTTACTCTGATTCTGATTATGCAGGTTGCAAGCTTGATAGAAAATCCACATCTGGGACTTGTCAGTTTCTTGGAAACAAGCTCATCTCGTGGTTCTCTAAAAAG
>JAPKLX010000106.1:352195-389037 GCA_026898415.1 Leonotis leonurus | reverse complement strand
TAATATAATATATTAAAAATAATAAAAAATTAAAATTTTTGCCTATATATAGGGGAGGAGTCGTGAACTTCCTCCCCAGAATTACAGAACAGATGCGCTCTCCTCTCTCTCCCCCTAGTTCTTCTTCTTCCTTTTCTCTCTCTGTCGCCATTGTCAAGCTTTCGAAGCTCTCGAAGTTTTGTTCCAAGGTTAAGTCAAGTCAAAGAGGTATGCCGAGGCAAGGCAATGAAAGGTCGGGAACTCGAGTCAACTGGAGCAGAATACTATTTGAATTGATGGCTAAGGAAGCAAAACTGGTCACGTATACCAAGGATAGCAGAGGCAGAGGAACTTCAGTAGAAGTTAAGAGAAATCTACGTCTCTCCACCAAAATCAGCCTGATGGTGGAACGATACTTCAAACAGCAAGTATGGGAGGATGCTGTAGAATTCAACACAAACCTCTCCATACCCAAAGATCAACATCAGCTAGAAATGTCTTTTTGACTCTCGCCGGTCTTTTTCAACAAAATAACAGATGAGGTGCACCGTGTAGCAGCTCTGGAAATGGGCAGCTCTAACCCTACATGGATGCCACCTACTAAAAGTGTTGAAAAGAAGAAAGAAAAAGTTACCAAGGAGAAAGTGGTAAAAGAAAAGGCGGCCCGCAAACGAGGAAGTTCTGTTGAGACTGAGACATCCGCATCTCAACCTAAACAGAAGAAACACAGACTGCGAAAAGTTCAAGAGTCCCCACCACCACCAGAACCTGCTGCAGAACAATCAGAACAACCAGAACACATGTCAACAGAACAAGAAAAGGAGGCAACACAGGCAGAAACAGAGGTAACAGAGGCTCCAGCGGGTGATGTGGAACCAGAAACAAGCCATAATCCACATCAGGAGAAAGATTTTTCTCCCTCTAGAACACCTTCACCCTCACCAAACAGAATGGAAAGAATAAGTGAGGATGAAGAGGAAGGAGAGTCTGTCGATGAGGAAGAAGAAAGGAAACGTCAAGCAGAAAGTGTTATTAATCTGCTGGAGAATGAGGCAGAACATTCTGTACTTCAAGAGTTTCCCGGCATTCACTTGCTTCCAGAGAGCTTGGGAACAGCAAGACGCGTCAAATTCTACTTGCTGGTCAAGGACAGCGAGTATTATATCTTTGATGCACTGCTCCAGACTAAAACAATTGATGAATTGAAGAAAGAAGAAGCAACCTTACTCAGTCTACTCCAAGTCACCACAGTCCAAGAAGTCAGAACAGAATACCAGCAACTCATTTCTGGACTCATGAAGCATGAGGCAGAAATTTTGAAGATCAATCTGGAGACATCAAATAAAGATACTCCGATGGAAGAACCTGAACTACCAAAACAACAACCACCTCAATCAGAACAGAATATAGAACAGCCCAAGAAATCTGTCAAGAACATACCCATCATCAATCTTGACCCGGTGGATGATGAACCAGTCGGACAGAGCATTGGTGGCGAGCCAAGCAATGAAATATACACACAAGGAGCTGCACAGAAGCTGCAGAAACATGTCAACTTCTACACCATGGAAGAGCTTCTGGAAAGAGAACCCAAAACCTTCAATAACTATCAACTGGACAATCTGATCACTCTTCGAGTTGAAGATCAGATGACTGATATATGCAACTCACTTCAAGAGAAGGCAACCCAGATACTCACTGATTTCAACAAACATCAGAAAGATTACGTCAATGACATGGATGAAGACATACGAAGAAAGCTCAGAACAGTCAGAAAGGAGCTTGATAAAAAGATAGATGATGATCGCCTGCAGAATGAAGCAGAACAGGCCAAGATCACTCTTCGTCTAAACGACATAGAAGAGAAAAATCAGAAGACAACTACTCTTGTAGCTGACCTTTTGGCCAAACAACAAGAAACAATTGATGCTGCTGTAGAAAAGAAAGGAACTCAACTTGTTGTTCAGTTGAAGGAAGATTCTGACTTATCCATCCATTCTCAATTCGCCAAATTTGAAAATGAGAAATTTGTGGAGCTGATGCAGAAACATCAGATGGATGTATTAAATGACCTTCTTTATCCGAACCCAGAAGAATTTGAGAACCAGAGCAACCGTCTTACTGCTGTCGCAGAGCTACAAGAAACTTACGACAAAACTTTATCCACAATGAACAGCAGGCTCGAGCAGAAACTACATGCAACTGACCAGACAGTTAATCTGTTGCTCGGATACAAGGCTGACGCTGAAGATAAAATGGAGAAAATGACAGAGGAGATTGCCTCTCTTCGTACACTTATCACTACCCTCCTTGATGATGTCAAAAAGGGGGAAATCTCAGGGAGCAAAGGAAGCAAAGACAGCAAGAGTGTGAGGAAAGAAATGGACTTGGAAACAGAAGAAGTGGGAATTGAAGCAGGAACACGAGCACCAGTTCAACCCAGACCTACCACACCACCAAGACCAGATCCTACACTTCTTGGAACTGAACAGGCTTCTGGTGTACAACAGATCACTAGTGACAAGGGCAAAAAGCCAATTGATGAGGGAGATCAAATAGCTGAACTACTGCTGTTTGGCGTGAACATGGAACAAGCGTGTGACCCCATGTTCAGGGCACAATTCTACAAAGAGCAAGCAGAAAGGGAGAAAAAGATAGCCGCTCAGGAGGCCAAGGAAAAAGCATTTCAAACACCCTTCTCCTCACATTCCTCCACAGAACGCTCACAGCAGCAGTCATCACAATCAACCACCCAGTCTAAGAAGAAGAAGAAGAAACCCTTCTCGTGGAACCTATCCATGAAGAAACAGACACCAAATGATGCATGGGTTCCAGAAGGTGATCAAAGTGATTGGGAGAAAGTAAAGCAAGGTTTTATCTTGAACAGATATTTTTTGAAGGAGCCTACATACTCAGAATCAACTCCAGATGAGGACTTCAACCGATACCTTGACAACTTCAGCGACCAGGACTTAGTACAGAGGATCAGAATAGCAGCATCTGATGCCAAGATACAGATCAAAGCCCCGGAGAAGGAATACATGGTGTGTCCAACAATACCAGGCAGTAATATTCCAGACAAAACCTACATCCTAAATTACATCAATCAACTGGCCAAAATCAAAGGATACAAGATCGACAACCACGATCCAAACTATGCCAGGGTGAGAGATGGAATTTATGAGAGCATTCAGTTGGTTTCTGATGCACAAAGAGAGAAGATGAAGAAAGGCGGAGCAGCCAAATGGTTCTCTTAGATAAATCTTATGTCTTATCTTATGTTTTGCTCTCTCTGTTATTTCTACTGTCCTCTTGTACTCACCTATTCATATATCTATTGATGTGGAGTTTTCTAAAGACAAAGTCTTATTGTCCAGAAACTTTCTTACTATTGATTGTTATTCAACTTAAATAACATTCAGCTAACCTCTCCAGAACATGGTACATGTTACCTTGGTAATCCTGATTGAGTATGGTTTTGACATCATCAAAAAGGGGGAAATTGTTGGGAACCCCGCAATTAAATTGAATTTTGATGATGTTCCCTCGAAAACATACTTAGGATTACTCATGTTCTATATATTACTTCTATCTGGTTTCTATGTAACAGGAATCTGAAACAAACAGATAAGCTGAACCAGAAAGTTGATCGACTTAGACAGAAAGTTGAACCAGAGAGTCTTAGACAGAAAGTTAAACGAACAAGTCTCAGACAGAAAGTTGGAGCAAATCAAACTTTAACAGAAAGTTGAACCAGCAAGTCTCAGACAGAAAGTTGGAGCAAATCAACTTAAACAGAAAGTTGTTCAACCAGAAAGGCATTAAAACCAGAAAGGGCTTAACTAGAAAGTTCCAACCGAACAGAAAGTGTCGAACCAACCAGACAGAAGTAGCAACAGATCAATAGAGCTATCTAAACCACCAAGATGTCATTGATCTCTCCTCACATCCACTTACCATGATTAGTATCAAAGCATATCCACTTGACAATTGGAAGGAGAATCCCTGATTGACAATGAAGAAGGAAAGTACTCACAATTGATCTGCTCTCCATACATAGAAGATTCAATCAACGACTCAACAAGGAAAGAAGAGAGATGATTAATTGGCAATCAACAATCAAATCACGCCAATCAACAAACGGCTAGAATTTCAAATTCAAAGCCTATATATATTTGGAGTTTTAAAGTCTGAAAGATGCTGGCGCAACATTGACAGAAACATTCTCAAGTAATCCTATCTCATGTCAGACAAAAGCTCCAAACCGTTCGTGATCGCAATCACATCAACTCAACCTCGATTCAAGTCTGTCTTATCGAGAGAAGAAGGAGATCTTTGCTAGCTAGTAGTTTTCTAGTGGATTAACGTGAAGATACCCTGTTTACAGTAGTTTTCTGTAAGTTGTAAAGGGACACGACCCTTATTCGTGCATAAGTCTCAATCTAGTTGTGGTTGGAACTTGTGGCTCGTTCTCAGCGAGTATAAATAAGAGAGTATCCTAGTAGTGGATATCTAATCCAGTTTGGATTAGACCGTGGACGTAGGGGGTTTCCCAAACCACGTAAAAATAACTGCGTTATTTACTTTCTGCACTTTCATTCCAGTTGTTTTATTCACTATCTGTCACTCTCATACAAACTGCATTCTTAATCAATTCTCTAAATACTCGATTAAGCTTTAAAAGGTTTTCTAAACAAAGAAGCGCCGACTAAATCCACCATTATTCCGCACTCACTTAACACTCAGAACGTAATAGGATCACTCCTATTATTAGCTAAGTGCTTTCACTAAGAGAGTAATCTGTTTGGACTAAAACTACTATCGATCTGCACATCGACCTATCTAGTCACCTTCCAAGCAATTTCTTATATAGAATAGCTTGATCTCTCTATTAACTTGTCAAGTAAACTGAAAAGTTTATATTTGGTGTATTCCCCCCCCCCCCCCAATACACCAAACCTTGCTCTTTCGGGACCAACAATAAGGGAGTTCAATTTCAGTTTCATTTTCAGTTCAGTGGAACGTAGAAAGTTTTAGTTTAGTTCAGTTTTAGCTCAGTTCAGTTTCAGCTTATTCAATTCAATTCAGCTCAGCTCAGTTCAGTTCTGTTCAACTAATTTCAGTTTATTCAATTCAGTTCAATTCATGGGTATTGTCACGAAAAATGCAAGTCATTAAATTCCTTTCAGTAATCAATTATATCATTGAGTTGAACTCTATGATCTTAATGCAATTAAGAAGTCATATGAGGTCCTTCTAAACTCTATGGTAAAAGAAGTTCTAGTCAAGACAACTATTGAAATATTATCCGTGAACCTAAGTATCTTTATGACTGAGAAGTGATTGTGATGGGCCTGATCACCCCATGTGATCGAGAAGATCTCAGTAGTTGTCATTCTGGTCTCCGGACCCTAAAGCTCAGCATTTTGAAATTCAGTTGGGTTCATTCCTTTCTTTTTAATATTTAATCGGTTGACGTCTGTCTCTAAACAGTTTGTCCAACCCTCGCTTAAGTTATCATGAGAGATGATGGACCCACATGATTGATAAGTTATCACAATAAATTTCCTTAAACCTTTGGAACTAAGACGTATTCGGTATATGGCTATCTAAGTACCATGATTACAGTTTTGAGATTTTATATGTTGAGGACATATAGTAAGTGCTAACATTAGGTATGTATATGGTAACGTGGGTTGTCTCCATGTTACCGTACGCCACTTCGAAGAAGGGATAAAGTTTAGAATGAAGATAAGAATGAGGTTCCTTATGATGAAAGTGAGGTTACGCTTATGCCGCCACCTCAGAGAAACGGCCATCCTTCAGTGGATGTGCAACCCAGTGATGCAGAACTATGAGTCAAAGTTCTGGAAAGAAATAGAGTAATGATTCTTCTCACAGTTAGAGAGATACACTAAGTTATGATATAATATTCATAGATAAAGGTGCTCGATGGGATTCGTTCCGGAGTACAAGTGTGATAAAGTTGCTTGACGGGATTCGTTCTGGAACATAAATGTGATAAAAGAATGCAAGGAATAGAAACGGTCCAAGAAAGGAATAAAGCGATTTATATAAATCGAGATGAATGTTAAAGAAGTGCAAGAGAGATAAGAGAAGAATGATATCGCCTTGGGTGACGATATGAGTTATGTAGAAAAAGTTGTATATATTTCTGGATCAGAAGTTTCAAGAGTTATTGAATGAATAGTTTTCAGAAATGTTACCCTTAAGATTAGCAAATTTCGGGACGAAATTTATGTTAAGGTAGAATGTAACACCCGAGTATTTTATACCTGGCTTATAGGTGTTTAAAAATCCCAAGAATAAATTTTTGGATTAGAAACTTTATTTTGAAGCTTGCTGCCATGTTTCAGCGAAAACGGAGACCAAATCTCTGCTCTTTCGAGAACCGGACTTATACTTTTATAATGGGTAGCAAGAGCAAATACGAGATTCATTCGAATGTCCGGATTTGAAGTTCGAGACGAGATATGGACAAAGCGCGATAATTTACATACACTTTTATCGCGATACGGACCAACGCGGAATTTTTATTTTCGCCGTCAGTGAATAGTAAAACCGAGAACTCGAGAAATCGAGAAAACTCCTATTTATCGATTTTGATAGCACGAGTAATGAGTAAATTCTCGAGAAGTTTAATAAAATGAATTTCAGAAGAAACGGAGTTTTTAATCGATATTTATCAAGAAATCGAGAAACAAGCATTTTCTCGATTTATGTGCAATTCGATCGGACCAAACCCCAACTTTAGTTCACGAGAGACGAAGATGTTTTAATGAGTAAGAAAGTCGAGTGTGTTGACTTTCGTTTCAATCGAGATAGATAAATGAAGAAAAATCGGACCGAAATATCTAAGAGGCAAAAAGACGATTTGGACCCCGGATATGTAGATATTTTGAGGGGCAACTTGTAGCCTATAAAAGACCACAAAAGTCACCCTCAATTCAGATTTTACGTGAGATTTCAGTGCATTATTGGTGTGAGAAAAAAAAGAGAAAAGGAGGAGGAGTTTTGCTCCGACTCTCGTCCCGTTCGTCTCGCTTTTCTGATTTCTTCGAAATCTAATCCGATAGAAAGGTAGCCCTCGATCTTATCTACGTTTCTACGGTTTTATTGTCATGTTGTGAGCTTGATGAAAAAGTGAAATAGGGGCTGCCCTTTTCGATTTTTATCGAGTCGAGCCCGAATCGAAAAATATCGAGAATTAATGTTGCTCGTGTAAGTTAGATAAGCTTGTATATTAAGTTTCAAGGCAATCTAAGCATGTTAGGTTTTGAGAAGTTAACTTTAGCTCGTCGTTTTATATGTTTTCGATTTTTCTCGGATGAATCGAAGTGACGAGCATGTATGTAGGTTATATACGAGTATTATGTGAATTTACGGGAATTAATCGAGCATTTTAAAAAAAATGAGTGAGGGCCGAAAGTTTTATGCCCGGGTTTGGGTTTTCGGAATTTATTTTTCAAACTTTTATTTCATATATGTGTTCACGAGTATGTGTGGAGCATGTTGTGAATTTATCAGATTTTTTCGACGATGTGCGCAAAAACCCTAAAGAGGCCGACTCCTATGCATGCCGAGCCTAATCACTCGATTTTTATTTTCAAATTCCGATTTCATATTTGAACTCGTGAGCATGAATAAAGGTTAATATGATTTTATCGAATTTTTCCGTCAAGTGTGCAAAAATTGAAATAAGTTAGTAGCCGATTTTTCCGTTATGTTGGATAATCGAGCCGCAATATTTTCGTATGAGATTTATAATCTCATATTATGATTTATGAGCATGAAAAGGAGTTTTTCCCCGATTTTAAGTTTTTAATCGAAGTTGGCCGTTCAAGAGCATGAAAAGTGTTATGTGATGTTTTATTTAACGAACGTGATTTATTATAGGTTTTTTATCATTGTATTAAGTTTCATGATATTCATAGATGTTTTGATCTTAGACGAGCATGAGTGCTGAGAAATGATCAAACATCAAGTTATGTGTTTAATCAAAGTCAAAACATGGTTTGATTAGAAATCATCGAACGACCCTCCTAGAATCTAAATCCGAAACTCGAGCAATAGCCGAGTTAAAAGACCCGAGAATAATTCTCAAATAACAAAGGATAATAATTCCTTACACTTAGAGAATATAATTAGATGCACTCGAAAATGTTATCTCACTCGAGGTTTATTTAAAAGGGTACGACGAAAGGTCAGGACCGCAGTTCGAGAACGAAGCAGTCGTCAGTCAAGACGATCCAAGTAGGCTTTCTTATACTAAAAGAAAATATGTGTGTTTATCCGCATTTATGTTATTTCTTTTCAAATAGCTTTTGAATTGAAATTGATATTTCAAGTATTGTCTTGCCATAAATGTTTTATGTTTTGTATGATACATATCTGCTATGATTATGAAATCGAATTCGGGTTCTAGTGGGTAAGCAACCCCGCTCGAACTAGTGTACACAAGGACCGTGAGTCATCTAGCGGGTTGGCCGGTCAAGGTGTCCATGGAAGGTGGCCACCTTCCCGGCACACAGAAATTACAGATATGCTTGATTACTAAGGAACTTAGACTAATCAGTCGAACTCAGGATTTTTCAAGAAAAGAATTTAGTGAACATAAGTACTTTCAGATAAAATCCCTATGCTTCACTTTGAGATGGCAATGACAATTATATATGTATGAATGTGATTTCGGGCATGTGTCTACTGAGTACTTTTGTACTCAGCCCTGCATATATTTCTAAATGTGCAGGTTGAGCTGTGATGAAAAAGGGGAAGTGCTAAGCGAAGATTTTGTCGAACTCATCTAGTAGTAACTCTTGGGGGTTTGCATGTCTTCATACATGTAAACTTAGAAATTGATCCAAATTCCGCTGCAGACACTCAGATTAAGTATTCAGATATTTCTCTTCGTGCAAGTCTCATTCTTTTCCTCTATTTTTATGTTCCTTTCCCCAGTCACGGTTTTCCCGACTTTGGCTACCTTAGCGGAGGGCGGGCGTGACAAGTTCGTAGTTCGTTTTCATACTTTCGTTGTGGATTTAAGACCGTTTCCAGTTCTAAATTCAAGTTCGTTAGTTTTCCCTTTACTTATTTTTGTTTCGTTTATTGCTTTAATTCATTTTATTGTTTATGCTTTCGATTTCTTGTTCTATTTTCGATTTCCAGATTTTTTTTCCGTATTTCTTTTGAATTTAATTTCCAAGTTATTACTTTTCCTAGAGTAGATTCAATTCGCTTTCTTAGATTAGATTTAAATTGCATTTCTTATTTATATTCTTCGCCTAGATATAATACTTCAAATCAAATCTTTTTTATTGCTTTCCGTTTATGAACAAAGAATCGAATTGTCATGTTAAGTCTTCCTTGAGAATACGACTTGGGTTGGATTACTATTGCTAGATGACCTCGTTCTAAATTACGAGCGACTCGAACAATTTTAGTCGAATCACCCTCCAAAATAAGGATTATGAATATAATGTTTTTTAAATTCCTTCTTTTTTTTATCTCTCCCTTTTATCTAAATTGTAATTTCAAAATTTATTCATTATCCATTTCACCACTAAGATGGAATAATATTATCAAAATGTAAATTTGGAGTTATAATATTATCCTTCCTTCCTTAAAATGAGACGGGGAAGAAATAGTAATATTACAATTTAGATAGAAAGGAGAGATAATTAAACAATAAAGAAACTATGAAATGATTAGTAGAAACAGTATCCTTTCTATCCACGTGTACAAGTACAAACGGTATCATTTCTATCTTTTCTTACAGCTGTAATAAAACGATGTTGTTTCACTTAATTTCAGCGATGTTGATCGTTTATGTAACTGAAGTTTCATTTGCTGGGGAGTTAATACAAGCTACAAAGAATTAGATAGATAGGGGTAGTTGATGAAAGAAAGCCAATCAAAGAATTAACTAAGAAAAGGTCCAAGATACCAAAATTATGAAAAGTAAAATATCAATTTAGGTAGGAGGGGACGAATAATGCAAAAGGAAGGGTATGTTTGTGACAAATTAGATAATAGAAGGCGTAGATTGCTAATTAACTATGTTATGAACAGGTAGATTAAGAAGTGTTGAAAAGTTTGCATATAAATAAAGAGCAATGTCATGAATATATTTCATCCAAAATCAAAAACTTAATTAATAGTGATAAGTTGAAGAAAATGGGTGGCAAAGTGATTGTTGTTGTGGGGCTTTTCATAGCTGTGGCTATTGTAATTACGTCTGAAGTAGCAGTAGCAGTTGCAGCAACAGATGTGGGTGATATTAATACTTGTAAGTACTGCTTTGATATATATATTAATTCATTAGTTAATTATTAATAAGAGATAATTAATTAATATATAATGTTATAATGATTACAGCTGCCAGTGATGGGCAAGTGGAACAAGGCGGACGACACTACGGTGGTCGTGGTGGATATGGCGGCGGCGGACGCTACGGCGGTCGTGGTGGATATGGCGGTGGAGGCTACGGTGGCTGGGGACGCTGTCGCCGCGGTGGCTGCAATCGTGTTGCTCAAAACCCAGAAGCGATGCCTCAGAACGAAGCAAAAGCAAAGGAAAACTAATTAACACTTTCTAATAAATTAATTATGAATAAAGTCATGTGAATGTCTACTTACACTATGCTGCTAATGGAATTACCTTTTTATAATTTTATTTGAATTGCATCGTTTTATTTCATTATGATTTATTATAAGGTTATCCATCCAGATAATTACATGAATATTATTGAAATGGAATGGGATTAAAATTTGCGTCTCACAATTCATGTTTTATAATTTAATCAAATATATTAGAACAATTCCCATATATAGTCATTTTTCAAAAATAAAAATAAATAATAACCATTTAAAAAAAAGAGATAAAACTTAGCCACCCTTACAAAATTATCCTTCATTTATTTAAATTTAATTATGTAATTACACGAGCAAAACTTGTTGTGCTCGTGTAAATTTTTTAGTATGTTATCATCTTGGTCGTATTATTACATAAATATAACTAAAACTCGTGGTGCTCGTGTAGTTCATGCAATTACGAATAACCAGACAGCGGTGGCGACGACGACGATGGCAGCAGCCACGACAGCAGGATGATAGATTATGGTGGCAAGTAGTATGGAGTATAAGTAAAGAAAATTTCTTATTTTTTCAAACTTAATTAAAAATAAGAATATTAAGATATTTTTGCACAAAATTATAGCTATATTTTACTATTTTGTTATAAGGGACTAGAATTTATTTTATATTTTTGTTTGAAAATTACTATTTTAGTATATTAAATCCCAATATATTATCTACGCCAAATTTGACGCACCAGAATACCAGATCCATATATACTATAGGAGATGATAGTTCTAGTTTATCATTTATGCTAATCAGCAACCATGATTGTTCAACTCAACGAACTTCTGCATGCATGAATTGCCCAAATAAAACTAATTAACATATAAATGAATTAAAAAATGACAAATGTTTAACCTAAAGTATGAACACTCTAGATTCTCGCAAATATAAAAGATCAATTGTACGTGATAAATTAATCTCGGTTGAATTTCAATGGAAAGTTTAGCAGGGCGATTTTAATCCTAAGTGTTATCAAGAACAAATAAATAGAAATTCTAAACACTCTAGACCAATATAAAGCTGGAGAAATAAGAAATAAACTAAATAAACAAAAATAATAAAAATGTGGGATTCCGGATTTAAGGGCCTAGAATTAAGAAATTCTAAAATCAATTAAATCATGCTCCTAAGTTCATGCTATTGTTCGTTCATTAAGGGCTTCTTTATAGTTAGTCTAATTAATTATTTATGTATTCTTAATTAGACAGTAACCACGATTTACATATTAGATTACCCTACAAACAATTACTCAATTAAGAACAACGGTTCACAATTAATTAATGATTTCCTATAGTTGCTTAATTACTGTCACGACCCACCTTCACTAACTTGTAGTAATGATGGGTATAACCGTGACTCGGGAATAGAATATAGAAATGAATAAGAATAATGGGTAATAGCTCGAAGGTGAATACATGATAAGTACTTCAATGAATAAGGTTTCGTGCACGAAACAAAACGTCTAGAAATACTAAATACTGAAAAGAGTGTTTGCAGCGGAAATTGGATCATTTTCTAAGTCTACATGTATGAAGACATGTAAACCCCCAAGAGTTAACGCTAATTGAGTTCGACAAAACCATCGCTGAGCATTCCTCCTTGACATCACAGCTCAACCTGCACATTTATAAATACATGCAGGGCTGAGTACAAAAGTACTCAGTAGGCACATGCCGAAATCGCATTCATACATATATATAATTGTCATTGCCATATCACAGTGAAACATATGGATTTTGTCTGAAAGAAACCTATGTTCACTAAATTCTTTTGTGGGATCTAAAAGTTTGACTGGCCAGTCTAAGTTCTTTAGTAATCAATCATATCTGTAATTTCCGTGTGCCGGGAAGGTGGCCACCTTCCACGGACACCTTGACCGGCCAACCCGCTAAGATGACTCACGGTCCTTGTGTACACTAGTTTGAGTGGGGATGCTTACCCACTGGAACCCGAATTCGATTTCATAATCATAGCAGATATGTATCATACAAAACATAAAACATTTATGGCAAGACAATATTTGAAATAACAATTTCAATTCAAAAGCTATTTGAACAGAAATAACATAAATGCGGATAAACACACATATTTTCTTTTAGTATAAGAAAGCCTACCTGAATAGCTTCCTTCAATAGGATCTGAATTCTTTCTCGTTTAGTATTTCCTTCTTCCGTAACCTTAATCGTAATTAAGAGGAAGATACTCATCGTGAGTATATAATTTATTTCATCTAAATAAAATGAAATAATATTCTATTATTTCATTAACTATTCTAATCTTTTTACTCGACTAATATTCGAGTACTTAAAAATTTCTATAACTATTTTCATAGTACTTTAAATCATCCTTTGATTTATTCATCCCTTATATTTTATTTGTTTTACCCAATTAATTTAATAATGGGTACTATAATTATTCAAGATAATTTTCTTGAAATAATTTAATTCTAAACTAGAATGCTAAATTAAGTCTCTATTGGATAGTATTAATTTAATTAATACTATTTAAGAATTAAATATTCATTGAAATATTACTATTAATTTCATAACTTAATTGATCTAATTATTGGATTTAATATAACTATTAACATCCAACCCATTTTATCCAAAGATTAAATTTTAATCCATTCTTAGGAGATTAATTTAATCCATTCTAAATACTTAATCTGGCCCATTCTAACATAATTAATTAGGCCCATTCAATTTTAAATCCAAGCCCAATTTATCATCATTTGTTTCAGCCCACTACTAATTAATTTTCGGCCCGTAAGATACATTTGACCCGGCCCACTTGATTTATTTTAATTCAGCTCAAATTGAACTAAATTAATTTATTCTCGGCCCATTAGACAATCTAGACTCAGCCCATTAGATTTAATTGACCCGGCCCGTTTGATCAACCCTAGCCCATAGAAACCAGCCGCTCCCTCTCCATCTCCCAGCTCTCGGTCTCTCTCCTCTCTGTCGCTGCTCTCTTCTCCGGACGGCAGAATCTCGCCGGACTTCATCGCCAATCGTCGTCGACCTCCTAGGTAAGTTTATCTCCTTTTTCTTTCTCTTAATCTTCTAGTTTCATTATTAGTTATTTCCCTTACAATTTCTTCAAGTTTTCTAACTCTCTAACAAATTTTCTGTCTCTTTTAGTCTATCTCTCCACTAAACGGCTGTCTGACGAGAAGCTTGCCGGAGAGCAGCAGCAGTTTCCCCCATCTAGTCCCCTTTTTCTCTCTATCTTTACTTGCTTTAATTTCATTTTAATCTCTGAAACTATACATCTCAAGTTTGATTTGATTTTGGTTTGGAACCTGATTCTATTTACTTCCAGTTTCAGATTTCAATCAACCACTAACTCTTGATCTCTCTCTGCTTTCGACCCATTTATGTTCTCGCCGAAGTTCTCCCGGTGGGATGCAGCAGCGGGGACTGCCGCTGAGCCCCTCACAGGTAGAGTTCTGAATCTCTCTTCTTTCTATTATTTTATCTACATTCTTAACCTTTCATTACTGCATGTTTAATTTTAATTATTTTCTGAAATTTTCTACAGGCTCTTCTAAACAGAGGAACTTCATCGAAGCTCCCTTGTATTGCCACCGAGCCTCTTACAGGAAGAACCCAAACTTTGATTTCCTTTCTTGTATTTCAACTTTTTCCTTTTCTGTATGTTTACATTTTAATTGTTGGAGTTGGACTAATGTGAGTTATTGGTCAAATATGCTAGTTAAAATCTGAATTTTAATCCATTCTCTTGCTCGGGATATGATTTTAGTTTTATGTGATTCTTAGTGGTGAACTGAGATTACTTTAAACTAAAGTTTCAGTTGTTTTATTGTTCTGAAATTGTTCTTGTTTTGAAAGGCTTCTTTTTGTCTCAAAAATGGTTCTAAAATTCGTATGGGTATAAGTTCTGGAGTAGGAAGTGTTCAAATCTGAATTTCTAGTCATGGATGCTATGTTCTGAAATTCTGAAACATTGTATATAGATAGCTCTATGTTTTGAAAATCAGAATATGCATAAGTTCTAAATTCTGAAATGTGTATCTATGTTCTTATTACTATGTTTTGAATCTGAAAGTCTAATTATAAATCCGGTGTTTTGACATTCTGAAATATATATATATATATAACTATGCTTCTCAAAAAAAATATAAAGAGGATATAAATATAAATCTATGTCCTGAAGTTGATAGTAAGCATAGGCTGTGTACTAAAATTCTGAAGCACCTGTTTAGATCTATATTCTAAAGTCTGAATTCCTAAGCATAGTTCTATGTTCTGAAGTGGATATATATATCTCTATTCTAAATCTGAAAGTATGTAAAGGTCCTATGTTCTGAACCAGAATATATATATATGTGTGTTCTGAAATCTGGATGTATATAGTTGTTATCTTATGTTCTGCAAATCTGAAATATGAATATGTAAATGTTTTGAACTAAGTTTATAAGGTAAATCTTAAAGCATGAATTTGTATACTGGAGTTCTAAAATTTAAGGTTTGAGGAAGAGTTTCTCATTATTTTATTTTCATTTTATAGTTTCTAAACATGTTTTAGTTCTACAGAAGATTTAAACCTTAATAATAGCGTATTAAAACTGGAAGTTGAGATCTTAGTTTACCTCAATGATTCCTTAAAATTCTGAGTTGGGATGGCTTCTTGTGTGGATGAAAACTTCTCCAAATCGCTTGCAGACTTCTAAGTGTGGGTGGAAACTAATTTGCTAAGTTTAGAAATGTGGTTCTATCGGTATACGTATGTTGAGAGCTGTTGGTATAGATTTTTTTTTCTCAGACACTTGAGTGTTTTCTTGTATGTCTTATCTTATTTCTTATATCTATATCATTATAGCATGAGTCTACATCGAAACTTTGACTTTTGGGATAGCTATTTATCACATATCTTGCTTTTATATGTAGGTGTAGAGATGGAGAAGTAGGAAGGGTGCAAGCAGTAGTCTTCCCCCGAGAAGACACCCCTTTCCTTTATTGCTTTCATACTGATTTTGAATGTGAATGCAATCTGCAAACGGCATATTTGTTCCCCTTTTCTCATGCTGCACAATTATGTTTGCGTATGTATATATACATAGGGCTGCATGCCTATTAGTTTACTAGTTTGTTTACTTATTTCTTATTGTATTTTACTATTCAAATTTGCAATATCTTGTGAAAATCTAATTTGGCAGATTGTGCTTTTTTTTTCTGACAGACTTTCTTCCTTTTCTGCTAACTTACTATATGTGTATTTATATATATATAGAGCTGTATAATACTGTACTCTCATACACATATGTGTGTGTTTTATTTATTAATTACTTACTATATTATGCAATCAAACAATTATCTTCTACATACATACTGCTTTCTATATAAGAGATACTACATCTAAATTTTATTAATGCAATTAACAATCATTCTACATATTATCAATAGTTAGTATACTATTGTCTAATTGTATACATCTCAAGTATATAATTATCAAATCATCAATGAACAACACTTCTTTCAGCATTAATCTATACTTTGCAATAATTTCAATTAACTAATCACTCATCTAATTATAAATAATTCTTAAAACCTTAGTCTTGAATTGAACCAAGTTTCTAATTACCATATCGAACTAAAACCAAGTATACAACGCAAGAAATTATTTAATTTCGTCTTTTTAATAACCTCATTAACTAAACGAGCTCATATACTATCTATCATTACTCTAATAATTATAATGTGCACGAATAATAGCTACTAATATCGATTAGCTAATCGATATTTTAAACTTTTATTACGAAATTTTCTTATCCCGATTTTCAGTATATGATAACTACTAGTAGAATAGCGGGATATTACAATTACTAACTTACGTATTCAATAATTAAGCTGCAATTCTTACTTACGTATTTGAATCACACGATAGGAAAATCATAAATAAATAGCGAATATAATTCTTACGTCTCCGATTTGGAATTACTAATGATTTAACCCTAGCTTGGAATTACTAATGATTTAACCCTAGCTTTCTGTTGGAATCATCTCTCGATCTCAACCAATAAATAAATAATCAAAAACGATGGTCAATCGTCTCAATTAAATAAGCACAAGTTAAATCACGAAGTATAAATCAAGAACACTCAATAAATAATTAAAGAAATATCAAACCCTACGTATAGAATGACAAATCAATCCATTCAAACAATCAAATAGACGAAAAAGAAACCTACTAAGATAGAATCTTAGATTGAGCGTCAAACTCGCCCTCAATCCTTCGTCCCGATGCGAAATTACAAAGAAATTAACTAAACAACGTGTTCTTGGGTTTGGAAGAAAGAAAATATGAATTGGGGGTGAAGAGAAGTGTGAAAATCAGGATTTAAATGACATATCTCGCGTCCAAAAATCGCGCCCAGCGCCCGCTGGACCCACATTTCTGCCCTGGCCGAGTTACGCTCCTAGCGGGCTTTGGGGTCCGGCGGCCGCTGGCCCCCAAGCCGGTCCTCCTGCGTGCAGCGATTTTTTTTTGGCTCGTTCTCCCTCGTTTGAACTCCGATTTTTTGATCCGTTTGCGGCTATGGGCTCTTATCGAGATGAACTTTATCCTATGTTATCCAAGCTTCATCGTTACAATTCCATTTTACGTCAATTTCCACACCAAACAACCTACATGCAATTAAGAAAATCGGGTGCAAATACGAACCAAAATATATTTAAAATGAATCTAAAGCTATGAAACGAGACTCGAAGTCATGTAAAAACACGACAAAAACACACCAAACAAACCCCCTCACACTTAACCATTTTCTTGTCCTCAAGAAAAAATCTAATCACAAACACTTAGAGTCAAGTAGAAAATCAACATGCAAGCCTCAACAACTGTTCATACCTTCAATACGAGGACTTAAACTAGACACAATTCTCAATCAAACATAGTCACTCAATTAAACTCATAGTGTTGCCCGTTAACTAAACCATCTAACTAGTACACAATCACGATATACACACATCTCACATCTCTCTAGCACTCAACAAGTCAATTTCCCTTAACATCTCTTTTTTTTTTTTGAAAAGAAGGCGAGCAAGAACATTTTTAGGGCATTGATCATTGAGTATAAACTTCAATGGATCTCATCGAATACCCAATGTGATTTCCCATACTCATTATCAAAGATAAGAGGAGTATAACCCACGAACTTAACTCGACAACTCATTGCGTCCTTCTAGCATTTTTATTCATTTTTTTTCTTTTTTCGAGAATTTCTTCTCTAGATTTTGTTTTAGACAATAAGTGAATAAGACACGTAAATGACAAGAGAGTATCACTCATAATTCGAATCATGATTGGGCACAAGTTATCTAGCTAAGCAACATACCCCACTAAACAAGCCTAATTAAACAACATAGCCTAATCAAAAGTCGAATCAATCTAAGTCCTACCACCATTCATACCACATACCAAGGCTTAACATGATAATAAACGACTATCATCAAATATGCATGCAATCAAACAAGTTAGAGAAAAAACAACCAATCAAGACAGAGAAGTATAAACAAATAAATAAAGAGACGAAACAAGCAAGTTCATCCCACACTTAATTGTTACTATGCCTTCGTAGTAAGCTAAGGTAAAGGAAGAGAAGACTTCCCTGATGAAGACGAGAAACAAAAAGCAAGACTCAATATGCTAGATCCCGGTTACTACTAGCAGTCGGATGGTGAAGAATGAAGAAGCCGAACTCCACACTCACCTGCAATTTAAGACACGAAAATATGCTATTTATTTATTATGAAAAAAAAATACTGAAAAGGAAATAATGAAAGAACCGAAATAAAAACAAATGCTCATTTAATGTCTCGAGCTCGACATGGCATCTCCCACGCGAATTACTTTGATTGGAAACCGAATAATTCCCTAAGTCGAATACCTGCAAAACATGAACAAAGAAAACTCAAGCATAACATCCGCTAAACAAGAAAATGATAAAGAAAACACAAAACAATGAATAATAACGAACGAACAAGACGATATGAAAAACACAGAACAAGACAAAGAAAAATAAGGAACAAACACGAATAACACTCAAAATCAAAAATGCCTAAAGCTCTCCCCGGAAACGGCTCCAAATTTGTTAGACCTAAAATGTGTATACTTTAGGTTCTCGCAAATATACGAGGTCAATTGTACGTGACAAGTTAAACCCGGTCAAATATCGATGGAAAGCTTAGCAGGACGATTCTAATCCTAAGTGTTATCAAGAACAAATAAATAGAAATCCTAAACACTTTAAACCAATATAAAGCTGGAAATAAGAAATAAAAAAAATAAAATAAAATAATAAAAATGTGGGATTCCGAATTTGAGGGCCTAGATTTAAGAAATTCTAAAATCAATTAAATCGTGCTCCTAAGTTCATGCTATTGTTCGTTCATTAAGTACTTCTTAATAGTTAGTCTAATAAATTACTTACGTATTCTTAATTAGACAGTAACCATGACTCACGTATTAGATTACCCTAAAAAAAATTCATCAATTAAGAACAACAATTCACAACTAATCAATGATTTCCTATAGTTGCTTAATTACTAACTTACGTATTCGATAATTAAGCTGCAATTCTAACTTACGTATTCGAATCACACGATAGAAAAATCATAATAAATAGCGAATATAATTCCTACATCTCTGATTTGGAATTACTAATGATTTAACCTTAGTTCTCTGTTGGAATCATCTCTCGATCTCAACCAATAAACAAATAATAAAAAACAATGGTCAATCGTCTCAATTAAATAAGCACAAGTTAAATCACGAAGTATGAATCAAGAACAATCAATAAATAATTAAAGAAATTTTAAACCATATGTATAGAATGACAAATCAATCCATTCAAACAATCAAAGAGAAGAAAAAGAAACTTACTAAAATAGAATCTTGGATTGAGCGTCAAACTCGTTCTTAATCCTTCGTCGCGAGACGAAATTACAACGAAATTAACTAAAGAACGTGTTCAAGGGTTTAGAAGAAAGAAAATATGAATTGGGGTGAAAAGAAGTGTGAAAATCAGAGTTTAAATAACATATTTCGCGTCCAGAAGTCGCACCCAGCGCCCGCTGAGGGTCCTGCGGGCGCTGGGCTCGCGTTTCTGCCCTGGCTGAGTCACGCTCCTAGCGGGCGTTGGGGTCCAGCGGCCGCTGGCCCCCAGACCGGTCCTCCTGCGCGTAGCAATTTTGTTTCGGCCCGTTCTCCCTCTTTTGAACTTCGATTTTTGGATCTGTTTCCGCTACAGACTCCTATCGAGATGAACTTTAATCCTATGATATCCAAGCTTCATCTTTATAATTCCATTTTACGCCAATTTCCACACCATACAACCTACATACAATTATGAAAATTGGGTGTAAATACGAACTAAAAAATATATAAAATGAACATAAAGCTATGAAACGAGACTTGAAAAGTCATGTAAAAACACGACATAAACACATCAAACAACAATGGAGTTGACAATATTATATAAAGAAATGAAAAGATAATAAGATAAAAAAAATACATATTTTAAATTATTATATATAATTTCATAAAATAATAAATATAACTTTAAATGGAATTAAAGAAAATTAATTATTGATAATTTAAATAAAATATATCTATAACTATATTCGTATACACATTTTTATTCATTTATAATGTCATAACTAATAATTATATATAATTTCAGAAAATATATAAGTTAATAAAATAATAAATATAATTTTATAATGGAATTAAATAAATTAATTATTAATAATATGAAGAAAAGAGAAAATAAAAATAAGAAGTCAAAAGACAATAATGTAAATAAAATAAAAGAGAAAGGACAAAATTGGAAGAAAGTGGCAAAATTGTTTTGCTTTTATCAAGGCCGGATAAAGAAAATGGGAGGCCTAAAGCGAAATATTAAAAAAATATTTATCTAAAAATATACTATATATAAAACTTTTTTCTTAATATTATTTTATTTTTCTTACTTTTCGACTGTAAATGTACTTAATAAATTTTTATAGTCAAAATTATCTAACAAATTATTTTATTCAATATTATTGTGACCTAGTTGATCCAAAATATGATTTTATTAATTTAAATTTTGAAAAATTTATTTCTACAGAAGCAACTATTATAGGTACAATTAATTTAATATTCTATAAGCAACGAAAGAATTAGGTAATTAATCTAAATTTTTTATATAATTTAATAAATCAAGTGGTGTATTCATTTTTATATTCAATATTTCTCTTAATAATTTTATAGCTCTGAAAACAAATCAAGTCAATAAACATCTAATTGATCCTCAAAATTTCTAATTATGATGATCTTAGATCATTATCATCTAAAAGTTCTCAAAATATTTATATCAAATAAAAAACCAAAAACAACTTTCATATTTTCTATGAGATACCTTTATAAATATAATACACCAAATCTCATATATACTAATAAAGACTAACAGAAAATAAGATTAAGATTTTGAGAAAACAAAACAGAGTTGATAGACAATATTATTAGTATTAAACTTTAAATGATTAACCCTTAATAGAAGATTGTGGTTAACAACTTAACTTATTAATATAATTTATTAGCTTAAATACTAACCAACTTTTCTATATTACATAATAGCATTACTATAGTGTTGGGGGCCCTTATGAGTTCTGAGTTTTAGAAAGACCTATTAGCATGACTCCCAAAAAGATTTGAAGAATTAAACTAATGTAAAAAAAAAAAGGCCAAGGAGAATCGAACTCCTAATTAAGAAAATAAGTATATATATAACTTCTCTATCAGACCATTTTACTCAAACTTATTATAATTTATAAAATCTAAAACCAAATTACTTTAATTTAGTTTGATTTATAATATAATTTGAGTTTTGCTCATCCCTAATTAGAGTACTCGAACAATAAACTGATCTCCTTTGTGTCCTTGATAGTTTTGAGCGTGTTGGTAAGTATACCTCTCTTAAAAAAGAGCATGTTGATTTTGTGGATATTTGTGCTTTTTTAACATTACATGATGCGCCATCCACCGGTTATTTCTTTACTTGGAATGATGTTTCGGTTTCTTATAAGATTGATAGGACATTGATTAACTCTTTGTGGCTTGAAATAACTGGTTTTGCATGACAGAATTCCTTCCTAGGGGGACCATCTCGGACCACTCTGCGTGCATTTCTACTCTATTTAAGCGAGTGTGCTCTTTTAGTAGCGGACTTTAATTTCTGCATTGCTTGGCTTAATCACCTTCTTTTCGCCAAATTTTGCAAGATAATTGGGGACCCCCGTGGCTTTGATTTGTGCTCAGAAATCCCTTGCCTGCAAGCTAGTTCGTCTTCGACCACTTTTTCGAGCTCTCGTTGCTTGTGACGAGTCTTTCGGAAAGGGCTACGACTTCTCGGTCCTACCTTGTGGATCTCCAAATTAACCAGATGTGACACTGCCCCTAGACCGGGAGCTACTGCACCTGGAGATGGATGCTCGTTGCAAGTGTCAGAGTCTTGAGAAGGCTGAAATAGATTTCCTTGCACACAAAGCCAAGGTTAAGCAACACTTTTCATAAAAATTGAAAATTCTAACCTCCTTATCTTCACTACCCACCTTTACAAAATATAGCAAAGTCGGGAAAAATCGTGACTAGTGGAGGGAATATAGAAATGGGGAAAGAAATGGGGACTAACACGAATATGAATATCTGATAAGTGCTTCGATAATTAAGGATTCATAACATGAAATTCGGTACTAAGTAACTGATACAAAAATACATAAGTCATTAGAAATACAGAATACTAAATTTAGTGTTTGCAGCGGAAATTGAATCCTTTTTAGTTTACATGTATGAAGACATACAAATCCCCCAAGAGTTAATACTAAATGAGTTCGATAGAAATCATCACAACTCAACCTGCACAATTATAAATACATGCAGGATTGAGTACAAAAGTACTCAGTAGACACATGCCGAAATCGCATTCGTACTAATATAATTGTCATTGTCATAACACACTAAGACATATAGATTTTATCTAAAAGAAACCTATGTTCACTAAATTCCTTTTGTGATTCCTAAAATTTGATTGCGCAGTCTAAGTTTTGGAGTAATCAATCATATTTGTATTTATGCGTGCCAGAAAGGTGACCACCTTGCACGGACACTTGACCGGGCAACCCGCTTAGATGACTCAGGGTCGCTGTGTACACTAGTCCGAGTAGAATAACAACCCCCTGAAACCCGAATTCAATTATAAGTTCAAACAGATATGTATCATACAAAAATATAAACATTTTTGATAAGACAATACTTCACATATTTTCAGTTCAAAATGCTTTTTGAAACGAAATATACATTGATACAACACACATAATTTTAGTTGTATAAGAAAGTCTACCTAACTTGTTTTCTCGTCTAAAAAGTTCTGAATCTTTATCTTCTAGTACTTCCTCCTCGCATAACCTTAATCGCAATTACGAGGGGGATACTTCTTGTGAGTATATAATTTATTTTATCCGATTAAAATGAAATATTATTATATTATTTCATTAATTATTCTCATTTCTTACTCGACTAATATTCAAGTACTTAGAAATTTCTATCACTATTTTCGTAGTGTTTTAAATCAATCTCTGATTTATTAAATCTCTTATATTTTTATTTGTTTTACCAAATTAATTTAATAATTGATACTAAAAATTATTCAAGATAAATTATTTTGAATAATTTAATCTCAAGCTAAAAAGTTAATTTAAATTGATAAGATAATATTAATTTTAATTAATACTCTTTAAGAATTTATAAAAATTGGAAATAATACTACTAATTCCATATCTTAATTAATTATAATTACTCATTGGAAATAATACTACTAATTCCATATCTTAATTAATTATAATTACTCACTCTAATTAAGTTAATCTTAGCCCATTGGAATTTTTAAAACTTCCATACACTTAGATAAATCTAGCTCACAATATTATTAAATCTCATTCCATAATAATTAACTAAGTTTGACCCATTCAGATTCGGCCCTTCCGTTTTAATTGACCCATTTTAATGAAATTATTTTGGCCCATTCGATCAATTCAGACCCGACCTGTTCAATTGATCTTGACCCAGCCCAAAGATTTAAGTCTAAAAATTATCCTAGCAGCACTTGCTCACCAGTCGTTAGGGGTGAGCAAAATTAAAAAACCGAAAACCGAACCGAATCGAGCCAAACCGATAAATTCGGTTCGGGTTTTTTCTTTTCAGTTCAGTTTCGATTTTTATTTTATAAATTTTTAGTTTTCAGTTTAGTTTTGATTTTAGTATCAAAAAAACTGGAATACCAAAAACCAAACCGAAATATATATATAATAATTATTTATTTATATATTATTACTTATTTAATTATTATTACCTATTAAATATATAAATATATATTAAATATTAATTTAAATATATTATTTACTAATATTCATTTAATATTTTCATTCTCAATTTTTTTTTATTCGATTTTTTTTCGATTCTAGATTATTTGAGTTCAGTTCAATTTTTTTTTTTCGATTTTCTTAATTTTTTCAGTTCGATAGCGAACCCAACCATCCTCACGCCTGCCGTTTCCCCACCCTTCTTCCCCATTTATTTCCTTTCTCACCAAGACACTTCCTCATCGTCTCTCTTAATCACAGACACCACACACACTCAAACTCTCTTCCTTTCTCTTTTCTTAATCTCAATCGGTCTCTCTATCTCTCGCTCGATCTCTCTCTATTTCCCTCAGCTTCTCTCGTCTGCCTCTCGCCGCTCTCGGTATTTGTTCTCTTTGCCTCTCCCGGCGTTATCTGCTGCATTCGGTGGAAAGCTCACCGGAGCTCAGTCGCGGAAATCCCAAGGTAAAGGTCTTATCGTTATCTATTTCAATTTCCAAATTCATAGATTCTTAGGTCTCAATTTATATCTTTTATGTTCTGAAAATTTTATAGCTTTTAACTTATGTCTCCCAACCTTATTTCAATCCTAAATCTCTAAAATAGGACCGGAAAAAACGCTGCATCGTCGTCGCCTCCATCTGCTCGCTGCTGAAGTTCTGCAGCCGGCGCTACCCCACTCAAAGGTGGAATCTAAATCTCCCTTATTATTTTTCTATTTTAGCATTTTTAAAGTTTCAAAATTTGTATCTGCATATTTAGTTTTAATTGCTTGGATTGTTTGAGGATATGTTGTGGGGAAAAGATCTGAAATTTTTTTCATTTAGAATCGATTTCTGCATTTAGGCTAATGACCTCTCTCTCTTCCTTTTTTTTTTTTTGATTGGTTTTGGCCGAGAGAGAGAGGGCTGTGTATATGTCTTCACTTATGGATTGGATACGTGTTCTAAACAAGGTCCTTAATTTATTCTAAATTTTAACCGGTACTGTTTATTTTTTAAATAAGAGAATTGATTACCGACTTATTTACCAAAAAATGGGTACTCGGTACCTGATTGAAACCGATTTTCAATCAGGTACCGGTTCTTTTCAATTGACATCACTACCTAGCACAATAACTATGATGTCAGGAAAAAAGAGAATTTGAGGGTTACTTAATAATTTAAATTCTTATGACTCTTGTATGCGAATCCGGTCGAAACCCAAACATGAAAGAGATATTACCTGGCCCGTATGACTGCTTATTTTTCTACTCTTATAAAGTTTTCTTCTTCTCCAAGCTCACAAATACTCTTTTACTCTCCTTTTCTGAATCTGCAGTTTTTGTTTATTTTTCTCCGAAAACCTGCTTAGCTTTGAACATAGCAATTTGCGATGCCGGGATTCGAGGAATACGTTCAATCAAAGGGAGGGTTTTCTTTCGATTTATGCAAGAGAAATGAGATGCTTGTGCAGAAGGGTTTGAAGCAATCCTCGTATCTGAAGACCGGAACTACGATTGTCGGACTAATTTTTCAGGTAGATTTTTATTATAGGCATTCTCCATATTTTCTATTTGGAGTATTTTTGTTGATTTGAGATGATTGATATTGTGCTTGCTCAATTGAGTTTTCTCTTTTCGTTTATTTTCATCAATTTATCTGTTGCGTTTTCCTTTTCATACGTGATTACATAGAAGACTGTTCCAGTTGCTTTTTCACTGCAGGGTTTGTAGTGAATTTTAGATGGAAAATGTGTTAGATTATTTAGTTGGAATACGGTGTTATAATATTTTTTGGATTTTGTTTTGGGTAGTCTAGACGAGAGATTTTTAGTAGAGTGTTCTTAAACACTCGGAAATTTTATTTTCTGATATTTAGGTGAAATTGTATCTCAAAATTTTATCATTCCCAGAAATGAAATTAGCACAGAATCATCACAACATCAATGTTTCATTTCACAATGACTGCATTGAGTATGTGCTTATTGAGCTAAGTGAGTTAAGTCAAGCTGATATGGTTCACTCATGAGATGACTTAATGGTGATCTATTTGTTTCCCTTAAATTTCCCTTAAAATATTGAGTTGTTTATTAGGAAGTGCTAGTGCCCATCTATAATTTAGCTTATGATATCTGGACCTCAGATAAATCCATGTGTAGAATATGAGTTTTAATTTGTCTTTATTGAATAATTGAGATATAAGGTTGCTAATTGCTTCTATGTGTTTTCTTTTATAATATTTGAATGATTTAGGATGGTGTAATTCTTGGAGCTGACACGCGAGCCACTGAAGGCCCAATTGTTGCTGATAAGAATTGTGAGAAGATCCATTATATGGCTCCAAATATCTATTGTTGTGGAGCTGGTACAGCTGCTGATACAGAAGCTGTTACAGGTACGAATTGATTCAATCTTGACATCTCATGTTCTCTCGTTTACTGGAATATCTGATTCTATGAAATGCTTATAGTATATTTCCAACTTATTACTTTCTGTTTGCTTTTTAACCATGCACTAGACATGGTTAGCTCTAATCTGAAGCTGCACCGTTATCATACTGGCCGTGAATCCAGGGTTGTGACTGCTTTGACTCTTCTGAAGTCTCATCTTTTTAGGTGCTCTATTATTCCAAGACTACTTTGCAGTGTAATTATCTCTTATATGCAAAGTATATATTATATGGGAAGTGTATTGATTTATCCATGAATCAGTTATCAAGGACATGTGTCAGCTGCATTGGTGCTTGGTGGAGTGGACGTGACAGGTCCTCACTTGCATACTGTGAGTCACTTTGGCCTATAAGGCGTTGCTATATTTTTTTATAACTTTTGGGAGTCTAACAAGTAAGGTTCTATCCCAGATTTATCCACATGGTTCCACAGATACTCTACCATTTGCCACTATGGGTTCTGGATCCCTTGCTGCAATGGCAGTTTTTGAATCGAAATATCGTGAAGGGCTCACTGTAAGTTCTTTAGTTCTTTTGTAGAGCATCCAAACACAATATGTGGATTCCTTACTCTGAGATTGCAAGGGACTTTTGCAGAGGGATGAAGGAGTAAAAATAGTGGCTGAAGCAATTTGCTCTGGAATATTCAATGATCTGGGAAGTGGAAGTAATGTGGATGTCTGTGTCATAACAAAGGTTAAAGCTACAACTTCTGATAAATTCTTCCTACTTTGTCATAGATATCGTGGGTTGCTTCTCATTAGTCATTATCTGGTTTTCATTTAACCCTGACTGCATTTTCTTTTAGGGGAAGCGAGAATACTTGCGAAATTATATGTTGCCGAACCCTCGTACATATGTCAGTGATAAGGGATACTCTTTTTCCAAGAAGACCGGTGAGTGTAGCAGATTCTTAATTTCACCTAAGTTAATTTTTTAGCTGTTTGGTACAATTACTTTTATTTCTATTCTCATTTCATTCTCCAATATATTTGTAGAGGTGTTGCTGACGAAGATCACACCAATGAAAGAGCTGGTTGAGGTCATTGAAGGTGGAGATGCCATGGAAGAATGAGTATGATTGCAATATTTCATGGTTCCTGGAATCATTCTTGGTCATAAAATTAACTAGTTTCAGTGTTGTTAGCCTCGATGCTTTAATGTTTAATTTCTGTTATGTTGCAGTTTGTTGGACATTATAATCTCTAGAGTTTTATTAAATTACTCTGTCCCATTCTGTCTGAGCAAGCATATGGTGGATAAGATCTTGTTGCCTTTCTGCTGTGTGAAATGCTTTTTGCTTTTGTTCAGGTTACAAATCATTAAATCAATACCCTTACCTTGTGGAATTCAGTAAATTTTGAGTACTAACCAGAATGCAGTATCAGGCTATTAGCAAAAATTTAGATGGAAATTAGGGTTTTGTTATAGACATAGGTGTTCCTATGGGGAAGCAGGCGTGTCCATTATTAGTGGTTTGCTTGGGGGTAATCATCCTTCTTTGGCATCATGCAGTCTCCATTACATGTCTGAATGCTTCATGCACGTGGTTTAGTTTGTTATAAGCTGAAACTAGCTAGAACATTATTTGCTATAAGCTGCAAAATCGAGCTGATCTCAGGGAGGCTATTATCAGCTCCATGTCTTGTGTTGATGATTTTAAATCATTGGTCCCTGGATCGCACATACTGTTCCTGTCCAAGCATCTGCAGTTATTTGTGACTATATTGTCCGAGTTCATGTTCAAGAAAGCATCAGTTACATTTTTGAGTTTTGAAGATAGATGCATCTTAGAATATGAAATAGCTTCCCATTTGGAATTGGCATAACTGTATTTACTCCGAGTTTTGCAGGATATCCCAACTTGTCTGCTTGAAGGCAGAAATATGTTATTAATTTTAAGTATGTGATGCTACGGAATTGTGGAACGAAATTTTTTGAACAGCAATACTAGTTTTGATATGAGAAATTTGATGTTTGCCTTTAAAGGGATACTGTAGAGCATAAATCTTATGTAGTATGGTTTGATTTCTGATGTTACACCAATTTCAGTTGTAAACATCATAAGTTTCATCAAGTTACCTTCTCTTATGTAACTACCTGTGAGACCCCATAGTGTACCCACTCCACATCCCATGAAGCAGTGCAAGTTCCAATTTTCATTGATTTCTGCCCCTCATGTCGACTCCGAACTTGCTTAGAAATAAGGGGTAGCCTTGGTCCAGAATCCTCATCGTCTCACCCACCTCTGGCATGCCCACATACTTGGTTCAGGTTGCCATTCGACCATTGCTGCCCGTTTGGGACAACATACCAAAGTAAGAAAATGTAATCACTTTTAGCGGGATATAATATTGTTTTTATCAAAATTATTGGTTACATGTTTTCACTATATATTGAATCTTCGATTTTTTTTTATAGATGATTGCAGTTTTTTAGTAATTCCATTCTCTTTATTTGTTTTTGTCCGGACTAGAGATATATGAATTGCTTTAAGAAAAAAATGTGTTTATGGTCGTATTGTGCAATTGTAGTTAATTTTGATCTTTTAATTTTATGAATTTGAATTGTTTGTTTTGACTGTAAAATAGATTACATGTCATCTCATTCTCCTTTGTATATATGTACTTTTATTTATCATTTATTTGAATGGTAACAAATTAAAATGGTGAAATTATTTATTAAAAATTGATAAGGAATGATGAATTGTGAATAGAAAATAAGGATTTTGAAAAAAAAAAAATATTTTATCAATTTTTATAATTAAATCTTGCAAATCAAACATTCCATATTAGAATTCTCCAACATGATATTTTTTTTCATATGAACCTAACTTATATATGCAACTCATATGTTTTGGCTCATATAAGAAGAATTTTAGATGACAAATAAGAAAATATTTTAAGCATCCATTTTGGATTAATCTATTAATTTGATGTTGAATTTTATATCATTAATCAATTAATTAATTATATGAAACTTAATAAATTATTTATCTTCTTTTTTACATGCTTACATTGGTGCATAATAAATTACTTATATTTAATTAACAATCATATTCCATCAAAAATGTGAAAAAATACTACTCTTTTTAAATTGAATTTGTATAGACCGTATATTTGAAAATTATTTATTAATTTAGCAACTCTATTATAAGCTTTCGTAGGAATCACTATTTTATAATTGCAAGATTTAAATTATGATCTAATTAAAATTATTTCTATTACTTTTAACTTTTGTTGATTGTACAAGTGCACAAACTAATATCCATTAATTTATTACAATGATTTACATATATTTTCATTCCCCATAAATAATTTTTCTCATAAAACTTTTGTGTATATATATATATGTGTGTTTGTTTATATACTAGTACTTGTTTTCATGAGAGAAATATTTAACGTTGGCCTTTAAAGGAATGATAAAATCAAATTTGAACCTAATGTTCATCTAACAACTTTAAAGGAATGATAAAATCAAATTTGAACCTAATGTTCATCTAACAATTATTCATCTGATCATTTTAAGTGGTCACTGTTACATCTAACGCAAAAAATGGTGAAATCTAGAAATAGTAGGTTGCATTAACTCGAGCTTCTTCTAAAAATAGCAAAATAAAGGTCCATTTAGATTTTTGTGGCGTGAGTTATGCTCGGATTATGGCCTAAATGTAGGGAAAAGACCTTTAACCTAGCCCCTCTAAATACTTTAGCTAAGAGCATGTTGACTCATAATAAATTTGGTAGTAGCGCGCGTGTTGGTCTAATAGTATTGAGGTTAATGTCTAAAGCAATAGGTCTCGGATTCAAATTCTCCGTGTCGCGGCCATGTAATTTAGAAGTTTATGTAATCCAATTTTTAAATTTGGTAGTGGAAAGTTGACTTCATCCATATAACTTAATAATCATAAATCTATACAGACATATCCTCATTTCAATAATAACATGCGGTTCCAGACTTCCTGTGTAAGTTAGGTTACCTTGCTATGTTATCATCATTATTCGTTAATTTTGCAAAAAATTGTTACATTTGTCCATCAAAATGATTTACGTTTTGTTATTTTGGGATGTTCATGAAAATATTTTATATTTGAAACTTTTTATTTATAGCGAGTGAATTCACCACACTTACTACACATAACACAATTTAAAATAATATATTAAGCGGGCGAAACTCCACTAACTACACAGATCCAATTTAAAACAATATATCAAGCGGTGATTCAAATTTCACTCACTATACATCTTATTAAAACTTGTGTGGTACCAAAATCTAAATCGTTTTTTGTGGACAGATATAATATTTTAAAATTATACTAGTCAATTTTTTATTTGGCTCATTAGACACAAATTGGCCCCCATCCAGCCCAATCTCGACCGATTATAAAGTGCATCATAATTCACTTACAATACATTCAAATAATCACTAAAGTCTATATGACATTTAAATGAAGAATTCTTTGGTTAACATGAGAAATACAATAAAAGAATTAAAGCACGAATCATGGTACCATTCTAAATCTCTAACCCCTCTCAGGCTTCTTAATTCCAATTAATGAAGAACGGTTGTCGTGAAGCATAAATTTCTGGATTTCAAGCCCAAATGATAATTTCCGCAATCTCCAACTCATCGTGTCTCTCTTAACGCAAATTTTCCCATCAAGCCCTAACTTTGTTCTTCTTGCATGCACAACTCGGTAGGCTCTCAAGTCTCAACACATGGAATATTTGCTTAAATTTCTGAAAGAGTTACACCAATTAAATTCCTTGTTTCTTTTTCTACGTAAATTCGATTTCATTGGAATTTATATTAATAAACGCATGTTGTTTATCTAAACGAAAGTATTGGTTGTTTAGTCTCATTTTGTTCGTCTAAACTTAAGTTTTTCGTAGCTTTATTCGTATTATTTTCCCTCGTTCCGTGATGTTTTGGCCCAATTTATGTTTCATTTTATGTTTCAGGATCATTGGCCTAAACGAGCGTTGAAAGTGGAAAAGAAACGAGAAAAGACGAGAAAATAAAGAAGTGTGCCGAAGGACACGCGACAGACCGTGTCAGCGGCCGCTGACTAGCCAGACTGAGCCAGCAGCGAGCCAGCGGCCGTGCCAGGCCACGGCACACGGGTCAGCGGCCGCTGATCTATCTAAGCGGTCGCTGACTCCCCATTTTTCGCGCGGGCCGTTGCAACGAACCCTAGCGCCACTCAGAACAAATCTAGTCAGCGCCCGGTGACTTCCAGAGACCGCTGACCTTCCTCTCGCTATAAAAAGACACGTCGTGCCATTCATTCGATACATCGCAATTCTCCACACTTCGTCCCGACTCCTTTTGGCACGAATTCCTAGACTAGTTTTCCAGCATATTTCTATTATTTTTAGTTCGTCTCGATCCCGCAATCAAGGGTGGGTCGAGACTTAGCATTCTAGATAAGATTTTTCATTCCGTTCTTTGTTTTGGAGTTAGCCGTTTACAACATTCGAACACCGTTATTTCCAAATTTTCATTGTCGTTTCCAAACGTACTTCAAGTATTAATTCAAGTTCGTTTCTTTCCCTTTAATTATTTCTTTGTTTATTTACTTTTAACGTTTGTTTCGTTTTATGCTTTCAAATCCTTTCATCGCTTTTAATTTCCAGATTTCTTCCCGTTCTTCTTTCAAACTTCAAGTTCTTTACTTTCTTAGATTAGATTTAATTTTTTTTCTTAGTTTAGATCTTAATTGCTTTCTTATTTACTTTCTTCGCCTAGCTATAAAAATCCAAGTCAAACTCTTTTAATTGCTTTCCATTTGTACGAACAAAGAATCTAATTGCCCTGCTAAGCCTTCCTCGAGAATACGACTAGGGTCAACTTATTAATCCATAACGAACTCGTTCTCTTGCGAGCAATTTAATAAAATAACTTGGAGGTATATCGGCTGGAAATATTCCTCGTACCCGTTACTGAATCCCTTTATCGGACAGTGGGTCTGGTCTAAACAACGCCACGTACTGAGAGTTTAAAATAAGTTGAAACATTTGTTAATAAAATAACTTATGTAATTTAGATAAAATTCTTAGACCGTAAAAAGTTATAAGATATGATCACGCATATGATGGTGATTATGAAATATATCTTTAAAAGTTTTTGTCTTAAAAGGTTCTGAATGAAATAACTATTCAAGAAAAAATATTGGATTGTTGGAAATAACTCGCACGTATGATACATGGTCATAAGATGATAATTTTGCGTTTCATCAACATTAATGTGGTTGACGTAAGTGTATATATGTGAGTGCATGTTAGATAACATGTACACCGAACTGACCCGATAGAAATTCTTATGTGGAATTTATTTTTATCGAAATAAGAATTACTATATTATGATAGTACATGATTAGTCCTTTGAATTGAGACACCATAGTAATTTTATATGAGTCCCATTTCATTTTGATATATTTTCTGATTTCTAGACAATCTTTGAAGAATTTATGTTGGATGAAATATGAACTCATATGTAGATTAATGTATGGTCAATAAAGAATCTATTACTTGTTTAAGAAAAGAGAATTTCCTAAGTTTTCATTATTCATAACCTGAAGAACTTGGCCAAGGCATACTATATTATGATTAATTGGGAATTGAATTAGAATGGAAATGAAAATATTGGAATATTTTGAGTCTTCGATTTAATTCCATGCTCAGTATCCAATTAGGGAATTTTATAATAGAAGGACGTACGTGTATGATGATTCATTAATCAAAATAGGTTTACTCACTATTTCACCTAATACTAGACGACCATGCTACTTGCTAGGTGTTCTCATGGTTATAGGTTCTTAAAATTAAAGAGTTATTAATGTTAAGTGAATTCATTTATTGGATAAATTAATTTAAATTGTAATATGTTACAAGCTTATTACTAGCATTAGTTCACACACAAATTAGTAGAACGTGTTTATTGAGTCAGTTTTATAGTTAAATCCAAATAATTGATCCGATTAATTATTTTGAGACTTGTTCTAAATTAATAAGTTGGTTTAGATATTTAATTAAATTAATTTAATTAAATATAATTAGATTAACAAGTCTGATTCTAGACTAAATTAATTAGATTGATTTAATTATAGATAAAGTTAATTTGATTAATTTTAAATCTATTAAAATCAGATTTTTGTATTAGGGTTATAGATATCCGGATAGTATCTGATTCAACTAAAATTGTTCGAGTTGCTCGCAATTTAGAACGAGGTCATCTAGCAATAGTAAGTCAACCCAAGTCGTATTCTCAATGAAGACTTAACAGGGCAATTCGAATCTTTGTTCATAAAACGAAAAACAATAAAAATGATTTGATTTGAAATATTATATCTAGGCGAAGAATGTAAATAAGTAACGCAATTTAAATCTAATCTAAGAAAGCGAAATAAATCTATTTTAGGAAAAGTAATAACTTTGAAATTGAATGCAAAAGAAATATGGAAAGAAATCTGGAAATCGAAAAGGGAACGAGAAATTAAAAACATAAACAATAAAACGAATTTAAAGCAATAAACGAAACAAGAATAAGTAAAGGGAAAAACGAACGAACTTGAATTAAGAACTGGAAACGGTCTTTGAATCCACAACGAAAAAAAAATCTGAAAACGAACTACGAACTACGAATGTTGTAATCGACTAACTTGAAAGCGAAAAACAATGTAAAGAACTATCTAGGTCTCGACTCTCGGATCAAGGTTGAGACGAGCTAAACTATGAACGGAAAATATATGAAAAAGTGCTGGAAAAGTAGTCTAAAGTGTTGTGTGAAAACTAGAGACGAAAGTCTGGTCGAAAGTCATGTCTCCCGAATGAAAATCACGCCTAGCATATATAGGCGAGAGGCGGGTCAGCGACCACGTAGGGGTCAGCGGCCGCTGACACGATGGCTCCGTGCCAATCTAGGGTCGGTTGCAACGGCCCCGAGTTATCTGCAAAGTCAGCGGCCGCTGACTTGCTCTGGCGCGCGCTCTTCGGCTGGCTCGGGCGCTGGCGCGTATGGCCTAGTCAGCGGCCGCGGAGTGTCACACGACCGCTGACTAGTGCCTCGGCACTTGTATTCATTTTCTCCTCGTTTCTCGATTCTTCTTCGTTTCTTTTCCAACTTCGACGCTCGTTTAGGCCAATGATCCTGAAACATAAAATCGAGTCAAAACATCACGGAACGAGAAAAAATAGTACGAATAAAGACACGGAAATCATAAGTTTAGACGAACAAAAGGAGACTAAACAGTGTCTAGAGTTGATAAAGAATTTGAAGGGATGCTTATTTGTAGTAATTCACTGTTACTATAGAAACAAATTATTTCCTTAATTATGAGAATTGAATATGGCATGAATGTGGGGTGGTTTCTCCATTCAAATATTTATGATTTAACAATTTCTCTAATTACGTGAATTGATTATGGCATGATAGTGTATGATGGTTTTTTCCATACATACTATACAACTCTTTTTCATAGATGAAATTGGAAAAAAGCATTTTTCATATTCTGAATTCTTGAGTTGCTTCTGATTTTATCGTATAGAAAAGTATTGATGATCTTGCTAGCGAAAGATTACAATACTTGATTCGTTCGTTAAGTGTGGACTTGATAGAGGGAATACACGTGGATCCCTACGAGCAACCAATTGCTTCTAAACCCGACAATCGGAATGCGAAATGTATTATAATTTTCGTACTCACTATGACAACATGTTAATGTGAAGTCGTTAGTGTCATTGAAACAAAATAATGATTATTTCATTTATTGATTCAAAATTTTAATTTTCCGTTGCGTATTACGAGACGATTCCAACAATTTCTCTATGTTTGGCTTGCTGAAAAGCATTTTTTTTTGGAAATCTTGAGTTTGTGCAAATTTTAATTCAATTTTTGGAAAATTCAAGCTTATAAGTGAGTGAGATAAGCCTATATAAATAAAAATAATATAAGTTAATTTAGTATTTACTAATTATGATTAAACTCAAAGATATCATAAAGCTCGTGATTAATATTATAATAAGAGATTATTTGCTTGATAAATATCATATGTAGAATGGTGGGATTAAATTAATCAAAGGAAGGGGATAATTCTAATTAATAATCTTATCATACTTAAGCTATGTTTGATATCCATGACAAGATACTCATCTGTGATGACCCGTAAAATTTCTTCCTAATTTTCATGTATCAGAAATCGCGTTAATAAAATTTCGTTGTATAATTAAAATGTCAATATACTAATTGATATTAGTAGCAATTGTTTTCGTGCACTTTATAGTCTTAGGAATAATGATAGATGTTAAGTAAGCTTGTTTAGAAAATGAGGTTATAAAAAAAAAAAGAGGAAAAGGGGGAGACGAACTAAATAATTATTTCGCTTCGTAATCGATAGTTAAAGTTCGAGGAGATAATTAAATTACTTAGCAAAGACTTTAATAATTAGTAGTGTGGTAATGTATCATAGAAGAGTACATTATTTAGAATTAATAAAGAAATGATGTGTAAGAAGGCTTATAGTTTAGATTCTTACTAATCAATGGATTAGATTATTACAAGTGATGTGTACTTATAAGATTGATAATATGTACTTAAGTTGTGTAATTGGAGAATAGAAATGTAACCAATGGTTATATAGAATGTTATTATTTGCATTAATGAACCAAGATATACTATAGAATACAAATTACTTACATTTGATTAATACAGGTATAATTATATAATTACAGCTTAGAGATTTCTTGTTCCAAATCTGAACTATCGTGCTTTTGGAATACAATATAGTAAAGACATAGTTATGCATCTAGAGCTATTAAGTAAGAAAAAAAAAAGTGGAATAACAACCAAATCTGCTGAGCAGATTTGTTTCATAAGGAGTTATGGAGAAGAACAACTGTAATGCACTACAGATTGTCACAACTTCTGTTACATCATGTACTAAACGGAGTAAGGAATGCAGACAAAGTAAAAGAAAAAGGGCTGAAGGCAGCATGGCTGCAGGTTGAGCTGCACACTTTCTACTCTCCACGATCTGTCCTTGCACCATAAAATAGATATCACATAAATGTTTTACCCCAGAAGTCAATGAAATCAGAAACATAGCATATAACACTTGAGTTATAGTCTGTGCATTAGACAACTAGAGTTAGTAATGTAGATGATACTTATGATAGATGTAACGGCAGTCTTTCCTTCATATACACTTAGAAACTCTTCCTAGATATACTTCTCTATATTTTCAAGACTCAGATTTCACAACCATCAAAACCTTACGAAGAACCCTATCCTCCAAGAAGTCATTTCCATTCAGAACCTTATCCACCCTAAGAAGTCATCCCAGTCTTTTCCATTCAGAA
>JAPKLX010000106.1:284973-317195 GCA_026898415.1 Leonotis leonurus | reverse complement strand
AAACTAACCTAAGCGTACTTTATTTTAAAGTGTGCTTAAGCCTTATAGCTTTTTCGGGACCAACAAAATCATTTTCCTAACACCCGTGCCTAAAAGCAACGTGTCATTAATAATGGGACGGAGGGAGTAATATTTCAAAATGGTGTAAAAATATTAGCATAATTTTTTTTTAATTAAATTATTAGATATTGAAAATATAATAATATTATAAGAGTAATTGAAAATATAATATTATGAGAGCAATGTATACTAAATATTATGAACAATGGCCCACCGGGTATTTTTTGCCAGAAGGCCATTGGCCCGGCGGGCCAATGGGCCGGGCTAGTTCAGCCCGGAACTTTTTAGGCTCTTAATTTTTGAGGCCAATCCGACCCTAATTACGGGTGGGCCGGGTAAGCCCATCGGACCGGGCCATTTCGGGCTAATTTTGACAGCTCTAGTTAATATTTAGAAGAGAAATTATGAAGGGCTTCTCTAAACTTTAGAGGGCAGCAGACATGAAACAATAATCTTTTGGCCTTGCTTGGTTTGTATAGATGCTCTTGGATAGGGTTAACTATTCCGAAATTGGATGCAGAAGTATTAAACTTGGATATTGAGTTCAATTCTTCTTAAACAAAGGCTTTGTTAAAGGAAGAAAATATGTTTGTCAATTTCTTGCATGACTATTCATCAATTTTAACAAGTAGTATTTGAAATACCCATACTTGATCTTATACAAAATTGGGTATTTTCATATTCTTCTACCCTTTAACTGATGTTATGATGCACAATTACAAATGCTCGAATATATACTATCAATAAATAATAACAATGGTCGCTTAGTTTCCGCCTCTACAGTAATAATTACCATCGCAGTAAGCTAAAGATGGGACAAGCAACAAGAAATATATAGACTTCTGTCTTATGGTGCAAACAAAATTTCATCAAATGTTTCCAAATTAAAAGTCAATGGTCAATACCCAAGTCCGACAATTGAAGGAAAATAAAATTACTAAAATAATTATCACAATATGACCTTTATTTTGTTTTTCTTGTTTGTACTTTATGTTTTTCCTATTTTGTTCCTTCTTTAATTGTTTAATTGTTTCTCTTACTTATTTTCTTTAATTGTCTAATTGTTTATCTTATTTTATTTAAATTATTAGATATTACTTAGTTAGTTGATCAGTTATGAATTCTTTGTAATAAATACTAGTTTAATTATATAGATTATCATATATATCAAATAGTAATAATATAACATTTTAAAAAATAATCAATATATCTAAATTCATTTTTTAATTACATAAATGGTTTTTTACTGAATGTTTATCAGTTTTACCGGCTACTATTTTTTGTAGGATATTATTTAGTTATTGAACCATTTACTTGATTGGTAACAACTCGATTTAATAAAAAAACATTTATGGACTAATTTCGGCCTTAGTTTCTAGGTCTATGCTCATTACCGAGTGTGTTACTCGTAAGGTCTGTTATAAAAATAAGTTATTATTACAATAAGGTGGTAAATGAATAAAGTTGTGCGCGAGATGCATGTATTTCGATTTCCAAAAAATTATCTAGAACTTTGATGCATATTAAATTAGCCAAGTTCGAGGTTTAATATGAGCTCAATAATCTTATTGAGTCCAGCTCAAACTTTATGATAGTCAGCTTATAAATATGTGGTAATTCATATGTAGTTGATTTTCGTACATATTATACAACCTTGGTTTGCAACCTTTTAAATATAAAAATAAAACTAATAGCTACAACATTTTAAATAAGGTCGAAATGAGTTAAAGCCAGGGGTAGCTGGATCATGAGGCCAAAGAAGTGGCCGCCTTAAGTTCCTGGTAAACGAAGGCCCAAAAAAATTGGGACTATATACATATAAATAAATATTTTTAAAATTCTTCTAAACATCATTCTAGCCTAGTGGGATTCTCCGATAGAGAAGTTATATATATACTTCTTTTCATAATTAGGAGTTCGATTCTCCTTGCCTTTTTTTTTTTGCATTAGTTTAATTTTTCAAATCTTGTTGGGTGTCATGCTAATGGGTCTTTCTAAAACTCAAAGCTCATAAGGGCCCCCAACACTCTATAGTAATGCTATTATTTAATATGGAAAAGTCGGTTCATATTTAAGCTATTAAATTATATTAATAAGTTAAGTTGTTAACCACAATCTTCTATTTAAGGGTTAATCATCTGAAGTTTAGGACTAATAATATTGTCTGTCAACTCTGTTTTGTTCCCTCAAAATCTTAATCTTATTTTCTAATTAGTCTTTATTAGTATATATGAGATTTGATGTATTATATTTATAAAGGTATCTCATAGAAAATATGAAAGTTGTTTTTGGTTTTTTATTTGATATAAATATTTTGAGAACTTTTAGATGATAATGATCTAAGATAATCATAATTAGAAATTTTGAGGATCAATTAGATGTTTATTGACTTGATTTGTTTTCAGAGCCATAAAATTGTTAAGAGAAATATTGGATATAAAAATGAATACATCACTTGATGTATTAAATTATATAAAAAATTTAGATTAATTACTTAATTCTTTCGTTGCTTATAGAATATTAAATTAAATGTATCTATAACAGTTGCTTCTGTAGAAAGAAATTTTTCAAAATTTAAATTAATAAAATCATATTTTGGATCAACTAGGTTGCAATAATATTGAATGGATAAGTATTATATATTGAAAATAATTTTTTAGATAATTTTGACTATAAAAATTTATTAAGTACATTTGCAGTCGAAAAGTAAGAAAAATAAAATAATATTAAGAAAAAAGTTTTATATATAGTGTATTTTTAAATAAATATTTTTTTAATATTTCCCCTTAGGCCTCCCATTTTTTTTATCCAGCCCTGATAAAAGTAAAACCATTTTGCCACTTTCTTCCAATTTTGTCCTTCCTCTTTTATTTTATTTACATTATTGTCTTTTGACTTCTTATTTTTATTTTCTCTTTTCTTCATATTATTAATTATTAATTTATTTAATTCCATTATAAAATTATATTTATTATTTTATTAACTTATCTATTTTATGAAATTATATATAATTATTAGTTATAACATTATAAATGTATAAAAATGTGTATACAAATATAGTTATAGATATATTTTTATTTTATTCAAATTATCAATAATTAATTTTCTTTAATTCCATTTAAAGTTATATTTATTATTTTATGAAATTATATATAATAATTTAAAATATGTATATATTTTTTTATTTATCTTATTATCTGTTCATTTCTTTATTTTATTTTAGTTTAAATTATGACACTATAAATGAATAAAAAATTATTTACAAATATAGTTATATTTATTATTTTTTAATTTTTTCTTCATATTATACAAAATTATTTTTCTTTAATTTCATTTATAAAATTAAATTTATTATTATTTTTTTATTATAAATATATAGATTATTATCATTAAATAATGTAAAAAAATCTAAATTATTATTATAATTAATTAGAAATAATACAAATTAATAAATTCATTAAATAGATAATAATTAGGTAGTGGGGAGTAGGGAAATGAATAGTCTCAATTCTCAAATTAATTTAGTTATATTTTATAATTTTGATTTAATTTTTTTGTTGTGATAGTTACAAATTTATATGAGTGATTATATAAAATAGCCAAAAAATATTGTAAAAGAAAAATAATAGCCACCAACATAATAATATTTAAATTATAGCCATTTATAAATTTCTTGTACTAAAATACCCTTATAATTATATTTTACATTTCTGAGTATGAATAGTATGAATAATATGAATTGTATCGAATCGTACCATTCATACGTGATACTTAATTTTATTAAATTGTACGTGCGTATGAATCGTATGAATGAGTATTATTCATACCTTTCATACCATTCGTACAATTCATATAATTAAATTTAAATATAAGGGTATTCATGATAATTCACATTCAAAATGACTCCAATTTAAATAGTTTTATGTTTGTGGTAATTATTTGTCCTTTTACAATCTTTTTTGGTTAGTTTGTATAATTAACACAATTTATATTAAATAAATCATTAGTAACTTAATAAAATTTAAATAAGAAATATATTTCACATATGTGCTAAATAAATTTAAGTAATCTTCAAATCGAATAATATCTAATAAGTAATTTTTTATATTTCTGTTACAGTAAAAAGAGAAACTAATACTCACTTTGTTTTTTAAAAAGATGTACCTTTTGCCATTTTGGTACGTTCCAAATAAACATGCACTTTCTATTTTTGGATATGGTCTCAACTCTCACATTTAATAACACTTTTTGTGGATCTCAATCTCTATTATAATTTAAATCAATTAGTATATTTTTACATTTAATAACACTTTTTTGTGGGTATCAATATACTACCATTCAAATCAACTATATTTTAGCACTTAATAACACATTTTTGTGGTCTCAATCTTTAATACCACTCAATTCAACTATATTTTATTAAAATTCGTATCACATCAAATGATGTATGTTTTAATAAAACGCATGGAGTGTATAACAACCTATTTACAATCTTTAAAAATATAATATGTAGGCTTAACACTTATCATGTATAATAAGATGATTTTTAAGATTTTTTGATTTCATTAAACATTATCAAAATTATTTGTATTTTAAAATAATAAAATTATATACTAAAAAAGATAATTCCCCGTGAGATAAAAATACTAGTCGAAATAATATTAGATACTATAATTTTTGTAATAAGTATTATTCAATTCTTTCGATTGATTTTCTATTAATTAACAAACTGATAATATTGTAATTATAATAAACAAATAGTATTATTTTTTTTTTAAAAGGTGCTAAAACATAAAAAAAATAAATAACAATTAAGTTCCAATCCAAATTAAAAAATACAGTACTTATTAATTTGGTTTGATTCCATTGAAAAACAAAACTGACTTGATTTGGTTTAGTTTTATTTGATGCATTTCTTCACCCCTATTTGTAATGTAGAAAAAGATATAAACAAAACATGAAAAGAAATAAAAATGAATTATGTTTATATGAAATGAAATAAATATAAAATACTTAACGACTAAAGAGTACGTCCTTATCACTTTAAATAAGATTATATTCAGCTCCTAATTAAAATTAAGATTTCATTAGGATTCTTAATTTTAATACATTACACATAATTCAAATTTTTTATGGGTAAGTCAGACTTCTTATTAATACATTACACATAATTTAATTAAATATAATTCAATTAAAAATAATAAACTAAAAAATTTAAACTTTATTAAGTACATAATACATTTTAAATCAAAATACTTTTTCAAAAAATGTATGGAATGTAACAATATATAATATATGAAATAATATTGTCAACTCCATTGTTGTGTTTTTACATGACTTTTCGAGTCTCGATTCATAACTTTAGGTTCATTTTATATATATTTTGGTTCGTATTTACAACCGATTTCCATAATTGCATGTAGATTGTTTGGTGTGGAAATTGGCGTAAAATGGAATTGTAACGATGAAGCTTGGATATCATAGGATTAAAGTTCATCTCGATAAGAGTTTGTAGCACAAACGGATCCAAAAATCGAAGTTCAAAAGAGGGAGAACAGGCCGAAACAAAATTGCTACGCGCAGGAGGACCGGTCTGGAGGCCAGCGGCCGCTGGACCCCAGCACCCGCTAGGAATGTGACTCGGCCAGGGCACAAACGCAAGCCCAGCGCCAGCTGGACCCTCCGCGGGCGCTTGGCGCGATTTTCGGACGCGAAATATGTTATTTAAACTCTGATTTTCACACTTCTTTTCACCCCCAATTCATATTTTCTTTCTTCCAAACCCTAGAACACGTTCTTTAGTTAATTTCTTTGTAATTTCGCCTCGCGACGAAGGATTGATGGCGAGTTTGACGCTCAATCCAAAATTCTATCTTAGTAAGTTTCTTTTTTTTTTCTCTTTGATTGTTTGAATGGATTGATTTGTCATTCTATACTTAGGGTTTAGAATTTCTTTAATTATTTATTGATTGTTCTTGATTCATACTTCGTGATTTAACTTGTGCTTATTTAATTGAGACGATTGGACGTTTTTGATTATTTGTTTATTGGTTGGGATCGAGAGATGATTCCAACAGAGAACTAGGGTTAAATCATTAGTAATTCCAAATCGGAGACGTATGAATTATATTCGCTATTTATTTATGATTTTCCTATAATGTGATTCGAATACGTAAGTTAGAATTGCAGCTTAATTATCGAATAGGTAAGTTAGTAATTAAGCAACTATAAGAAATTATTGATTAATTGTGAATCTTTGTTCTTAATTGATGAATTCTTTTTAGGATAATCTAATACGTGAGTCATGGTTACTGTCTAATTAAGAATACGTAAGTAATTTATTGGACTAACTATTAAGAAGTACTTAATGAACGAACAATAGCATGAACTTAGGAGCACAATTTAATTGATTTTAAAATTTCTTAACTCTAAGCCCTCAAATTCGAAATCCCACCTTTTTATTATTTTTGTTTATTTATTTTATTTCTTATTTTCAGCTTTATATTGGTTTAAAGTGTTTAGGATTTCTATTTCTTTGTTCTTGATAACACTTAAGATTATAATCGTCCTGCTAAGCTTTCCATCGATATTTGACCGAATTTAACTTGTCACGTACAATTGACCTCGTATATTTGCGAGAACCTAAAGTACATTTTAGGTCTAACATATTTGGCGCCGTTGCCGGGGAGAGCTTTAGGCGTTTTTGATTTTGAGTGTTATTCGTGTTTGTTCCTTATTTTTCTTTGTCTTGTTCTGTGTTTTTCTTATCGTCTTGTTCGTTCGTTATTATTCTTTGTTTTGTGTTTTCTTTATCATTTTCTTGTTTAGTGGATGTTATGCTTGAGTTTTATTTGTTCGTGTTTTGCAGGTATTCGACTTAGGGAATTATTCGGTTTCCAACCAAAGTAATTCGCGTGGGAGATGCCATGTCGAGCTCGAGACATTAAATGAGCATTTATTTTTATTTCCGTTCTTTCATTATTTCCTTTTCAGTATATTTTTTTCATCATAAATAAATAGCATATTTTCGTGTCTTAAATTGCAGGTGAGTGTGGAGTTCGGCTTCTTCATTCTTCACCATCCGACTGCTAGCAGTAACCGGGATCTGGCGTATTGAGTCTTACTTTTTGTTTCTCGTCTTCATCAGGGAAGTCTTCTCTTCCTTTACCTTAGCTTACTACGAAGGCGTAGTAACAATTAAGTGTGGGATGAACTTGCTTATTTGTCTCTTTATTTGTTTGTTTATACTTTTGTGTCTTGATTGGTTGTTTGTTCTCTAGCTTGTTTGATTGCATGCATATTTGATGATAGTCATTTATTAGCATGTTAAGCCTTGGTATGTGGTATGAATGGTGGTAGGACTTAGATTGATTCGACTTTTGATTAGACTATGTTGTTTAATTAGGCTTGTTTAGTGGGGTATGTTGCTTAGCTAGATAACTTGTGCCCAATCATGATTCGAATTATGAGTGATACTCTCTTGTCATTTACGTGTCTTATTCCCTTATTGTCTAAAACAAAATCTAGAGAAGAAATTCTCGAAAAAAGAAAAAAAATGCTAGAAGGACGCAATGAGTTGTCGAGTTAAGTTCGTGGGTTATACTCCTCTTATCTTTGATAATGAGTATGGGAAATCACATTGGGGCATTCGATGAGATCCATTGAAGTTTATACTCAATGATTAATGCCCTTAAAACGTTCTTGCTCGCCTTCTTTTCAAAAAAAAAAGAAGAGATATTAATGGAAATTGACTTGTTGAGTGCTAGAGAGATGTGAGATGTGTGTATATCGTGATTGTGTACTAGTTAGATGGTTTAGTTAACGGGCAACACTATGAGCTTAATTGAGTGACTATGTTTGATTGAGAATTGTGTCTAGTTTAAGTCCTCGTATTGAAGGTATGAACGGTTGTTGAGGCTTGCATGTTGATTTTCTACTTGACTCTAAGTGTTTGTGATTAGATTTTTTCTTGAGGACAAGAAAATGGTTAAGTGTGAGGGGGTTTGTTTGGTGTGTTTTTGTCGTGTTTTTACATGACTTCGAGTCTCGTTTCATAGCTTTAGATTCATTTTAAATATATTTTGGTTCGTATTTGCACCCGATTTTCTTAATTGCATGTAGGTTGTTTGGTGTGGAAATTGACGTAAAATGGAATTGTAACGATGAAGCTTGGATAACATAGGATAAAGTTCATCTCGATAAGAGTCCATAGCCGCAAACGGATCAAAAAATCGGAGTTCAAACGAGGGAGAACGAGCTAAAACAAAATCGCTGCGCGTAGGAAGACCGGCTTGGGGGCCAGCGGCCGCTGGACCCCAAAGCCCGCTAGGAGTGTAACTTGGCCAGGGCAGAAACGCGAGTCCAGCGGGCGCTGGACGCGATTTTTGGACGCGAGATATGTCATTTAAATCCTGATTTTCACATTTCTCTTCACCCCCAATTCATATTTTCTTTCTTCCAAACCCAAGAACATGTTGTTTAGTTAATTTCTTTGTAATTTCGCATCGGGACGAAGGATTGAGGGCGAGTTTGACGCTCAATCCAAGATTCTATCTTAGTAGGTTTCTTTTTCGTCTATTTGATTGTTTGAATGGATTGATTTGTCATTCTATACGTAGGGTTTGATATTTCTTTAATTATTTATTGATTGTTCTTGATTTATACTTCGTGATTTAACTTGTGCTTATTTAATTGAGACGATTGACCATCGTTTTTGATTATTTATTTATTGGTTGAGATCGAGAGATGATTCCAACAGAAAGCTAGGGTTAAATCATTAGTAATTCCAAATCGGAGACGTAAGAATTATATTCGCTATTTATTTATGATTTTCCTATCGTGTGATTCAAATACGTAAGTAAGAATTGCAGCTTAATTATCGAATACGTAAGTTAGTAATTAAGCAACTATAGGAAATCATTGATTAATTGTGAACCGTTGTTCTTAATTGAGTAATTGTTTGTAGGGTAATCTAATATGTAAATCGTGGTTACTGTCTAATTAAGAATACATAAATAATTAATTAGACTAACTATAAAGAAGCCCTTAATGAACGAACAATAGCATGAACTTAGGAGCATGATTTAATTGATTTTAGAATTTCTTAATTCTAGGCCCTTAAATCCGGAATCCCACATTTTTATTATTTTTGTTTATTTAGTTTATTTCTTATTTCTCCAGCTTTATATTGGTCTAGAGTGTTTAGAATTTCTATTTATTTGTTCTTGATAACACTTAGGATTAAAATCGCCCTGCTAAACTTTCCATTGAAATTCAACCGAGATTAATTTATCACGTACAATTGATCTTTTATATTTGCGAGAATCTAGAGTGTTCATACTTTAGGTTAAACATTTGTCATTTTTTAATTCATTTATATGTTAATTAGTTTTATTTGGGCAATTCATGCATGCAGAAGTTCGTTGAGTTGAACAATCATGGTTGCTGATTAGCATAAATGATAAACTAGAACTATCATCTCCTATAGTATATATGGATCTGGTATTCTGGTGCGTCAAATTTGGCGTAGATAATATATTGGGATTTAATATACTAAAATAGTAATTTTCAAACAAAAATATAAAATAAATTCTAGTCCCTTATAACAAAATAGTAAAATATAGCTATAATTTTGTGCAAAAATATCTTAATATTCTTATTTTTAATTAAGTTTGAAAAAATAAGAAATTTTCTTTACTTATACTCCATACTACTTGCCACCATAATCTATCATCCTGCTGTCGTGGCTGCTGCCATCGTCGTCGTCGCCACCGCTGTCTGGTTATTCGTAATTGCATGAACTACACGAGCACCACGAGTTTTAGTTATATTTATGTAATAATACGACCAAGATGATAACATACTAAAAAAATTACACGAGCACAACAAGTTTTGCTCGTGTAATTACATAATTAAATTTAAATAAATGAAGGATAATTTTGTAAGGGTGGCTAAGTTTTATCTCTTTTTTTTAAATGGTTATTATTTATTTTTATTTTTGAAAAATGACTATATATGGGAATTGTTCTAATATATTTGATTAAATTATAAAACATGAATTGTGAGACGCAAATTTTAATCCCATTCCATTTCAATAATATTCATGTAATTATCTGGATGGATAACCTTATAATAAATCATAATGAAATAAAACGATGCAATTCAAATAAAATTATAAAAAGGTAATTCCATTAGCAGCATAGTGTAAGTAGACATTCACATGACTTTATTCATAATTAATTTATTAGAAAGTGTTAATTAGTTTTCCTTTGCTTTTGCTTCGTTCTGAGGCATCGCTTCTGGGTTTTGAGCAACACGATTGCAGCCACCGCGGCGACAGCGTCCCCAGCCACCGTAGCCTCCACCGCCATATCCACCACGACCGCCGTAGCGTCCGCCGCCGCCATATCCACCACGACCACCGTAGTGTCGTCCGCCTTGTTCCACTTGCCCATCACTGGCAGCTGTAATCATTATAACATTATATATTAATTAATTATCTCTTATTAATAATTAACTAATGAATTAATATATATATCAAAGCAGTACTTACAAGTATTAATATCACCCACATCTGTTGCTGCAACTGCTACTGCTACTTCAGACGTAATTACAATAGCCACAGCTATGAAAAGCCCCACAACAACAATCACTTTGCCACCCATTTTCTTCAACTTATCACTATTAATTAAGTTTTTGATTTTGGATGAAATATATTCATGACATTGCTCTTTATTTATATGCAAACTTTTCAACACTTCTTAATCTACCTGTTCATAACATAGTTAATTAGCAATCTACGCCTTCTATTATCTAATTTGTCACAAACATACCCTTCCTTTTGCATTATTCGTCCCCTCCTACCTAAATTGATATTTTACTTTTCATAATTTTGGTATCTTGGACCTTTTCTTAGTTAATTCTTTGATTGGCTTTCTTTCATCAACTACCCCTATCTATCTAATTCTTTGTAAGATCAAATATAACTAACAAGTATATTGAAAAATGGGATTAATTATTACAATTTCTAAGATTCTATAAATGTAAACACTAAGAGGGTGGTCGACATTTCTCATCTTTATAGGAACTTCTGTATCAGAAACAATGGTATCTCTAGTTATAGATCAAATTTCGTGTTTATTTTAAAGAGCTTATAAGATATCATATCTTAAGAAATTATAAGTTGGCAAGATGTTTGAATAAAAGAGCTTATAAAATGATGAAGTGTTTGACATTTTAAGGTCTTCGTATGATATTTTGTTGGAGTAAATAAGGTAGTAACAAAATATTGTTGGGTTATTTATATAATTTTGTTGTAGCTTATAAGTTCATGGAGAAATAAGTTGGGGTGAAGCTACTTATTTTTTGAACAATTTATAAGCTCCAATAGATTATTTTTACAACTTATAAATTCTCAAAGAGCTTAATTTGCCAAACACTTTTAAGGAGCTTATAAATTGTGGCGGAGGAAGCATGGGGCAGTGGGAGTACAACTATAGCCCCAATTTTTATTTTTATTTTTATAATTATTAGTATTGATTTATTACTAATTTGTTTTTTTATAATTTTGCACCCCGAATTAAATAGTCACTTCAAATCCAATTCAATTTTTCAAGCTCGTCTTACCACTTTCATTTGTCTTTTGCTTATTAAAATAAATTGATTCTTCCCGATTGAAATACAAATACACCACACATCATTTTAGTATAGTGTTTCTTTTTTCTTTCACAAATTGCGAGTAAAACAATAATTAAGTAAAAAGCAGGACAAATTGCAACTATGCAATATTTGAGTTTAAGGTAATACTAATATTTTTTCTTGAAGTTAGTTTTAATCAAGTGATATGCGGTATGTCAATTTATGAATTTGTGGTTTGATCACTTTTATTGAGATAGATGTGTTTCTACAAATTTTCGACGAGGATGTTGTCAAACTCTTTCACCAAATGAAGACTCATCGAATAATAAATTAGATAGTCACGTAATTTTGCCTTTGTATTCGACATTGTACGACTTTGAAATTGAACAATATTTCACAATGCATTAATTTTAATGTTAGTCTTTTTTAATTTTGTATTTGTATTATTGTGTATTTTTCGCACTCCCAAATTAAAAATCCTAGCTACGCCACTGCTTATAAGCTCAATGAGACATGGAAGAGAGCTACTATGAAGTAGTTTCGAGAGTTACGAAGGAGGATTCAAACTCATATTGGTCATGGGTCGAGAACGTGCCAAACACTCCCAAAATATTCTAAAATAAAATTCACACATAAAGGAAGAGACGTGCACCATACTTTTAACAAGGCAAAAACTTATATGCACTAATTAGATAGAGACTTTACTTCCAAAATGTCGAAGGTTAAAAGTATTTTATAAAAGTAGAAATAGTTAATGAGGCATATATTTGGCTATAAACTTTGATAGAGATATCTCTAGGAGAAAATAGATCCAATTTATTATATATTTTTGTACCAACTCAATGAACATTAGACTACATGCATCAATTGTCCAAAAAACAAACATATAAATGGCAAAACATTATTTTGAGAAAGATTATCTCTAATTAATGGTATCAACCTCGTCAAATCCCTTTCCTATATATTCAAATTTATATATAATACTCCCTCCGTCCCAACTAAGTTGGGACGTATACCATTTTGGGCCGTCCCAACTAAGTTGGAGCATTTCCTTTTTAGAAAACCTTTATCACACACAAGTTTAAATAATATATATTTCTATCATCAATTTATACACTTTCCAACTTTAATCATACACTTCTTAATTATCGTGCCCAAAAGAAATATCTCAACTTAGCCGGAGCGGAAAAAATATTTAATTTCCGGTTGTATGCATTAATTTCTATATCTCAGTATACATTTACGTATATATATACTTTCCTAGTTTCCTAGATGAAACTGAAGCTTCGTTAATGGATGGACATATAATACAAGTTACAAAGAAAGACATGGGTGATGAAAGAAGCCGATCAAATAATTAATGAAAAAAAGTTCCAAGATACCAACATTACGGAAATATTGGTAGGTAGGTGAAATTTAATTTTATAAAATAAAAATATTAACTTCAAAATAAAAGATAAAAATATACGTATTTATGCCATAAGTGCTTTCATCCAAAATTAAAAACCGAATTAATATTTCAGAAAATGGGTGGCAAAGTGATTGTTGTAGTAAGCCTTTTCTTAGCTTTGGCAATAGTAACATCTTCAGAAGTAGCTGCTGCAGGTGCAGCAACAGTTACAGATATGTAAGTGGCTTGATGTTTGTAGAGAGCTAGGAAGATATATATATTGGCATTAGATTGATTGATCATTAAGTGAATAAAGTACTGCATGTGATCAGAAGCATGTGATCAGAATATATATATATATATGTACCCATGCATGTCTTCTTAATTAGGCTATGCTCATGTTATAACTCTATTAATTAATTACCTTTTTATAATTTATACGCTTCCATCCTTACATTACCACCGCCACTGTATTATATATATACACACACGGGTGAGTTCAAGTAAAAAGAGGGTAAATGGTAGAAAATAAAAAGTGATCTTGTCCATTTGTTTTAATAGATTCTACGGTTGATGTTGATTTCATAAATTTAGGAATTGGTTATGCTGGACGCGTTGTTGCATTGTTAATCCACGATATAATAATGGTAAATATGTCCATTTATTGTTTGACGATTTCTGTGATAATATTCAAATTGATTTCATATCTATTAATTTTGCAACTGACTAAAATAACTTACTCTAATTTCGAAATTCAAAAGTTTTAATTAGGAAACGTATTAATTGACACATTAATTTCGTCTCATTAACTGCCAAATATTCTCTCACAACTCAAATCCGGAATTGTCATTTATTTATTGTTGCACTGTATAGTGAGTCAGTGACGTAATTTGCATTCAAATATATGTAGTGTTGCACTATATAATTACGTAATTTGCATTAGACATATATATTATACTACCACTTAATTTGGGTAGTTAGAGAAATTTTTGGGTCAAAATAATATTTGAAAATTTCCCATAATTTCGAATTATGAGAATTTTATTTGGGGAGTGCATTAATCGCATTTTGAATTACAACTTTATTCGAAAAATTCGTAAAAGATGGTCAAATCAACACAACGAAATTATTACCAGATAAGATAAACATACTGCAAATTTAATATATATATATATATATATATATGGTATAGATCATATACAAAGGACCTTTTAAATACAAAATAGGAATCATCTCAACCATTAAATTCAATGAATGATCGGTTATGATTAAACACTTTTAATTAATTTTGAATAGTAATTTTTTTATAGGAGAGAGAGTGCTATAACGGGCTGGACAGTTACAATGAGGAATAATAATATTATTATAATATTTTAAAAAATAACTTACCTTATATAAATGTTATTGTTAGAGTAAATTATGGAATTTGAAGATCATTAAATCTTGTTTGTAAGTTGCACTTTTGGTTTATGTTTCTCCAACGTTTTACGAGTAATTTTCATTGAGAATGAATTGATGGAAGGGGACGGTGAATTCATGGCAGATATGTTTGTTTTAATTATTTTGTTGCATTGATAACACGACTATTTACATTGAACCAGACTACAATTTTGCATTATTAAATATATCACCAAAACTAACCAGTTTATTTTTTTTTTACCGTGTGTTCACAATGAATATATAGTATATCTCATAAGATGGAGGATTCATCTAGATAAAATACTTGCATAATAAAATGATAATAGTTGCATTACTAACACAAAGAATTTAATTACGTTGTTACATTGATAACACGACAATTTGCATTGAATCTGACTACAGTTTTGCATTATTAAATATATCACCAAAACTAACTAGTTTCCTTTTTTTTACCATGTGTTCACAATGAATATATAGTGTATCTCACTAGATGGAGGATTCATCTAGATAAAATACTTGTATAATAAAATTATAATAGTTGAATTACTAACACAAAGAATTTGCATTAAAATATTCAGTAACATAGTGAAAATTTTGTCAAATAATCTTCTTCCATATTGATAACTATTCGTCGAATAGTTGCACTACGTGGATCTTTCCGTTGCACCGTCAAATCTTCGCGAATTGCAGTAAGTTGAAAATCACCATCGTCGTCTTCAGTATCTGCTGGTTGCCGCCTCTTTCCATGAACCCTAGTTTTCACCATGGTTATTGTTTAGCCTCTTTTTGATCGTCTAAACTCATATTTTTCATGTCTTTATTCGTGTTATTTTCCCTCTTTGCATGATATTTTGGCTCGATTTATAGTTCATTTTATATTTTAGGGTCACAAGCCTAAACGAGTGTTGAAGTTGGAAAAGAGACGAGAAAAGATCGAGAAATGACGAAAGAGTGAAGACTAGTAAAAATTCCTAAAATAGTAAAAATTCTCCCTTTAAAAAGGTGTGGACCCTACCACCTTTATCACTCTTACACTATTTTATACATTCTCCTTAATAATCGTGCCTAAATATTTTATGTCATGCTTATTGGGTCGGAGGAGTATTTGTTTTGTTAGTATCATTTATCTACAATGATATAAGGGAATATAAATTTATGTTTACTAGATCAATTTTTTTTTTATCTTTCATAGTTAATTTGCATTAATATAATATAATTATACACTATAAAAATGGGAAATTTGTATGCAATGTTATTTAGAATGGTAAAAGATAATTTTACATTCTTTAATCAGCTACTACCACCATCCCATTCAAAATGACCATATTTTCTCTTTTGAAACGGTGATAATTTTTTCAAAATCATTTTTTTTTACTTTTTTATTATTATCTCCTATTTTTTCTAAAATACAACACGTAACTTTTTAAATTCTTCTATCGAATCTCTTCTGGTCGCTTTTAACAGATAGAGACAATATTATTTTATACATCAAAAAAGAGATAAGAGTATTGTTCGAAATTTAATACGTCATACGCAAATATTTCAATCACTACAAAAAATGCATTTTAAAGTAACGGAAGTGACGAAAAAATTTTTTGTTTCTAAATTTTAACGGATTAACAACGGAATTGTTACGAAATTGTTGTTCAATTTTTAGTAACAAAATTAGTGACAGAATAATCCATTATTAAAATTTAGTAACGGAAATTTCCGTTACAATTCCGTTACTTCAATTGAAGAAACCATTTTAGAAACGAAAATTCCATTACAATTCTATTGTTATATCGTAACATAATTTATTCCGTTGTTAAATTATTTTAGCAACCATCGATATTACTACGATTAAATTCGTTACTAATAATATTAGTAACAAAATTCCTTATTTTAGTAACGAAAAATTCCGTTGCTAAATTAATTTTTTTTTTATAGTAAATATGTGAAAACAAACAAAATTAATTAATTATCCTTCGCTACCTCTCCAAGCAAAGACGACCTTATAATGTTCTTAAAATTCTTTTAGTATTACAATTTTAGATTGTAATAGTTTGACTAATATAAAGTTGCTCATGTACTTACATTATACACAATATTTGTGTTCTCTTTAAATATAAATTTATTTCAAAATGAGAGTTAAGAGTATAATCATCTTATAATTTCTATATTGTTTAATTATCTCCCATTTCTATTTAAATTGTAATATTACTATTTCTTCCCCCATCTCATTTTAAGGAAGAATAATATTATCACTCCAAATTTACATTGTGATAATATTATTCCATCTTAGTGGTGAAATGGATAATGAATAAATTGTGAAATTACAATTTAGATAAAAGGGAGAGATAAGAAAAGAAGGAATTTGATTGTTGGGAAGTGGATTCCTACACCTCCCGGAGGGTGGGTCCTCCGTGTATCGTACCTGAGAGAGCTTATGGGAGTGCGGCCTGCCTCAGTCAAAAAGGGTCTGCACTACCATTGTTGATGAGAGATTAAATGAATTGATTAGTACTACTCATACCAGCATGGTGCATCATCTTTTCAGGTGACCCCTTAGTAGAAACTCCAATGTTATGATGGGTGACCTACTGGGAAGTGTCCCTGTCAGTGAGGACAATTCAATTAAAAATAATAAATTAAAAAATTTAAACTTTATTAAGTACATAATACATTTTAAATCAAAATACATACATAACATCCAAATTTATCACAGTTCTTTTAAAGCGTTATCTAAAATGGGTACTATAGATAACATCCAAATTTATGACAGTTCTTTTAGCACATACCTAACTGTTATCTATGTGCGTTTTCCTAGTAATAAATGTGTCTTAGGATTACTTGCTTAGCAATCATCTTATCTCTCACAAAATGGATGTCCAATTCTATATGCTTGGTTCTAGCATCTATAATTAGATTTGTTGCCAAAGCTATAGTACTTAGGTTATCTACCCAAATAGTAGGAGTTGTCAAATGTTGTATCCCAATTCTCAAAGTAAGTAGCCAATTCATATAACTTCAGAAGAAGCATGAGCTAAGCTCCTGTACTCAGCCTCTGTACTAGATCTTGACACAACAAACTACTTTTTTAAGCACCATGAAATAAGATTCTTTCCAAGATATGTGCAATAACTACAATTGATCTTTTATGATCTAAGTCAGAAACTCAATCAAAATCTGAAAAGGCATTAACAACATAAGAAGATTTATGTAAGTGAATGTCATAATCCATAGTTCTTGCAAGATACCTTAGTATTCTCTTTATTGTTTTCCAATGAGTGTATAAAGAAAATGACATATGTTGGCTCGCTTTATTCATACTGTTACTTCTCAGATATTTTGAGTGTGGCATATTGGAGTGCTCCTACTGCACCCCGATATTGTTTTCCATAGACAGTGGGATCTCCTTCATATTTGGATAACTTGTAGCTGGACACCATAGGAGTAAGATTTCCCATGGCATCAATAATTTGAAATCTTTGAAGGATTTCTTTGATATAACCAGCTTGATTGAAATGAACACATTGTGTTGTCTCAATAATTTCAATACCAAGAAACTGATGAACTTTCCCTATATCCTTCAAAGAGAAATGCTTAGTGAGAATGGAAGTAACTTGATGAATGACTTGAGCATTAGTCCCCCTGATAAGCATGTTATCCATTTAAATGAGTAAATAGACAACAGAAGAGTGTGACATGAAAATGAAGAAGGAGTGATCTGTTCTTGATTGAGGAAAACCATACTTGAGAAGAGTAGATCTAACTGTAAGAAACCAAGCCCTGGATGCTTGTTTCAATTCGTAAATGGCTTTAGAAAGTTGACACACAAGTGTAGGATTGGACTGTTCAAAACCCTATGGTTGGAGCATGTACAGATCTTCTTCAAGAGTACCATGTAAGAAGACATGATTAAACAACTTTAGATCTAGTTATCACAATAAGGAATTAAAGTAGGATGTGGTAGTAAAGCTGGTGTAGAGAATGGTTATGAAGGAGAAGATGCAGGAGATGAGGAAGATTCTTTATGAGAGTGACTGGATGGGGAAGATTTATAAGAGAAGTCTTTCAACAATGGTAAAGGTGTAATGATAGATTCAGTGGAGGAGTGATCTAAAGTGTTTGATATCTAGAGTTTAGAAGTGAAGTTATGCTCATCAAATAGAACATCCTGTGAAATCATCACCTTACCATTGGGTAAAAGAACTTTATAGTCTTTATGGTTGGGATTGTAGCTAATGAAATTCCCAAAACACGATCTATATTTCAACTTATGCTTGTTATATTGCTTGAGGTAGAGATAACATTGACATCCAAAAACTCGTAAGGTGGAGCAATCTGGTTTTATAGCAAAACATCTTTCAAGTGGTGTGGTAAACAAATGTGTTGATGGCTTCATCCCAAAACCTTGATGGTAAATAAGCTTGAGATAGCAAAACTAATCTCATTTCACCAATGTATCTGTGCTTCCTTTCTGCTAGACCATTTTGTTGGGAGGTATAATCCTTGGAACTCCCCTCCCCAATCACTTTGAAAAGCCTTGATGCTCAAGTTCTTAGTTTTCAACAAGTGTTTTAAACTGCTTAAATGCTTGCAGCACTTCCCCTTTAGTTTTTAAAAGATACAACGAAGTGTGTCTGCTGAAGCGATCTATGAAGACAAATGAAGTGTGTCTGCATAATATCTATAACATTCCTAAATAAGATATGAGCATGCCTCCATAAGTAACTATGTATCAATTCAAGTGGTTTGTGACAAGGAGAATAAGAATCATTATAAGACAAATGATAGATTTTAGACACACAACAAGGAACAAAAAGAGAATCATAACAACTAGTGATTAAAACACATGGAGAAACATCTAAAGAAGCAGAAGAAACAATTGGGTTGATGGAAACAGGGACATCCTTGATAGAATGCGAATAAAAACTAGAATGATGCATGTAAAGCTTGAACTAGTACAATCCACCTTCAACAGTGCCCTTGAGAATGGTTCTCTTGGTGATTTGATCCTTAACAAGACAAAAACAAGGATGAAATTAAAATAGACAAAATTGTCTTTAGCAAACTGAAGAACACTTGATAGATTTTTGGTAATGGTAGGGACGTGCAATAGATTATTAAAGAGAAAATGTCTAGATAGATAGTGAGCAGAAGAAGATAAAGTAGAATTTCCAATATGAGCTATTTCAACACTATAATCATCACCAAGCTTTAAAGTTTTACCTCCATGATATTCACCTGTAGAATTTAGGTTGGAAAGATCACCAGAGACATGGTTGGTAGCACTTTAATCTAAAAACCACACCGAGTGTTCATAGCAATATTTTGATAGAGAATTAATATTTCATCTAGCTTGAGTGATATTGAGATTAGGATGATAATGAAAAGGCTATTGGAAGTTGTTGGATTGCTGAAAACCTTGAGGAGCATTCTGAGATTGTTTTCTGGGTTGATAAGCCCAAGGCACAAAATTCTGTTCAAATATGTGCCAACATTCATTGGCAGTGCATGTGCTCAGGTTTCAAACAAACTTGGCATGTTGGTTTGTTTGCAGTAGGACCCCTACCTCTGCCACCTCTTCCTCCTTTGTTAGCACCATTTTTGCCACCACCTCTATTAAAATTGTTGTATCATCCTCTTCATTGACCATCATTATTAGATCCTCTTACAAATAAACTTTGAGAAAATTAGCCGAAGGTTGTGACCCATTATTTGTATCACCAACTCCTTTCATAGTATCTAACAGAGACTCAAAACTTAAGACAAGAGAGTGGAGATCAGGGAAACTCCAATTTTCATTCTTAGAAGTGACATTGACCATCACAGAATCATACTCACTTCCTAATCTGAGAGAATGTACAAAATTTGATCTTTTTCGGAGACCATATATCCAACAGCTCCAAGAAGATCACAACAACTCTTTATTTTGTTGAGGTACTCTCTCATGGAGAATCATTCATTTTTTCATTTTCTAGTTGAAGCTTGTACTGCATCAGCTTGGCTCTAGATTGGCTAGTGAATTTTGATTCAAGAGCACTTCAAATCTCATGACTAGAGTTTAATCCCATGACTAAAACCATAATGCTTTCTGTGAGAGATGATTGAATCCAATCTGAAAGAAGTTGGTCATGTCTATTCCAGGTTAAAAACTCCTGGTTTAACTTCGTCTCTTTCTTTGAAGGATTGCCAACTGGCACATATTTTGGAGGTGTCTTGGATTTCCATCAAGAAAGGACTCAAGTCCATATCCACGCACAGTTGTGAGGATTTGTTGTTTCCAGATTAAAAAATTTATATCCAAAAGACACAGTTGTAGAATCTGAGGAGCTATCATATGAAGACATATTGGTGAGCTAAAAAGAGGTAAAGGTTAAAAAAAAAGAGAAAGATGCAACATGAAACTGGTGTATAACCAACTCTGGTACCATGAAAGAAAATATGAAAGGCGATGAACCATTAATACAGTAGCAAAAGTCAAGAACATATATAAGAATATTGATTTATATTCATTCTCCCCGGTGAGTCTTACAATGCGAGAACTATCTCTATTTATAGCAATGAAATCGATAAACCAAAGAACTAAAACCCTAACTGTAACATAACACAAAGAAATTATAATAAACTATGAAGCAAACTCCGGCAGCTCAGTGTCACATCTCATCAATCTGTTGCTTCAACAATCCTCTAGTGTTGCAAACCCTACCTTATTATAATGCTCTATTCCATCTCTTATCCCAAGCACATGCATGTTAACATTGTCAATGGCTCGGTTCCAAAAATTTGAAACGGAACAAAATCGATTTAGGAGTTATATGTTTTGGTTTTAAGTTTGATTTAACAGTTTTCAGTTCTGATTTTGGAACCGACAGTTCATGTTTAACCGTTAGAACTGTTGTTTCAAAATTGAGATTTTTAATTATAGATATAAGATAACTATTTGGAGTTAGTACTAATTTTAATTTTGTTGAATTACTTACAATTTGGAATTTTGAATTATGTTAAGTTTCATATTATTAATATTTTTGAATTAGGTAAAAAATGATTGAAAAATAAAATTGTACGGAAAAAATGTGTATAAATTGTATTTATAATTTATACATTACAAATCATTGAAAAATTAAAACATTAAAATACAACATAAATAAAGAAAAAAAATAAAACTTCAATAAATAATAAAATAAATTATAAGCTACAAGAAGAAAAATATATAACTTATAATTTAGGTGGGGGAGAAAAAAAATAAAGAAGGACTTGAGCTTACAAGTTCATAACATTTAAGTTATCAACTTATAGATAGGTTGCGTACATATCCAATCAAGGAATCAAAGTTCGTAATTCTCTATAATGTTGTATTTCTAAAAAATATATTTAGCATTTCATCTAAATTTAAAAAAAAAAAATATTTGAATGGATTTACTGTTCTAATCGCGAATCGCCGATGTTGGTTCCGAAAGAGTAAGGTTTGGTGTATAGGGAGGGGGGGGGGGCGAATACACCAAATATAAACTTTTCAGTTTACTCGACCGATTGCTTAGAGAGTTTAAGCTTTCTGTAAGAAGATTGCTCAAATTAGACAAACCAGATCAATAACCGGATCGATCACAATCTGTCCAGATTGATACTCTCTTGTGAAAAATATTTAGCAGATATCAGAAGTGATCTTGTTCTCTAACAGAGCGTTGTGTGCAGAATATGGTGGACTTAGTCAGTGCTCTTTATTAGAAAACCTTTGCAAAACTTAACCAAATATGTAGCAGATTGATTAAGAATGCACATTGAATGGATATGCTGGTTAGTGAATAAACAACTGAAAGTAAATGCATAATATAAATAACACAGTTTTTTTATGTGGTTCGAGAAACCCCCTACGTCCACGGTCCAATCCAAACTGGATTAGATATCCACTACTAGGATACTCTTCTTCTTTATACTCACTGAGAACGAGCCACAAGTTTCAAACACAATTTGGTTGAAACTTATGCACGATTAAAGGTCGTGTCCCTTTACAACTTATAGTAAACAAACTACAATTAGATATCTTCACGTTAATCCACTAGAAACTACTAGCTAGAGAAGCTATCTTCCTTCTCCTTCTCGATAAGACAGATTTGAATCGAGTGGTGTAATTTCGATCACGAATGACTTAGAACACGAACTGGTGTATAGAAATCTTCTCAAGTAGAGCTTGATGAGTGAGTTGATTTCTGAGTAGAGTAACAACTTGCTTGATCGTTGATAATAGTATTCGTACTCTTCCAGTCTTGGTTTCGAGCTTTTATAGGTGTAGAATTTGAAATTCTAACCGTTGGTCTTGATTGGCTTGAAGTAAATGTTGATTGCCAATCAGAAATTTGAATCTGAGAATATCTCATTCTTGCCTTGGAAAGTTTGACCGAATCTTTAAATATATGGAAAGCAGATCGTTGATAGATGCTTCTTTCCTTTTCCGTTCGTTGATTGATTCTCCTTCCAAACTTGATTTCCAATAGATAAACTTTCCATCTTCGAGAGATCTGTTGATGTGGGATATTGACTTGGATTCATTTAAGTACATCTAGACATATAATTGAATGTCAGATGACTAAGAGTGATCTGGTCCAGGCTGGCTAACGATCTTGTCAAAGCAGATTGATGTCGATCAGGTCATATATCAATCTGTTCCAAAAATGCTCCATAGCATGGTTGCAATCTCAATGAATAATTTCATGGCAACCAGATAGAGTGACAGATCATCTGCTTGCTTGTATTCTGCTGTTGATCTGGTCCTCGAACAAGACAAAGACAGAATGACTTCTATATGATGTAATCCTTTATGTTGGTCCCGAAAGAGCAAGGTTTGGTGTATGGGGGGGGGGAATACACCAAATACAAACTTTTTCAGTTTACTTGACTAATTAAATCTGAGAGATGTAGCTTTCTGAAACACAGATTGCTCAAGGTGATAAAACAGATTGATTTTCTAATCGATCTTGTTCTATCCAGGTAAAGTCTCTCAAGTGAGTTATACAAGGCAGAGAGTAAGTTTAGACTTAAACTCTAACAGTGTATCGTGTGCAGAATAATGGTGGACTTAGTCGGTGCTCTTGTAAAGAAAATCTTTTGAAAACTTAATCGAGTATTTAGAAGATAGATTAAGAATGCAGATTTGAATGAGTATGATAGATGCAGAATAAAAACAACTGAACATAAAATGCAGAATTTAAATGGCACAGTTATTTTTACGTGGTTCGGGAAACCCCCTACGTCCACGGTCTAATCCAAACTGGATTAGATATCCACTACTAGGATACTCTTCTTATTTATACTCACTGAGAACGAGCCACAAGTTCCAATTACAAACCTTATTGAAACTTATGCACGAATAAGGGTCGTGTCCCTTTACAACTTACAGAAAACTACTGTAAACAGGTTATCTTCACGTTAATCCACTAGAAAAACTACTAGCTAGTAAAGATCTCCTTCTTCTCTCGATAAGACAGACTTGAATCGAGGTGTGATTGTGATCACGAACGGTTTGAAGCTTTTGTCTGATTTGGAAATAGAATGCTTGAGAATATTTCAGCAGTATAGCGCTTGCGTATATATTCAGACTTTGAAACTTCAAACATATATAGGCTTTGAATTTGAAATTCTAGCCGTTTGTTGATTGACGTGATTTTATTTGTGGATTGTCAATCAATTATATCTCTTCTTTCCTTGTAGAGTTGTTGATTGAATCTTCTATGATTGGTAAGCAGATCTTCTGTGATTGCTTTCCTTCTCCATGTCAATCAGTGATTCAATTTCCAAATCTCAAATGGAAAGTCTTTAATGCTTCATCGACAGGTTTGGTTCTGCTCTTTCTGGTTTGCTTCTAACCTTCTGGTTGTGTCCTCTCTGGTCTAGTGTCTTTCTGGTTGAATATTGATTTAGACACTTTCTGGTTGAGGTACTTTCTGGTAGAGCATTCGTTAACCGCTTTCTGTTCGAGGCATCTTCCATCTATCTGGCTGAAGCTTCTCTGGTTCAACTTTCTGTTAAAGTCTTGCTGGTTCAGCTTTCTGTTAAAGACTTGCTGGTTCAGCTTTCTGTTAAAGACTTGCTGGTTCAGCTTTCTGTTAAAGACTTGCTGGTTCAGCTTTCTGTTAAAGACTTGCTGGTTCAGCTTTCTGTTAAAGGCTTGCTTGTTCAGCTTTCTGTTAAAGACTTGCTGGTTCAGCTTTCTGTTAAAGACTTGCTGGTTCAGCTTTCTTTTAAAGACTGTCTTCCTTCAGCTTTCTGTCTGAGACATATTCCATCTTTCTGGTTGAACTGGTTTCGACTATCTGGTCAATAAGAATCAACAGAAATGATACAGAACATGAAGAAAGCCAAGTGTGTGTATGAGTGAACATCATCAAAACTTAGAATATATTGTGGGGTTCCCAACAATTTCCCCCTTTTTGATGATGTCAAAACCACACTTAGTCTGCTTAATCAAGTATGAATCATGTTCTGGAGAGATTAGCTTTTTATTATTTAAGGTAAATAACAGTAAACAATATAAGATAGTAAAACTCCATATTCATTGATGTATGAATTGTCGAGTACAAAAGATCAGCAGAGATAGCAGAGAGACAAAAAAAGATAAAAGATAGAAAATAAAATCTATCTAGGAAAACCATCTAGCTGCTCCGCCCTTCTTCATCTTTTCTCTCTGTGCGTCGGATATCAGCTGGATGCTCTCATAGATACCATCTCTCACCCTGGCATAATTTGGATCATGATTGTCGATTTTGTAGCCTTTAATCTTTGCCAGTTGATTGATGTAGTTTAATATGTAGGTCTTGTCTGGAAGATTACTGCCTGGGATTGTTGGGCAGATCATGAATTTCTTTTCTGGTGCCTTCAGCTGGATTTTGGCGTCTGCTGCTGCTGTTCTGATTTTTTGAATAAGCCCTTGATCACTGAAGTTCTCCAAGTATCGATTAAAGTCTTCATCTGGGGTAGATTCAGAATATGTAGGCTCTTTCAAAAAGTATCTGTTCAGTATGAAGCCTTGTTTGACCTTTTCCCAGTCAGTTTGATCATTCTCTGGAACCCATGCATCAGTTGGTGTCTTCTTTTGCAGGGATAGGTTCCAGGAGAATGGTTTCTTCTTTTTCTTCTTGGGCTGGGTGGTCGATTGTGATGACTGTTGCTGTGAGTGCTCTGTAGATGAAGGCGAAGAGAAAGGAGTTTGTAAAGATTTTTCTTTGGCCTCCTGTGCAGCAATCTTTCTCTCTCTCTCAGCCTGATCTTTGTAGAATTGTGCTCTGAACACTGGATCACAGGCTTGATCCATGCTCACTCCAAAAAGCAGCAACTCTGCTATCTGGTCTCCTTCATCTATAGGCTTCTTGCCTCTGTCTGGTCTCGCAGGTGTAGGTGCAGGTTGGTCTTGAATTTGTTCTGATCCCAGTAGAGTTGGGTCAGGTCTTGGAGGTGTGGTTGGTCTGGGTTGGGTTGCTGGTACAGGTGTTTCTGTTCCAGCATCTGTTGCTTCTGGACCAGCCACTTTTTCGGGTATGTTCTTGCTGCTTCCTTTGCCTCCCTTGCTGGCTGATGTTTCCCCCTTTTTGACATCATCAAAGAGGGTAGCCAGGAGGGTGCGCATTGAAGCTAGCTCTTCAGTCAGCTTCTCCATCTTTTCCTCAGCATCTGCCTTGAAACCAAGCAGTAAGTTAATCGTTTGGTCAGAGGCATCCAATTTCTTTTCTAGCCTGTTGTTCATTGTTGACAAGGTTTTGTCATAAGTCTCTTGGAGCTCTTCAACAGCAGTGATGCGAGTGACTTGCTGCTCGTGCTCTTCAGGAGTGGGGTAGAGAAGGTCATTTAAGACATCGACCTGGTGTTTCCGCATCAGCTCCACAAATTTCTCATTTTCAAAATGAGCTAGTTGGGAGTGGATGGACAGGCCAGTGTCTTCCTTCAGTTGAGCAGCGAGTGCACTTCCTTTCTTGTCAACAGCAGCACTGATTGATTCATCTTGTTTGGCCAGCAGGTCAGCAAGCAAGGCAGTGGCCTTTTCTGCTTTTGCGTCGATGCCAGTTAGACGGAGGTTGATCTTGGCTTGACCTGCTTCATTTGCCAATCTATCATCATCGATTTTCTTGTCAAGCTCCTTCCTGACTGTCCTGAGCTTGGCTCTGATGTCATGGTCCATGTCGTTCACATAGTCTTTTTGGTGCTGATTGAAGTCAGAGAGTATCTGTGTTGCCTTCTCTTGAAGAGAGTTACAGATATCCGTCATCTGATCCTCAACGCGAAGAGTGATCAGGTTGTCCAGTTGGTAGTTGTTGAATGTGTTGGTTTCCCTCTCCAGCAGTTCTTCCATTGTATAGAAATTGACGTGTTTCTTTAGCTTCTGTGCAGCTCCCTGTGTGTAGATTTCATCGCTTGGTTCACCACCAATAGTCTGACCTACTGGTTCATCATCACCTGAGTCTAGATTGATGATAGGTGTTTTCTTGGTAGGCTTCTTGGGCTGCGCTGCTTCCTGCGCTGGTTGAGATGTTTGTGCTGGTGGTGCTGGTTCATCCATCTGGACTTCAGTTTGTGTTGGTGGCAGATCAATCTTCAAACTTTCTGCTTCTTGTTTCATGATGCCAGAGATGAGTTGGTGGAATTCTGCCCTCACTTCCTGGACGGTGGTGACCTGAAGTAGACTGAACAGTGTGGCTTCTTCTTTCTTCAGTTCCTCAATTGTTTTGAGTTGGAGCAGAGCATCAAATACATAATACTCGCTGTCCTTGACCAGCAAGTAGAATTTGACACGCCTTGCTGCTCCCAAACTCTCTGGTAGCTGAGTAATTCCAGGGAACTCTTGCAGAACAGAGTGTTCTGCTTCATTTTCCAGCAGGCTGATAACACTCTCAGCTTGTTGTCTCCTGACATCCTCCTCATCAGTTGAGTCTCCTTCCTCTTCTTCTTCACTTATCCTTTCCATTCTGCTTGGAGAAGGAGTAGCTGTTCTGGCAGGAGAAATATCTTTCTCCGGATGACTTGTTTCTGGTTGAACCTCTGCTGTTGGAGTTTCTGGTTGTTCTGTTGCTGCTTGTGTTGGTTCTTCGTCATGTTCTGGTAAATCTGATTGTTCGGCTGTTGCTGCTGGTGGTGGTGATAGTTCCTGAGTTTTCTGAAGTCTTCTCTTCTTCTGTTTTGGCAGGGAGGCAGAAGTTTCTGTCTCCACAGAACTGCCTCGCTTTCTGGCTCCCTTTTCTTTTATCACCTTCTCCTTGGAGCTTTTCTCCTTCTTCTTCTCAGCACCTTTAGTAGGTGGAACCCATGCAGGGTTAGAACTGCCTACTTCCAGTGCTGCAACTCTATGCTCTTCATCTGGAATCTTGTTGAAAAATTGAGGCGCCAGTCCCAATGACATCTCCAGCTGGTGTTGGTCCTTGGGAATGGAGTGATTGATGTTGTACTCCTCGGCGTCATCCCAGAATTTCTGCTTGAAGAATCTTTCAATCATCAAGCTGATCTTGGTGGAGTGGCGAAGATTCCTTCTAACTTCCACCGAAGTTCCTCTCCCCCGGCTATCTTTGGTGTAAGTGACTAACTTGGCTTCCTTAGCCATTAATTCAAACAGAATTCTGCTCCAGTTGACTCGTAGATTGAGAACAATAGCTGTGAGGATTCTGAACTTCTCAGGGGTCACCTGATCATAAGTCCCGCTGTGATTCAGGAAAATCCTCTGTACCAATTCCAGTAGCAACTTGTATCTAGGTTGAAGCAGAGATCTCTGGAACATCCTTCCAGTGTAGGAGATAGGAATCACCATCATGATCTCAACAGCTTCTTGTAATTGTGCAGGAGTGATATCATCCAAACTCAGTCCTTCATCCTTCAACCTATAAGCCTGGTTGATCATCTCTATCACATTGTAGGGAGTCTTGCTTGTCCGGTCCCCAATTGGCATCAAAACATTAGCTTCAAAGCCATGTTTGTCGTTCTGCCATGTCAGATAAAAGGAAGCTACTTGTTTTGCCAAAAACATCTTAGGATGCGAAGTGACAATGTTGCAGAAACCTTATATCAAAAAGAAAAATTTGCACAAGTATATACATAATCATCAGTGCATATGAAGCATAAGTATTGCACAAAAACAGTAATAATAGCAGTTCATAGGACAGGGAGTCACAGACTATGCAATAAACTGCAGATATAAAAGAAGTTAAAATAAATTGAAAAACCTTTGCAGCGTGAAACCATGGCAAAAATTTCATCAAGCTTTCGAAAACCATGGGTTTCAAGGACAGCATACGGTTCAGGTGTGAGAAATTTCTGAACTTCAGCAACGTGTTGAAGAAAAAGTGAAGTTTGAGGTGCCATAGTCAAACGCAAAGATGTTGAGAGAAGAGATTTGCAGAAGTTTTGGGAAAATCTTAAGTGCTTAGAAATTTTGAGAAGTGTTCAGAGCAATAAAAGTGAAGGTGAACAGTTTAGAGAATGATATCGCATATATATAACAAAAATAATTAAATAAAACTGTAAGTAATTCGAAAAGTTGAAGGATTTTCTCCCTTTTCAGATTTTCCCGCTTCAATGAATTGTTTTGCCGCCTTTCCTTGCGTGAGATGGACGCTCTAGATCCTAGGGTCTATATGCGAGCGTGTGCGTATCTCTTACTTTTGGCAACTTTCCTTTTCCTGTTTCTTGCAGGGATTTCCTCGATTCCAGTTCCCAAGGTTGTGCTAATCATCACAAAAATAGGAGATTTAGTAAATCTAGGACAAAAATATCTTTTATAGTTCTGTAACCTAGGAGAGTGACGTCTTTTATCTCGACGCTTCAATTTCCTTAAAAGTTCCCCCTTGACTTAGCATATAAGAAATAATTTTCACATGGCTTTTTCGTCAATTTATAGAGAAATTTATGCCACGTGTATTTTATTTCAACTGGGCTTTATGACTTTCTTGTAGTTAACGTTCTGGTGACTATCTGGTAGCCTTCTGGTATTTAGCTATCTGGTAGCTTTCTGGTCTTGGTTATCTGGTAGCCTTCTGGTCTTCTTTATCAAGACTGAGTAGTCCAAGTTTTCCACACAGCATCTTAAATCTTTCTTCTGGTAATGCTTTAGTTAAGATGTCAGCACGTTGGATGTCTGTATGAATCTTCTCAATCTTGATGTGCTTTCTCTCTACATGATCTCTGATAAAATGATGTCTTACATCAACATGTTTGCATCTTGTGTGGAGTACTGGATTCTGTGTTATAGCTATAGCACTTGAGCTGTCACAGAATATAGGTATCTCCTTTACTTCAATCTCATAGTCTCTTAGTTGCTGTTTCAACCATAGAATCTGTGCACAACAGCTTCCAGCAGCCATATATTCTGCTTCTGTGGTTGATGTAGCAACAGATGTCTGTTTCTTTGAAAACCAAGATATCAATTTGTTTCCAAGGAATTGACATGTTCCAGAGGTAGACTTTCTGTCCAGTTTGCATCCTGCATAATCTGAATCAGAATAGCCTGTAAGCTCAAAGTTATCATCTTGTGGATACCAGAGACCAATATTAGCTGTTCCTTTAAGATATCTAAGTATCTTTTTGGCAGCTTCCAAATGTGATTCTTTAGGATTGGCTTGATATCTGGCACAAACTCCAACTGCATATGTGATATCTGGACGGCTTGCTGTAAGGTATAGCAGAGAGCCAATAATTCCTCTATATTGAGTAATGTTAGCGGGTTTTCCTTCTGGGTCTGGATCTATCTTTCCATTTGATTGCATAGGAATTTTCACTGCTCTGCTGTCTTTCATTCCAAACTTGACTAGCAGATCGTTGATGTACTTTACTTGATTAACAAAGATACCATCTGGTAATTGTTTTACCTGCAGACCTAAAAAGAAATTCATCTCACCCATCATGGACATTTGGTATTTGTTCTTCATTAGTTCTGCAAATTTGTCACACAGATAGGGAGATTGTGATCCAAAAATTATGTCATCGACATATATCTGGACCAACAGAATATGTTCTTTGACTTTGATGACAAACAGTGTCTTGTCAACAGAACCTCTTCTGAAGCCTGATTCCAGTAAGAATGTTGATAATGTTTCATACCACGCTCTGGGTGCCTGTTTCAACCCATAGACAGCTTTGGCTAGTCTATATACTCTCTGGTCAGGATTTTCTTCTTCAAAACCAGGTGGTTGCTCAACATACACTTCTTCTTCAAGTATGCCATTAAGGAATGCACTTTTAATATCCATCTGGTATACTTTGAATCTCTTGTATGCAGCATATGCTAAAAATAGCCTAATTGCTTCCAATCTGGCCACTGGTGCAAAGGTCTCATCAAAGTCGATACCTTCCTGTTGATTGTATCCCTTTGTAACTAGTCTAGCCTTGTTTCTGACTACTTCTCCATTCTCATCTCGTTTGTTCTTGAATACCCATTTTACACCTATCACCCCTTGATGTTTTGGTCTGTCTACCATATACCAGACTTGGTTTCTCTTGAACTCATTGAGTTCTTCTTGCATAGCTATGACCCAGTCTGCATCTCTAAGTGCTTCATAGGTGTCTGAGGGTTCAGCACGTGATAAATAACAACTGAGAAGTGCACTTTCTCCATGCATTCTTCTGGTTCTAACTCTGTCTGTTGGGTTCCCAACAATCTGTTCAGAAGGGTGATTTTCTTGAATTCATTTCCTTCTGTTAGATATCTCCTCTTCTGATATCTCAGGTTCTGGTTCATTTGTTGGGTCCTCAAATTCTGGATGAGAAGTTTGAAAAGGATTTTCAGTTTCTGGTTCTTCTTGATCATTATTCCAACCATTTGAATCTCTTGATTCTTCGGGTTGATCTGGTTCTGGTTCATTAGAATTGTCTTCTCCTTCAGGCTGATTGTCTTCTGGTGTAGTTAAGGTTGTCTGTTCTGTTCCCCCTTGCTGCAAGCTTACTGCTTCAGCACTGTTTGGAACTTCAACTTCATTCTCTTCTGATGTTTTCCAGATTAGAATATCTTCTAGCAGAATCCCTTTTGCTTTCTGGTTTTTGTTCTGGTCTTGTGTTTGATCAATATCTAGGTCTCTGTCACTAATAACAGATTCATCAAAGACAATATGAGGTGTTACTTCCACAATGTGAGTCCTCTTGTTAAAAACCCTATAAGCTTTGCTCACATCAGAATATCCTAAGAATATTCCTGGATCAGCTTTGCTATCAAAGGTTTTCAACTGAGATTTCCCATTATTGTGAATGTAACACAGACAGCCAAAAGAGCGAAAATAATGAATCCTGGGTTTTCTGTTGTTCCATATCTCGTAGGGTGTCTTCCCATGTCTGATGGTAACAGCTGATCTGTTCTGGGTGTAGCACGCTGTATAGATGGCTTCTGCCCAAAATTTCTTTGGCAATCTGGTTGCATTGAGCATAGTACGAGCTGCTTCTTTTAATGATCTGTTTCTTCTCTCAACTACTCCATTCTGTTGAGGAGTTCTAGCAGCAGATGTCTGGTGAGTGATTCCCATCTGGTTGCAGTATTCCTCAACTTTCTGGTTTAGAAATTCTGTTCCACGATCTGTTCTGATGGTGGTAACAGAAACTTCCTTTTTCTTGGTGATCTTGTTGAGAAAATTTGGCAGCTTCTCCAGAGTTTCTTTCTTTTTATACAAGAATATCACCCATGTGAATCTTGAATAATCATCAATGATGACCAAAGTGTATTTTCTACCATTTATACTTAATGGCTTGACTGGACCAAATAAGTCTAAATGTA
>JAPKLX010000106.1:255874-279973 GCA_026898415.1 Leonotis leonurus | reverse complement strand
TGAGTGAACATCATCAAAACTTAGAATATATTGTGGGGTTCCCAACACTTTACACTTTAAGTCATTCTCTAATCTGATCTAAAGTCATGTTCTCTATCAGATTCACTTTATATTTTAGTGATCTGGTACAGGTAGAACATATTACAGTCTAGCCAACAGAATTAAAACTAAGTGTGTTTCGAGAGAACATCATCAAAACTAAATATAGTAGGGTTCCCAACAATTTCTCTCTTTCTGATGATGTCGAAACCACACTTTACAAAATAACCCTAAGTAAAACATTTAAGCATGATCTAGTTTTAAATAACCAGAAGGGTTTATGAGATTTTTATTTAAATTATAACAATCATAAACATTAAATGGTTCTGGACAATGAGACTTTGTCATCAGAAAACCCACATGTATATATATCAGATAAATCAGAGGGTTAACAAAATCATGCACAGAACTAGATAAAACAAAATATCAGATGGATAAAGAAATAGAAAAATCTAAGAGAAACATCTGCCAGCGCCTCCTTTCTTCATTTTTTCGCGTTGAGCATCGGAGGTGAGCTGTATACTCTCATAGATCCCGTCCCTTACTATGGCGTAGTTTGGGTCGTGATTATCAATCTTGTAGCCCTTGATCTTGGCCACTTGATTGATATAGTTGAGAATATATGTCTTGTCTGGTATGTTGATTCCTGGAATCATTGGACAGACCATGTACTCCCTCTCGGGTGCCTTAATTTGGAGTTTAATATTCTTGGCCGTCAAACTGATTCTCTGTATTAGCTCATTTTCAGTAAAGTTGTCCATGAGTAGATAGGTTCTTTTAAGAAGTATCTATTCATGATGAAACCTTACTTAATCAGCTCCCAATCCTTTTGATCTTCTTCATCTACCCAGACATCTTTTGGTGTCTTCTTCTGTAGCGATAAGTTCCAGGCAGTGAAAGGCTTCTTCTTCTTCTTTCTTGACTGGGTGGTGGACTGAGATGATTGTTGTTGGGAACGTTCAGATGAAGGTGGAGAGAAGGTTGTCTGATATGACTTTTCGCGAGCTTCCTTCTTTGCCAACCTCTTTTCTTGTGCTGCTTGTGCTCTGTAGAACTGTCCCTAAAAATGGGATCACAGGCTTGCTCACTACTAATCCCAAACAACAGAAGCTCTGCTATCTGGTCGCCTTCAGCAACAGGCTTCTTCCCTTTATCTCGTGCTGGATGTTGCTGTTATTGTTGTTGTTCTGCTTCAATGGTAGGATCAGGTCTTGGTGGAGTCTCTCCTTTGTTTGTTGGACTGACTCAGTGCCTTGAGCTCCTTCTGTTGGACCTTGATCCGGTTGATCTTGATCTGGTCCTGATTTGTTTGCATTGTCTCCCTTGCCTCCTTTGCCTGATCTTTCCCCCTTTTCGACATCATCAAAAGTGGTCTTGATAAGTGTTCTGAGGGAAGCAATCTCTGCCTACATGTCATCCATCTTCTGCTCAGCATCAACTTTAAAATGCAGCAAGAGGTTGACTGTCTGGTCAGTGGCTTCGAGCTTCTTCTCCAGATTGTTGTTCATAATGGAGTGTCTTGTCGTATGTGTCTTGAGTTTCTTCAAGAGTGTTGATTCTTGTATTTTGATGATCAAGCTCCGTTGGTGTGGGATAGAGAAGATCATCCAGAACTTTAACTTGATGCTTTTTCATGAGATTGAAGAACTTGTCTTCTTCAAACTGCGCCAATTGGGAATGAATCTCCAGTGTTGTTGCCTCCTTGAGCTCATCAGTAAGAGCAACAGTTTGACTCTTGATGACAACATCAATTCTCTCCTTTTCCTTGGACAGTATGTCCGTGACCAAAGTTTGGACGGTCTGGACTTTCTTCTCCACTGACTCCAGCTTTAGGTCAGACCTTTCTCTAGCTGTATCAGCAGTGGCCCTATCGTCATCCAATTTCTTGTTGAGCTCCTTGATCTGGTCCCTGAGCTTCTGACGGATGTTCTTATCCATATCATTGACGTAATCCTTCTGATGTTGGTTAAAATCAGCAAGGATTTGGGTACCCTTTTCTTGCATCAAGTTGCATGTAGTAGTCAGATGGTCTTGGACCCTCAAGGAAATCAAGTCATCAACCTGTAGGTTGTTGATGACTTGTGCTCACGTTCCAGTATGTCTTCCAGATCGACGAATGAAATGTTCTTTTTCAATTTCTCTACAGCACCTTATGTATATATTTCATTTGTTGGTTCACCACCAATGACCTGGCCTGCTAGTTCTTCGTCGACTGGATCCAAATTGATTATGGGGGTCTTCTTCTTTCTTTGCTTCTTCTGAGCTTCTTTTGGTGCTGGTTGATCTGGTTGGACTTCTGGTTGTGGTGGAATTTGTTCTGCTGGATCAGATGAGCTAGGTTGCTATGTCTGATCAACTCCTTGATCTCCCATGGTCACATCTGGATCAGCCTCATCATCTGATCCCTCAACACTGGTATAAAAGTCCATTCTATCAGCATAGAAAGACTTCAGATCAACTTTAAGCAACCTGGCCTCGTGCTTCATGATGGCCAAAATAAGTTGATGGTATTATGCTCTGACTTCTCGAACTGTAGTAGCTTGGAGCAAACTTAATAGGGTGGCTTCCTCCTTCTTTAACTCCTCCATCGATCTGGTTTGGAGTAGAACATCAAAAATTTAGTACTCGCTGTCCTTGACCAGCAAGTAGAATTTCATTCTCTGGGCGGCTCCATAACTCTCAAGTAGCAGATGGATGCCAGGAAAATCCTTGAGGACAGAATGGTCTGCCTCATTCTCCAGTAGGTGAATGACTTCTGCTCCCTGCTTCTTTTTCTCCTCCTCCTCATTAATCTCCTCATCTTCTTCATCTTCCTCACTATCCTCTGCATACGATTTGGTGAGGGGGTAGCAGTTCTGGCTGGTGAGAAATCCTTGTCCTGGTTTGGATCAAAACTCGATTCTAGTTTAACAAACTGAGGCTCCTCAGTATCAAGTGCTTGCTGAGGAATATAACTTTCAGGTTGTTGATCTTCATGATTTGGTTGGTGGGTGACAGTCTCTGGTTGGGCTTCCTCAACAGGTGGTGGAGATTCATGTAGTTTCCCCAATCTCCTCCTTTTCTGCTTAGGTTGTTGAGTGGTAGTGGAGGTGTCTGTGTCAATAGAACTTGCCCTCTTGGCACTTGGTTTTCTCTGTGTTGTTTCCTTCTGAACTTTCTCTTTTGGAGCTTTCTCCTTCTTCTCACCAACTTTGGTAGGTGGTATCCAAATGGGGTTGGATCTTCCCATTTCTAGTAGTGCAGCATGTTGCACTTCGTCAGTAACTTTATTGAAGAGAGCTGGAGTTATTCCCAGGGATATTTCAATCTGATGTTGGTCCTTGGGAATGGTGAACCTGGGGTTGAACTCCACAGCATTCTCCCAAACCTGTTGTTTGAAGAACTTCTCCACCATGAAGCTTATTTTGGTGGAGTGCCTCAGATTCCTTCGAACTTCCACCGACACTGCATTCCCTTTTATATCTCTGGTCCATTTCACGAGGCGAGCTTCCTTTGCCAACAGGTCAAAGAGTATTCTACTCCAGTTGACCTTCAAGTTTAGAACTATAACAGTCATTATTCTAAACTTTTATGAGGTTACCTGGTTATATGACCCACTGTGAGTTATGAAGATTCTTTTGACAAATTCGAACACAAGCTTGTAGCCTGGTTGCAGCAATGCCCTTTGAAACATCTTCCCAGCATATGAGATTGGTATCACCATAATTTGCTCCACAGCTTCCTGAAGCTGTTCTAGAGTGATCTCATCATCCAGTGTCATCCCCTCATCCTTCAATCTATATGCCGGGTTGATCATGGCGATAACATCATAGGTTGTCTTACTTGTCCTATCACCAATAGGCATCAATATACTGGCTTCTTGGCCATCCTTCTCATCGTGCCATGTTAGATAAAATGTAGCAGCTTGTTTGGCAAGGTACATGTTGGGATGAACAATTACAATATTGTGGAATCCTAAAAGTATAGAAATCCAGCAGTGAATAACTTATAGTCTCCATTTTTATTAGCAACATATATACCCCATATCATAGTTATAAGTATGAACATGAAGAACACAAATTCATATATGACCAGTAATCCAGAAATCAATATGTAGCTAGAGAATATTAGCACAAAGGTTAAAACATGTTTCCAGGAACTGATCTCTCAGAAAAACTTTTATATAAGCATGCTTTAGCAGTTTAAGAACAATACCCGATAAAAACCTTTGCAACGCTTAACGATGTTGAAAACCTCTTCTAGCTTTTGAAATCCGTGAGTTTCAAGAACAGCATATGGTTCGGGTGAGAGAAATTTCAGAACTTTAGCGACGTGTTGTAAAAATAGAGATGTTTGAGGTGCCATTGTTTAAGAAAGTTTGAGTTTTGAAAACCGGAAAGGAGTTTAAGAAAACTGAAAATCCTTAAGTTCTTAGAGAAGAGTAGTGCGCAGTGAGTTGAGAGTGTAAAGTGAACAGTTAAATGCACGTATGACACATATATATAGGAAATAATTCAACGACTGAGATGAAAGCGATAAGAAGTTTAAGATTTGGCGCCTCAGCTTTTTGTTTTGCCGCCTCTCCCTTTTTAGATTTTTCCGCTTCAGCTTTTTGTTTTGCCGCCTCTCCTTGCGTCAGATGCACTCGCTGGATCCTAGGGTTATAAGATGAAGCGTGTAAATCTTTCTTGTTGGGAACCTTTTTGATGCTTGTAGAAATCATTATTTATATGTTTTGATGATGCGAAACCATATTATATATGCATGATATATATTAAACTGTGCTTACGCTTTAATGTTTATTGATGCTTATGTATTTATGCTTTATTTGTGTCTAGAATAGATAGACTCAACAGATGGTTAAGTGTAAAGACAGATCGATGAAAGACAGATCGTGTCCATAAGAACCATCTGTGTTCTCAATAGTAGATCAGCTAACATGTAAGATCAGGTTAAGTGTACAACCTGTGTCATAGAGCTTGATCTCATTTAGTCTATCTAGAAGAAGGGAGATCAACCTGTAAGGCCAGACTAAATTAACGATCTGTGCTATAAAGATCGACCTTGTGGTGTAGCAGGTTAAGTCAAAATGTGAGAACAGATCGATGTAACGATCTGTTCATAGGACTAACCTGATCCATCTAGACTTAGTTTTTATAGCATCTTATTTATAGCACAGCATGACAGCATTACTACCGAGGACAGATCGATATGAAAATCAAGAAGCAGCGAGAGAGAGAGTCAACCTTGTATCAAACAGGTTGACATTGATCTAGATGGACAGCTAGCTGCTATGAAACAGATCGATGGATAGATCGATCTAAAGACCAAGAAGCAGCGAGATTGAATCAACATTGTATCAAACAGGTTGACATCAAGCTGCATAAGAAGATGTAAAAAGAACAGCTAGCTGTGTCTAACAGATAGGACAGCTAGCTGTGGAAGAAACAAGACAGCTAGTTGTGCATAACAGATCGACCGAACAGCTAGCGATCAACAGCAAGCGATCAACAGCTAGTTATCAATAGTGATCAACAGCTAGCTGTGTACATCAACAGCTAAGAAACAAAGTGCACCTGCTCAAAGAACAGCGAGCTGTGTATATCAACAGCTGGACTTCAAGGAAAACGAAATCCACCTGTTCCTAATGAGGTACAGCGAGCTGCTCATCCCAGTTGGAGGAAGCTATAATCTACCTAAATTGATAAAGCCTACCTGTCCTATGCCACGTCAAGATCCACGTAGGACAAACTCCAACGGCTAGAAGTACAGTCAGCAGTCAACGGTCAAAAGAGCATTTAATGCTTACTAAAAAAGCTGCAAAGACTTCCAACGACTATAATTCAAATATGCCTATATATTACTTCAAACCTTCTTCAGAAATAGTGTTCGTGAGTTCGGGATATTGCCCAGAAAAAGCTACAACGCTAAAAGATTCTCTCCAGTTTTCAATTGATTTATTCAACACTAGATATAGATTATATACATCCTTGAGTGTTGTAAATTAGAGAGAAATCACCATTATTCTGAAGATAACCCCGCTAGAACTTATCTTAGATTTGAGCCTTCAAAGCTTATAGTTCTAGTTTCCTCCACAGCCAAAAGCTCGGAGGAAGAACCATTATAAACCAAACCCAGATCTCGTACTCGACGAGTTTAAATAAGAGAGTTGTAATCTCGTACTCAACGAGAATAAATAAGCGAGTTTTGGCTCGTACTCAACGAGGATAAATAAGCGAGGGATCCAAGGTTAAGGGATTCATCGATCTAGCTTTGATCGATCGTGGACGTAGGGGGTTTCCCGAACCACGTTAAATATTGTGTGTTCCTTTATATTTTGCATTGCATTAGTTTGATTCTTTGTTTATCACTTCACCAGCGAGCTGTGAATTTGAATCAACCTCATAAAGAACATTCGGTATAAACAAAATATATTTTCTAAGTGTAAGAGCAACCAACATACACACAGCTTCCGCACACGATCTGTGTTTGGATAGATCGTCTGGTACGCTCCAGCTAGCTGCCAGTCTATCTGCTCCTTAACAGATTACTCACGCTCTGTGTTGAGAACTTTCTTGAGCAGCTAGAACTCTCTCTACAACAGAGGAGATCGACTACTATTAACAGCGAGCTGATTCTCAACCTGCTGTTCAAACAGCCAAACGCGAAAAGTTGGATTGTGGTGTATTCCCCCCTCCCATACACCACACCTGCTCTCCCGGGACCCCAACATTTCTAATCACTGCAACTTTCCTTTCTCTCTTATGGTAGAGATATTCCTCAATCACAGTTCCCAAAACTGTACTAATCATCACAATTATGGAAGATTTAGCAAATGTATGTCAGAATTTAACTTTATAGAATATAGTTAGGGTGGTAATTTGGTCAGAAAAATGATACAAATTTCTGAACTCCCTCCTTGACTAAGTAATCTTTATTGGAAAATTAATTTTCACGTGGCATGGTGTAGTTTCATCAAATTCTAACACGTATATATTGTAAGCAATTTGGTCTTGCTTATAACATCTTCTGGTTCTTACTTCCATCTGGTATCATCTGGTGTTAACTTCATACATTATCTAGTATTGAAGTTGTGATATGATACTAGTAATCTCCTCATTCTGGTGAGTGTCAATCTAGATGACAGTCTGGCTTTCATAATCTGATATATCTTATTCTGTTCCTCATGGACTATCACACCTAGTGATCTGAACTTCTTCAATATGCTACATGATCTGTTTTTATCGATCCGATGTCAATCTGTTTCTTTCATCTAGGTTTAGTAATCCTAGTTTTCCATATACCATCTTGAATCTTTCTTCTGGAAGTGCTTTTGTTAATATATCAGCACGTTGGACATCTGTGTGTATCTTCTCGATTTGGACATGCTTTCTCTCTACACGATCTCTTATAAAATGATGTCTCACATTAACATGTTTGCATCTCGTGTGCAAAACTGGATTTTGCGTTATAGAAATAACACTCAAGCTATGACAGAATATAAGTATCTCCTTGACATCGATCCCGTAATCCTTAAGCTGCTGCTTTAACCAGAGTACTTGTGCACAATAGCTTCCAGCGGCCATATATTCTGCTTCTATTGTTGATGTAGCAACAGATGTTTGTTTCTTTGAAAACTAAGAAATCAACTTGTTTCCAAGAAACTGGCATGTCCCAGATGTTGACTTTCTGTCCAACTTGCATACAACATAATCTGAATCTAAATAGCCTGTTAACTCAAAGTTGTCCTCACATGGGTACCATAATCCAATATATGTTGTTCCTTTGAGATATCTTAATAACTTCTTGGCTGCTTCCATATGAGACTCTTTGGGGTTGGCCTGGTATCTAGCACATACTCCAACTGTAAAAGTAAGGTCAGGTCGACTAGCAGTTAAGTATAGTAAAGAACCAATGATACCCGTATATTGAGTTATATTTGTTGGTTTTCCTTCTGCATCTGGATCTATCTTCCCATTGGTCTGCATTGGAATCTTGACAGGTTTACTATCTTTAACTCCAAATTTGGTAATCAGATCATTCATGTACTTTGCTTGATTAACGAATATACCATCTCGTAGTTGCTTCACCTGCAAACCTAGAAAGAAATTCATCTCGCCCATCATGGACATTTGATACTTATTTTTCATAAGTTAAACAAATTTATCACATAGATAACCAGATTGTGATCCAAATATGATATCATCAACGTATATCTGCACCAAAAGGATATGTTCTTAGAATTTGATTATGAACAATGTCTTGTCAACAGAACCTCTTCTGAATCCTGATTCCAGCAGAAATGTTGATAACGTCTCATACCACGCTCTGGGTGCTTATTTCAACCCATAAACAACTTTGGCTAATCTATACACCTTCTGGTCTGGATTGCCGTCGTTGTTCTACATATACTTCTTCTTCAAGAATACTGTTTAGAAATACACTCTTGACATCCATCTGGTATACTTTGAATCTCTTGTAAGCTGCGTATGCTAGAAACAGTCTGATGGCTTCAAATCTGGCAACCAGTGCGAATGTTTCGTCAAAACCAATGCCTTCTTGTTGATTGTATCCTTTTGCAACTAATTTGGCTTTGTTTATGAGAACTTCACCATTCTCATCTCGTTTGTTCTTGAATACCCATTTAACACCTATAACTCCCTGGTGTCTTGGTCTGTCTACAAGATACCACACTTGATTTCTTTTAAACTCATTGAGTTCTTCTTGCATGGTAATAACCCAATCTGCATCTTGTAGTGCTTCATATGCATCTGATGGTTCAACACGAGATAGTTAACAACTTAGAAGTGCGCTCTCTCCATACATCCTTCTGGTCTTCACACGATCTGATGAGTTCCCAACAATCTGATCTGGAGGATGGTGTTCTTGTATCCATCTCCTTCTACTGGACATCTCTTCTTCTGATATCTCAGGTTCAGGTTCTTCTGTTGGTTCCTGAAATTCAGGGTGTGCTGTTGAAGTTGCTTGGAAGGGGTTTTCCTCTACTGGTCCTTCGATCTCAATATTTTGATTGTTGTTCCAACTATTAATGTCTCTTGATTCATCAGGTTGACTTTGAGAAGGTTCAGAATTGTTTGCTTCTACTGGTTCACTATCATTTGGGGTTGATTTGGTTTGGTCCAGATCGATGTGAGTTGTTCCCCCTTGCCGTGTACTGGTCTCAGCTATAGGTTGCACATCAATCTCATCCCCTTCTGTTGAATTCCAGATCAGGATATCTTCAAGTAGTATCCCTTCTGATCTCCTACTATTGATCTGTTTGTAAACCTGTTCATCACCTGTTTCACTGTATTCAAGAATAGTTTCATCAAATACAATATGAGGTATTACCTCCACAATATGATTTTCTTATTGAACCCTATAAGATTTGCTAACATCAGAATATCCAAGAAATATTCCAAGGTCAACTTTGCTATCAAATGTTTTCAATTGATATTTCCCATTATTATGAATGTAACACATACAACCAAAAGTACGAAAATACTGTATCATGGGCTTTATGTTGTTCCAGATCTTGTACGGTGTTTTCCCATGTCTGAGAGTTATCACCAATCTGTTCTGTGTGTAACATGCCGTGTAGATGGCTTCTACCCAAAACTTCTTAGGTAATCTGGTTGCATTCAGCATTGTACGAGCTGCTTCCTTTAACGATCCGTTTCGCCTCTCAACTACTCCATTCTGTTGAGGTGTTCTTGCAGCAGATGTTTGGTGAGTTATACCCATCTGGTTGCAATATCCCTCAATCTTCTGGTTTAAAAACTCTGTTCCTCGACCTGCTCTGATTGTCATAATAGAGGTTTCTTTTTTCTTGGTGATCTTGTTGAGAAAGTTTGGCAGCTTCTCCAATGTTTCTTCTTGAACAGAAAGATAACCAAAGTGAATCTTGAGTAATCATCAATGATAACCAGAGTGTACTTCCTTCCATTTATACTTAATGGCTTAACCAAGCCAAATAAATCTAAATGTAGTAACTCTAAGACTCTGGAGGATGAGTGAGCTGCTTTGCTGGTAAAGGATGATTTGGTCTGTTTTCCAGCTTGGCATGCTTCACAAATATGATCTTTGTTGTACACTTAATCTGGTAATCCTTCGACTAGCTTATCTCTTCTAATCTTATTGATTGACTTAAAATTGAGATGGCTAAGTCGTTTGTGCCATAACCAGCTTGTCTCCGAGATTGTCTTAGTAACTAGACATGTCTCAATCTAGTTTATCCATTGCACAATATACAATCTGTCCTACAATTTCTCGGTAAGAAGAATTTCATCACTTTCCTTATTTTTCACAAAACAGTTCTTAGCATAAAAAACAATCTGATTTCCATTTGCACATAATTGGCTAACAGAAAACAGATTATGACTAAGACCCTCAACATATGATATATTTGTGATGGTGGTCTTGCCAATCTTGATATTACCATATCCTCTAGTATAACCTTTTGAGTTACAACCAAAGATTACATGTGGTCATTCTTTTTCCACATAATCTGATAGAGTTCTTGTCACATGTCATATGCTTCGAACATCCACTATCAATGATCCAGATAGTTCCTTTTGCTACTTGTCCTATTCTTGCAGTTCTTCGATCCTGCAATTATATAGGATTAGCTACCCTTTCAACGAGTGGGTGCTTGGTTAGTAGCAAATGTTCCCAGACTAACTTTTTGTTAGGAACACATATGTAACATGTAATCTTTCTTCCTGCATCATCTGTTCTTGTATGGATTTGTAGACAGATGGATGGTTTCTCTCAACATTATCCCAGTTGATCTTCTTCTTCTTGGTTAATGATGTTTTAGTAGATCCCTTCTGCTTCTGGTCTTTATCTGTCTCGACATAGTGAGCAGGTTGACCTTTCTTCTGATAATACCTCTTGTCTCCTGCTTCCTTCATCATCATCTTTTGGGGTTGATTCTTCTTATTCTTTAGATCTTTGACTTGATCTGGTATGTTCTTCCTTTCAGCCATGAACTTGGTTTTTCCTGTATATCCAAGTCCAATTGTTCCTCTTCTTTGCATGTCAATAATCATACCAGCTCGTTCTTAACTTTTGTTGATTTTGCTCATGTTTTCCATGGTCTTTTTTAGTTTTTCTTCAACTACATCCTTTCTGTTGACCATGTCCTTCAACTTTGAATTAAGTGAGTAGATTTGAACGTCCTTGGTTTTGATCTGTTCTCCCAGACCGTTGATTTGAGTAGAGAACCTGGTGTTTGCTTCACTCAAAAACTTTACTTTTTATTCAACTTGTCATTCTCTTTTATGACTTCAGAGAATAACTTCTTTATAATTGTGTAGCTCTTAAACATCTCATTGATTTCTTCCCATGAGACTTTTGGTTCATCTTTATTTCCTGAATCATAAACAGGTTTATTTGAAGACATAGATACATGAGAGTTTACCTCGATCTGGTCAAGTCCATTATCTAATCCCATGTAGCAATCATCCCAATCTTCTTATGTGTCTTGCACATAGAATGCCTCATCATTTTCTGAAAAACTATCAGATAGATGGCTCGAGCTGCTAGAGTCTTCTTCAGCTAGCATTGCTTTGCGTTGAGCTTTAAGTTTTCGATCTCTCTTAGCTCTTAGTTCTTCTCTCTGACTCTTAGATAAGTCAGGGTAGTCTGTTTTGAAGTGACCTAATCTACCACATCCAAAACAAGTATAGTCAGTAGAGTTAGATGTTTTACCATTACTCTTTGATTCACCTTTGCTATCAGATCGATCTTGTTCTCTATTCTTCTGATATCTACTCTTGTTATCTTTGTAGATTCTATGGTATTTTCTCGATCTGACTTCCATTTTATCCATTCTCTTGGCAATTATTGGGAATTCCTTGAGCAGTTTGTCATAACCTCCTTCTTCTGATGCAACAGGTACAACTGGTTCATCTGCTACACACTTCGCTTTGAAGGCTATTTCTTTCTCTTTTTTTGAACTGCTCTCGTTCATCTTGCTTGAAGAATGATCTGGTCCATGTATTCTTCTGATGTCACATTTATGTATCGTTGAAATCAGCACGTAGTGGTTGCATTGTCGAGTATATCTCCCAGCTTGGTGGCAACGCTCTGAGAATTTTGAGATTATTTTCTCTCTGAGTGTATTTGTTCTTGTTAAATGCAAAAACTTAATAATTCGATGAATCTGTTCTTCATCTGCTCAATGGTTTCTCCAGGCTTCATATTGAACTCATCAAACTTTTTGCATGCCAGGGACAACTTGTTCTCGATCATAGCCTCAGAACCTAAGCTGAGTTCTTGAAGTGCCTCCCACATCTCTTTGGCTGTATCCAGATCTTGGATGTTAGCCAGATGGACTCCTTTAACAGTGCTAGAGATGATCCCTTTTGCAAAGTCATCTAGATTTGCTTCACGTTGTTCTTCTGATGTATACATTCTGGGATCCTTGAGGATGATCGCTTTGACTGCACCAGTTTCTGTAATGCGAGTCTTCTCTTCTTGTATGACTAATGGTCCTTCCTATATCACTTTCCACATTAGACAGTGATGAGCTTTTAGACACATCTTGATTCTGAAACTCCATTCTCTGTATCCTTGGATGGAGAATTCTTCACAATCCCTAATAACAGAAGATTCCATAATGACAGATAGTATGCACGTGGATGAAAAAGGTTTTCCTATATCTATTCAAGTTGACCACGCAGGTTTCAACCTTGTGAAACAGAAACAATGGTCATATGAACCACTACTCTCATACCACTTGTTGGCCCCGAAAGAGCAAGGTTTGGTATATAGGGGGGGGAATACACCAAATACACACTTTTCAGTTTACTCGACTGATTTCTTAGAGAGTTTAAGCTTTCTGTAAGAAGATTGCTCAAATTTGACAAACCAGATCGACAACTGGATCGATCACAATCTGTCCAGATTGATACTGTCTTGTGAAAAACACTTAGCAGATATCAGGAGTGATCTTGTTCTCTAACAGAGCGTTGTGTGCAGAATATGGTGGACTTAGTCAGTGCTCTTTATTAGAAAACCTATGCAAAACTTAACCAAATATTTAGCAGATTGATTAAGAATGCAGATTGAATGGATGTGCTGGTTAGTGAATAAACAACTGAAAGTAAATGTAGAATATAAATAACACAGTTGTTTTACGTGGTTCAGGAAACCCCCTACGTCCACGGTCCAATCCAAACTGAATTAGATATCCACTACTAGGATACTCTTCTTCTTTATACTAGCTAAGAACGAACCACAAGTTTCAAACACAATATAGTTGAAACTTATGCACGATTAAGGTTCGTGTCCCTTTACTACTTACAGTAAACAAACTGCAATTAGATATGTTCATGTTAATCCACTAGAAAACTACTAGCTAGCGAAGCTATCTTCCTTCTCCTTCTCGATAAGACAGACTTGAATCGAGTGGTGTGATTTCGATCACGAACGACTTAGAACACTATCTGGTGTGTAGAAATCTTCTCAAATAGTATCCGTACTCTTCCAGTCTTGGTTCCGAGCTTTTATAGGTGTAGAATTTGAGATTCTAACCGTTGGTCTTGATTGGTTTGAAGTAAATGTTGATTGCCAATCAGAAATTTGAATCCTAGAATAACTCATTGTTGCCTTAGAAAGTTTGAACGAATCTTCAAATATATGGAAAGCAGATCGTTGATAGATGTTTCTTTCCTTCTCTGTGCGTTGATTGATTCTCCTTCCAAACATGATCTCCAATAGATAAACTTTCCATCTTCGAGAGATCTGTTGATGTGGCATGTTGACTTGGATTCATTTAAATACATCTAGATATATAATTGAATGTCAGATGACTAAGAGTGATCTGGTCCAGGCTGGCTAACGATCTGGTCAAAGTAGATTGATGTCGATCTGGTCATATATCAATCTATTCCAAAAATGCTCCAAAGCATGGTTGCAATCTCAGTGAATAATTTCATGGCAACCAGATCGAGTGGCCCTCAGAAAGATCATCTGCTTGCTTGTATTCTGCTGTTGATCTAGTCCTCGAACAAGATAAAGACGGAATGACTTCTATAGGATGTAATCCTTTACACTTTAAGTCATTCTCTAATCTGATCTAAAGTCATGTTCTCTATCAGATTCACTTTATATTTTAGTGATCTAGTACAGGTAGAATAGATTACAGTCTAGCCAACATAATTAAAACTAAGTGTGTTTCGAGAGAACATCATCAAAACTAAATATAGTGGGGTTCCCAACAGCCGGTTATCAGAAACTGGAATTGTGAGTGAATTGAGAACTAATTGAAGGAGCTCGGATGAGGAGTTCGCGCAGGATACACAAATCTAATCATTAACTATTTGGAGTTAATAATAATTTTTCTTTGCTAGTCTGCCGCTTGAGGAGAGACGATTTGAATGGTTAGCTACGAACATCAATCCGCTCAAGGAATCACGAAATAATCCGACCTCCGAAACTTCTGGCTTATTATCCTCACCTATAGCCCAGCTATCGTGTGGACGATAATTCGTCGAGTTTTATCGAAATGAGAGGAATCAAAATTCATGGCTTGAAAAGCTTGTTATTTTAACATAGTATTTTAATATGAGATTGCCAAAACTTTGAGCTGTAAAGCTTGTTATTTTCGTTCATGCCTTCCCCCCCCCCCCCCCCCCGTTCATTTATAGATGTGTTGTGTGTTAGGCCAGTGTTTAAAAGAGGAATGAGTTTGGACCTTCCAACATAAGACCAAGTTCATTCATATCTCCAATATTTAATTTAATTAATGACCCAATCAACTTTGACTTTTATTAATAATAATGACCAAATCAATTTGACCCACATTAATTACTCTAGAAATATAATATGATATAGATCTTATATTAATATATATTGACTCCACTATAGGATAAATATTGAACTATCTGGCACCACTTAATAAATGATGTAATCATTCTTTTGTCATAAATTATTTTCCGCGTTTAAGATTCTTGTGCAACCTAAATCGTGTGTCTAAGTTCTCGCAATTGGACGAGATCTATAGTACACGATAAATTGCCCTAGTCGAATCACGTGGAAGGCTTAACAGGGCTTTCTAATTAAAGTGCTAGAAATCAAACAATAAAATTCCTAATAAACATGCTATCATAGTGCAGTTAAGAAGAGAACTAAATTAAAGAACATAAAGGTAAATTAAATAAGGGAATTTGGGACAATGCACTAGGTTGAATATCTATATCGATCGTCTCATGCCACAACTAATTCATTTACTCATATGGAATTCTCAAAAGCTATCTAATTACTCACCTTTGTATTCCTATTCAAATTGTGACTTCAACTCTCATATTTAAGCCACACAATTGAGAATTCCTAGACATGTAAATAAAAACTCGATTTATACGTTTCCGATTCCAAGCGATGTTGATTAAACCTTAATCCAACACAAGGATTATCTATCGACCTCACCTAGCATCTAAGGAATTGAAACGGTGATCAAACGGTTCAATTAAGCATGTACAATCTCATCAACAAGCATGAATATAGTTAAGCATCAATAATCGATTCGGAAATCCAAAAACCCAGTAGAGATTCAACTACTCTATCCATTCACATAATCATCAAATAAGAATCAACAAAAGATACCTACTAACGATTACACTACGTGGATGGAGCAGTCGATCTCCACCTTAATCCTTCCTTCCAAAGTAAAATGACAATGCTTGTGTGTTTATAGAGAATTCTTATGTTTTAGTACAGAGAGAGACAAGTTAGAATACAAAATACATCTATTTTCTCCTTAAAAAGTCGTCCATAAACTGCCAATTTAAGCGCCCAGCGACCACTGAGTAGCCAACGGTCGCTGGGGTGCACTCTCTGCCCGCTGCCGCAGTTCAGGCCCAGCGACCCCTAGACTGTGTAAAATATGAAAAATTGGAGAATATAGAATTGAATCTCATCTCGATAGGAGTTTGTAGCTGCAAACAGATCTAAATTCAGAGTTGTAACGAAGGAGAACGAACCAAAACAAAATTGTTGCGCAAGACGTAACAATTTCGCATATGACCATGCTCTCGCGTTCTTTCTCTTCTCGTCTTCTACCCGTAACTCCTAACAAGCTCCCGTCCAGTTCCCTCGGCTTCATTTGGCTTAGCATATTCGGCATTTTCGGCATCATTTCAGCTCACATTAACTCCTTTTCGTCATCCTACATCCAAAACAATAACAAACAAATCAAACATAAACATGAACTAAAAGACACCAAACCGACTCCAACTAAAAGCTAGACACGACAAAATATGAACCAAAAACACACACACACAAAAAGTTAAACAATACTAAATCCATTAATTAATCGAGCTCGCTGACAACTCAAGATTAATTTAATATATTTATTCATGAATGATCCGGTTCAGACTTTAATTGTTATATATAGAATAAATTTCAATTGATCGAGTTTGTTATATAACAAACCTTTTTGAACGCATCACGGAGATTTAATCAAGTCAGAATTTGCTGAGATAAGATTCTATATGACAACAATCAAGCACTTCTCGCTAAATCAATCATCACTATCCAAAACATTATTATATAGAATTGCAAAAAACCCGCAAGTGCAAATGAGTCAAAGTAGCGCATAATCAGTCTCGTATAATAATGTCATCATCACAGATTAATAAATAAGGAATATCTAAGACCTCATTCTTAGTGTAATATCCCACATTAATTTTTAGTTTCATTTATATTATTTTTGGCAAGTTTTATTAATTTTTTTTTAAAATATAGTTTGAAATTGTTTGAAAAATAAATTGATTTATTATATGTTTGAACTAATAGATTTGATTTCAAATGTTTACAGGTTGTCCGACTTAGAGCGAAGATGTACCCTAGCAAAATATACATTATTTTTATAAAATATTAGAAGATATTTAATATAAATATCTAAGATTTTTTTTAGTTGATAAGGATATGATATAATATAATATATATATGTGTGTGTGTGTGTGTGTGTAGAAGTATCTCCAACTCTCTTTTCTCTCCCTACACCACCGACTACTCCTCTCCCCTCACTCTTTTCATTTTTTTCTTCTCTTCAAGAACTTGGAGGCAAACTTCTTGAATTATGTTTTTATTTGGTAATTAATGGTGTTTTAATTGTGTGTTTATATGAGTATAGATGTATATGATATGGAATACATGGTTATGGTGAGTTGGGTTATGGTTTGTGTTATGGAGGAAGGGCCGCCGGTGGAGGAGAGGCGGAGGCGGCAGCGGGGCTGCTGCCATGGTTCATCGTTGATACGTCGGCGAAATCGAAAATTAGAATGATATGTGTGAATTCCCTATTTTCGGCAGAAACAGTGCAGCATATTGCGAGCTGATTTCTGTCTGTTTTATTTATCCAAAACCTATCGTATTAGATATAATTTTAAAGATCTTTTCATCTTATTTCCAACGAGATCTTCAGATTTTAATTCCGACATAAAACGAAGGAGTTATAAGCCTCTGAAGTTACAGTGTCGATGTGTGTATTCTCTGTTTCATCTGTGTCTGGCAGCAGGTTGCGGGCTCATTTTAGTCCATTTTTGTATACTAAAACCTAACATATCAGATACCATTTTAAAGTTCATTTCGTCGTCTTTCTAACGGTGCCTTTGGATTGTAAATCGGAGTTCGGACGAGGGAGTTATTACCTGACGAAGTCAGGGTGTCAATTCTACGCGCTGTAGGTGCTGCGCGATTTGAGTATGATTTTCCGGCTTCAAATCGATGCCGAATCCAAAACATTTCTTTAGGAGTTTTATAGTCCAATCCTTAGAAATTATACTCGAGGTTATGTTTTTGGAAACCGATAAACCAAGTGTCCATAATTGATGTCCCAAAACTTGTGGTTTAAGTTCGGAATTTAGTAATTTACATTCTATGTTTTATATTTTGAATTGAGAAATATTGCTTAACTTATTTATTAATATTCTCTAAACTTATTTTTTCTTGCTATATTAATTTCATAATCTTCAATTAGAATGTGTTGTAGTCTCAAGAACTACATATATGTAAAATCAAGTTTTATATATGAGTACTAATTGTATGAGCTTAAGCTATAATAAGTTTATACTTTCAATGTGTAATAAGTTAAGTTTTAAAGTGCTAGGAGACACAACATCCAAGGCTCGAGGACGGACAACCGACTAAAGTTGAGGATTTCCATTTGAATTGCATTTATAGAGGTGGGGTTTACTTTATCTGTAAGCGTAGTGGTTACATGGTTATAATCATTGTTGTGTTTTGTTTCATTCGTATGAGCTTTTTATGTGGCCCACAAGGGGTCGAAAAGAGGTTGATTTACCCACAAGGGGTCGGGTCCACAAGGGACCAAGGCTAGTCTCATTTAAATAGCTAAGCTAAAGAGGTTCATTACGTTATGTTGCATTACACAATTGGTTATAACTGCTTGCAGCGTATTCCCCACTGAGTGTGCTTGCATACTCACACCCTATTTAATGTTGTGTTTGCAGGTTAAGAGTCGATGATGGAGTCAGACAGGAATGTGCTCCATACTCTCCCAGTTCCAATATGTTGGATTACATAAAACTTATGTTATTATGATATATGTGTATGATAATACGATATAACCTAGTTTTGCACTAATGTTTTAAAATCGTATTTTCCATATGATAACTATGTTTGGATGAAACACACTTAAGCGAAATTTTAAATTGATATTGATATTTTGATGGGTATGTATATATATATAATTGTTTGATGAGGGTTGTGTCCCAATTTTGGTATCGTTGTCTGCTGCTATTTGTTGATATTTCAGGTTGGTATATACGTATTTATAGGGGATATGCCGTCCGTTTGTAAAATTTTATTATACACTCCGCTGCTTATCTTAAAACACAATTCATAATATGATTTATAATATTAAATGATTAAAGAAAAGTAAAATTTTTCATAATGTCCTTGTTTAAAGAATAGGGGCGTTACACTTAGAAACATCACAAAGAACTTATCTCGTTGTGGAACCACACACACAATATATATATGTGTGTGTGTGTGTGTGCGCGCGCGCGCGCGCGCAAGCATGTATGACAACATATACATACCAATATCATTTTGTCGATTATGCCGACTAAGTTAAGCTCTCGCAACGAATGATACCACAACCTTCCACGACTAGACTGTCCAAGTCTGTATGAGCTGTGAACTTTATTCTATAAAAGAGCCGACTGTGTTTTGTTTTGTGATCATCGATCCACCACACAGTCTACAATTGTAGAAAATAGACTTGTTTGCAATAAAATAATCAACATAAAATAAATCACAAACTAATGATGAAAACATTTATTCTCATTAAACAAAATTGAAAACAAACATGTTACAATGTCCAAGCATAAATCATGTTTTGAATTATACAAACTCCAACACCAATATCTACGGTCCCGGTTTTGAAACCAACGATTCTAATTTAATTCCACATTTTCGATTAAAATGGGTACCTCTAAGCAAAACTCAAGCATACAAATATCTAAACAAGTTTAATTCAAATGAAATTTATTAGTATCATACTTAGGACTCAAATGTATTAGTATAACTTGACTCCATACTTTTATTAATATAGAAATATTAATTACTCCACTATATATTTTGTTTTTGAAAGAATATTATATGGAGATGACTCCATATGCTTTAATTTATTATTCGGGATTCTAACAAATAATAGTAATGGAGCACAATTATTACAACTAAATATAAGCAATTTATTATGCACCAAGTATAAGTATGTAAAAAAGAGATAAATAATTTATTAGGTTTCATGTTAATTAATTAATGATGTATAATTAAAAATAAGTTAATATATTAATTCAAAATGAATGATTAAGATATTTTCTCATTTGTCCTATAAGATTATTTTTATATGAGTCAAAATATATGAGTTACATATATATATGAAGTTAGTTTCATATGAGAAAAGAAATTATATTCGAGAAATCTAATACACTTACGGATTGTGTTGGGAACCCACCCTTTGAAATAGTTTTTGATTATGTTTATCCAAACACACTTAGATTTAATTATTGTTTTTAGAAGTTAGAGCACATATCATAATGACGATCTATCAATTGATCCACAATGTACATAACAAAGAATCGAGTTAATGATATGTTCTATAGAGATCAACGTAGAATAGAACTAGTTTTTATCTAAGTATAGAACATAAAGATCAACTTGTAATTATCTGATAAGGTTTACTATCTGTACAATAGACTAGTTAAGCAGTGATCACAATGTAAAACACATATCAAGTATGATATATACTATATGATCAATTGCAATGTTTTAGAGTAGAACTGTACAAGAAGATGAAAACACAGATCAAGAGGACGATCTGTACTTACACAGATCATGGAATATGATCTATACCAATGCGAAAGATAAGTTGATGATCTGCCTAAATGGTTAATCTGCATATATGTTCTTACGTTTCACGTCATCGTCTTTTTCACATACCATTTATGATAATGCAATTTAAATCTGCAAAAGGACGAGACCTTATATGGCAAAAAGGACGCATTAATGACTGAGAGTACAAAAGGACAAACGACTAGTTTCTACTCCAACGACTAGCATTCAAATGTTGAGCATTTAAATACTCCAAGCCATTCTCCATAGTTCTTACGATAAATGCACTAAAGTTAAACTCTACAGAAATCTCTCTACGGCATTGAAATTCGAAGTGCTGAAACTCTCAAGAATTTCTCAAGTTCTTTGATCTCTTAGAGATTTCTAAATACTCTGGGAACACTTGTGTTTAGCTTACCCATTCCAGATTCTTAAGCTTAAAACCTTAGAACTCAAAATATTTCAGATACAATATTTGTAAACCCAACAGTTCTAAGTTCTTCCTCCATAGTTTGTTTTCAATCTGTGAGTAGGAAGAAAACCTCATTCCAATTTTATTGTAAGTTTGTAAGGGTCATGAACCACTAACTCATGCACAAACTCTTGTCTAGTTCTTGACTTGACTTGTGACTGATACTTAGCTAGTCTAAAGAAGAGAGAATCCAAAGTAGTGGATTATCAATCGTGTGACTGATTGTGGACGTAGGGGGTTTTCCGAATCACGTAAAAACATTTTATTCTTTACTTTCACTCTACATTCTTGTATTTAACTTATGATTATACATTTCATATTAATCTGCTTCATTCTGTAAGAATCTGCCTCTAAAGAATACTTAAACGTTTAAAGGTTTCCCATAAAAGAGCAATACATATCAACCACCACATTTCGCACAAGCTGTAACTTACATACCGTTTGTTAAGTTCACAGATCACTTTTTCTATTAAGTGTCTATTTGTGAGGGATCTTTTGTTCTATCCATAGAACAGACCATCTGTCGATCTGTTAGTCATGATCTGTATTTGGCTACAACACTTAACGCTATCAATCTGCAAGAAAATGTGATTGTTTTTAATTGGTGTATCCCCATACACAAATACTTGCTTTCTGAGGACCAACAAACTGTTTGATTTGTAAGATATTATAGATAAAATTGATAAAGTATTCTATTTCAAAATTCTTTATTTTCTATTCACAATTCGTCATTTCTTATCAATTTTAAATAATTTTATACTTCCTTTTTTATCATTCAAATTAGTGATAAAATTAAAAGTATCTGTTGGTCCCGAAAGAGCAAATACCAACTTTTCAGTTTACTTGGTAAGTTAACTAGAGAGATTAAGCTTTCTTCAAATGAGATTGCTTGAGTTGACAGACCAGGTTCACTCTCGATCTGTCCAGGCAGGTTCTCTCTTGTGAGTTACTCAGGTAAGAAAACAAGAATGATCTTGTATCTTAAGCTGTGTAGTGTGCGGAATATGATAGACTTAGTATCCCGAAAGAGCAAGGTTTGGTGTATGGGGGGGGGGGGAATACACCAAATACAAACTTTTTCAGTTTACTTGACTAATTAGGTAAGAGAGATTTAAGCTTTCTGTAAAATAGATCGCTATATATGACAGACTAGATCGATTAACAGATCGATCTAGTCTTATCCAGACAGAATCTCTAGAGTGAATAACACTAGGCAAAGATCAAGAGTGATCTTGTTCTTTAGCGGAGCGTTGTGTGCGGAATAATGGTGCACTTAGTCGGTGCTCTTTGTTTAGATAAATCTTTTCAAAACTTAACCAAGTATTTAGCAGATTGATTAAGAATGCAGTTATGAATGAGAATGATAGTTGGTGGATAAAACAACTGGAATGTAAAGTGCAGAAAGTAAATAACTCAGTTATTTAACGTGGTTCGGGAAACCCCCTACGTCCACGGTCTAATCCAAACTGGATTAGATATCCACTACTAGGATACTCTTCTTATTTATACTCGCTGAGAACGAGCCACAAGTTTCAGACTCAACCTGGTTGAAACTTATGCACGAATAAGGGTCGTGTCCCTTTACAACTTACAGAAAACTACTGTAGCTGGATCTCTTCACGTTAATCCACTAGAAAACTACTAGCTAGCAAATATCTCCTTCTTTCTTTCTCGATAAGACAGACTTGAATCGAGATGTGATTACGATCACGAACGGTTCGGAACATGATCTGGTATGTAGAAATCTTCTCGCAGTAAGTGCTTCGATGGTTGAGATGATTTCTAGGCAGAGTAACAGTTTACAGATAGTAGATGATCTTTCTTGCGTAGATAGCTCTAGTATTTCTTGTATCTCTTATATATCTGCCAATCTTTGTCCATAACTTTTATAGGTGTAGAATTTGAAATTCTAACCGTTGAGCTTGATTGGCTTGAAGTAAATGTGATTTCACCAATCAAGGATAGTGAATCCCTAATTTTTCTCCTCTTGCCTTCTAATTGAGGTTGACAGAATCTTCTAAGTATGGTAAGCAGATCGTTTGACAGATACTGCTTTCCTTTTTTTTGTCTTGATTGATTCTCTTCCTTTTATGGTACGAAAGGCGTAGTTTAGGTTTGGAGATTCACAGACACTTAGTCGATATCATCTGGTATCAGCATTTGAGTGTTGATCTGACTGCAGTCGTTCTGGTCGAGGTCGATCTGGTCGAGGTCGATCTGATCGAGGTTGATCTGGTCGGTACAAATTGATATCGATCTGGTCATAGTTGATCTAGTTGAACACAGGTTAACATTAATCTGGTCTTGCACGATCTGGTTCATCTTTCTGGTTAAGTTGATTTGGTTCAACTTTCTGGTTAAGTTGATCTGGTTCAACTTTCTGGTTGCTTAGATCTGATTCAACTTTCTGGTTGCGTTGATCTGGTTCAACTTTCTGGTTGAGACTTTCTGCTCACTATCTGTCTGTTTAACGTTCTGGTCCTTCTGACTGACTTAAAGCAGAATGATTTTATAGGGTGGAGTCCTGAACAAGATATAACAAAACAGAATGAGAGTCGGGTCTCCTATCAGAAACACTTTATATGTTAGTGTTCTGTTACATATGGAGCAGTTCGAGATAACACAGAGTATGAACAAACCGAAGTGTGTTTTTCGAGAGAGAACATCATCAAAACTTAAATTATTTATGGGGTTCCCAACAATTTCCCCCTTTTTGATGATGTCGAAACCACACTTTAAAAGATAACCTAAGTAAAACACATAACATGTTCTGGTGAGGATAGCAGATTGTTATTTAAATTTATATAACAATCAAGAACATAAATGTAAGTTTCTAGACAATGAGTATTTGTCTTCAGAAAATCCACATATATTAATAAGAGTTGTTGGTCCCGAAAGAGCAAGGTTTGGTGTATGGGGGGGGGGGGGAATACACCAAATACAAACTTTCCAGTTTACTTGACAAGTTAATAGAGAGATCAAGCTATTCGATATAAGAAATTGCTTGGAAGGTGACTAGACAGGTCGATGTGCATATCGATAGCAGTTTTAGTCCAAACAGATTACTCTCTTAGTGAAAACACTTAGCTAATAATAAGAGTGATCCTATTACTTTCTGAGTGTTGAGTGAGTGCGGAATAATGGTGGATTTAGTCGGTGCTCTTTGTTTAGAAAACCTGTTAAAGCTTAATCGAGTATTTAGGGAATTGATTAAGAATGCAGCTTGTATGAGAGTGACAGAT
>JAPKLX010000106.1:81409-255864 GCA_026898415.1 Leonotis leonurus | reverse complement strand
GTTGACTTGCTTCAACTTTCTGTCTGAGACTTGCTGGTTCAATCTTTCTGACTGAAAGCTTTAGATTCCTGTTACATAGGGACAGATAGTAGTAATATATAGAGAACATGAGTAAACCTAAGTATATTTTCGAGGGAATATCATCAAAATTCAAATTAATTGCGGGGTTCCCAACAAGATTTTGATGAATACAAGTGGAAGACAGAGAGACAAAAGTCAGAAACAGACAAGATAAAGATTTTTATGAAAACCATCTGGATGCTCCTCCTTTCTTCATCTTTTCTCGTTGGGCATCAGAGACCAGCTGGATGCTTTCATAAATTCCATCTCTCACCCTTGCGTAATTCGGATCGTTGTTGTTGATCTTGTATCCTTTGATTTTGGCCAGTTGATTGATGTAATTCAGGATATAGGTATTGTCTGGAATATTACTTCCTGGGATCGTTGGGCACACCATATATTCCTTTTTTGGAGCTTTGATCTTGATTTTGGTCTCTGATGCAGCTGTTATGATTCTATGTATCAAGCTCTAATCGCTGAAATTCTCCAGATATCGATTGAAATCCTCATCCGGTGTAGATTCTGAATAGGTTGGCTCCTTTAGAAAGTATATGTTCAGAATAAATCCTTGTTTTACTTTTTCTCAGTCATTCTGGTCACCCTCTGGAACCCATGCATCAGTGGGTGTCTGTTTCTTTAAGGATAGTTTCCATGAGAAGGCTTTCTTCTTCCTTTTCTTGGACTGAGTTCTAGATTGGGAAGATTGTTGTTGAGAGCGTTCTGTAGAGGATGGCGAAGAGAAGGTTGTCTGGAAAGATTTCTCCTTGGCTTCTTGAGCAGCTATTTTTCTCTCTCTTTCTGATTGTTCTTTGTAGAACTGTGCTCTGAACAGAGGGTCACATGCTTGCTCCATATTCACTCCAAACAATAGCAGTTCTGCTATTTGTTCTCCTTCATCAATGAGCTTTTTGCCTTTGTCACTAGGAGTCTACTTTATCTGTGTATGCACATCAGGTTGAGCCTGTTCTGGTTCAAAAATCGTGGGATCTGGCCTTGATGGTGTAGTAGGCCTCTCCTTCACTGATTTTCCCATTACAGCCACTGCCACTGGTGTTTCTGCTTCTTCTCCGGCCTCTTCTGTTTCTTTCTCTTTTGCTATGCTCTTGCCACCCTTGCCTCCCGAGATTTCCCCCTTTTCGACATCATCAAATAAGGAGTTGATGAGTGTGCGAAGTGAGGCTATCTCGTCCTTCATCTGGTCCATCTTCTCCTCCGCATCAGCCTTGAACCTAAGCAACAGATTGACTGTTTGATCGGAAGCATGTAGTTTTTGCTCGAGCCTGCTGTTCATGGTGGCTAGGGTTCTGTCGTATGTTTCTTGCAACTCTTCTACTGCAGATATCCGAGTGCTTTGATGCTCAAATTCTTCAGGATTCGGATAGAGCAGATCATCCAAGACTTCCATTTGATGTTGCTTCATCAGGTCCACGAATTTTTCATTCTCAAAAGTAGCAAATTGGGAATGTATGGACAGAGCAGCTACTTCCTTCAACTCGGCAGTGAGTTGTTCAGCCTTCTGTCCGATTGCTGCATCAATGGTCTCCTGTTGTCTGGCCAGAAGGTCAGCAACCAATGTGGTGGCCTTCTGTGTTTGTTCTTCTGCTCCTTCCAAACGAAGGGTAAGTTTAGCTTGATCTGTTTCATTTGCCAGATGATCATCATCTATTTTCTTGTCAATCTCCTTCTGGACTGTGCGGAGCTTTCTTCGAATGTCAAGATCCATGTCATTGACATAATCTTTCTGTTGCTGGTTGAAATCAGAAAGTATCTGTGTGGCCTTTTCCTGCAGCATGTTGCATGTGTCTGTCAGATGATCTTCAACCCGAAGTGTGATAAGGTTGTCGATCTGATAATTGTTGAAGGGTCTAGTTTCTCTCTCCAATAGCTCCGCCATGGTGTAGAAATTGACATTCTTTTTCAGCTTCTGTGCGATCCCAGGAGTGTATAGCTCATTGCTAGGTTCTCCATCAATGGTCTGCCCCACTGGGATATCATCAACTGGGTCAAGGTTGATAACAGGGATTTTCTTTGATGTCTTTGGTGTAAGTTACCAGCTTGGCTTCTTTAGCCATCAGATCAAATAGAATTCTGCTCCAGTTGACTTTAAGATTGAGTACAACAGCCGTGAGAATTCTGAATTTCTCCGGAGTCACCTGATCATAAGATCCGTTGTGGTTGAGAAAAATTCTCTGGACCAGTTCAAACATGAGCTTGAACCTAGGTTGTAGTAGAGATCGTTGAAACATCCTTCCAATATATGCGATGGGTATCACCATCATCATCTCCACTGCTGCTTGAAGTTGGTCATGGGTGATTTCGTCCAATGTCATTCCCTCATCCTTCAACCGGTATGCCTGGTTGATCATTGCTATGACATTGTAGGTTGTTTTGCTGGTCCTGTCCCCTATGGGCATCAACACGTTGGCTTCGTTGCCATTCTTATCACTTTGCCATGTCAGATAAAAGGTTGCTACTTGTTTCGCCAAGAACATGTTGGGATGTGAAGTAACAATGTTGCAGAATCCTATAAACATAAGAACATATAGAGAACATATATGTATATTCATCAGTTCATGTGATTTATCAAGTACGAATATCCCAAGCACGTGTACAAGTTAATACACACTATTCAGAGCATTTTCCCAAAGAAGAATATAAACAGTATACAAAGGCACATATTAAGTTGCAGATGAAGAATTTAAGAACCTAAAAACCTTTGCAGCGAGTAATCATGGAAAAAATTTCTTCGAGTTTGCGAAACCCGTGAGTATCAAGGACTGCGTAAGGTTCAGGGGAAAGGAATTTCTGAACCTCCACCACATGTTGGAGAAACAAGGAGGTTTGAGTTGCCATGATCAAAACACAAAAGACTTTGAAGGAGTTTGCAGAGAATCAAAATCTGGGAAATCCTTAAGTGCTTAGATATAGTAGTGCTCAGTGCGATGTATGTGAAGGTGAATAGTTAGGAGTAGAATAATGCATATATATAAGAAAATAATCAACGACACAGATGAAAGAGATAAAAATTGGAGGGTTGGATGAGTATCTCCCTTTTTAGGTTTTCCCGCTTCAGTCTTTTATTTTGCCGCATTTCCCTGCGTTTGATGTACGCGCTAGATCCTAGGGTTGTAGGAGAGAGTGTGCGAATCGTCCTATCCACTGCAACTTTCCTTTTCCTTTTCTTGCAGAGATTTTCTCGATCACAGTTACCAAAGGTGTGCTAATCATCACAATTATAGAAGATTTTAGCAAATCTAGGTTAGAAAATAACTTTACAAACTATAATTTAGGAGATTAATTATGGACAGTGACGTATTTCATCTAGGCGCTTCAATTTTCCCAAATTGAAAATAAATTCCACGGGGCATTTCTTCAATCTGGCTAAGTTTTGACATGTGGAATCAGGTAACGTTCTGGTTTGTCATTCTGGTTGACATTTTGGTTTGTCATTCTGGTAGACAATCTGGTATGTCCTTCTAGTTGACGATTTGATATTGTCCTTCTGGTTGACAATCTGGTATTGTTCTTTCTGGTTGACAATCTGATATTTTCCTTCTGGTTGACAATCTGATATTGTCCTTCTGGTTTCATATTCTGGTTTCATCAATCTGGTATTGACTATATTCTATCATCCAGATTTAGTAATCCAAGCTTTCCATATAGCATCTTGAATCTTTCTTCTGGTAGAGCTTTAGTCAAAATATCAGCACGTTGCATGTCTGTGTGAATCTTTTCAATCTGGATATGCTTTCTCTCCACATGATCTCTAATAAAGTGATGTATCGCATCCACATGCTTGCACCTTGTATGGAGTACTTGATTCTGTGTTATTGCTATTGCGCTTGAACTATCACAGAATATATGTATCTCCTTTACATCAATCTCGTAATCTTTTAGTTTCTGTTTCAACCACAATATTTGTGCACAACAACTTCCAGCAGCCATGTATTCTGCTTCTGTTGTTGATGTGGCAACTGATGTCTGCTTTTTCGAGAACCAAGATATCAACTTGTTTCTAAGGAACTGACATGTACCAGAAGTAGACTTTCTGTCCAATTTGCATCCTGCATAATCTGAATCAGAATAGCCTGTTAATTCAAGGTTGTCATCACACGGATACCAGAGTCCAATGTGAGCTGTTCCTTTAAGGTATCGAAGTATCTTTTCCACAGCTTCCATGTGTGATTCTTTGGGATTGGCCTGGTATCTGGCACATACTCCAACAACAAATGTAATGTCTGGTCGACTTGCAGTGAGATACAGCAGCGAGCCAATAATGCCTCTGTATTGTGTTATATTTGCTGGTTTGCCTTCTGGATCTGGATCTATCTTCCCATTGGTCTGCATTGGAATTTTGACTGGTTTACTGTCTTTTACTCCAAATTTAATGAACAGATCGTTAATGTACTTTGCTTGATTCACAAAGATACCATCTGGTAACTGCTTCACCTGCAAACTTAGAAAGAAATTCATCTCGCCCATCATGGACATTTGATATTTGTTTTTCATTAGTTCAGCAAATTTTTCACACAGATAGGCAGATTGTGATCCAAATATGATATCATCAACATATATCTAGACCAAAAGGATATATTCCTTGACTTTGATGACAAACAGTGTCTTGTCAACAAAACCTCTTCTAAAACCAGATTCCAGCAGGAATGTTGATAACGTTTCATACCACGCTCTGGGTGCTTGTTTCAAACCATACACAACTTTTGCTAATCTGTATACTTTCTGGTCTGGATTTCCTTCTTCAAAACCAGATGGTTGTTCAACATATACTTCTTCTTCAAGTATACCATTTAAGAATGCACTTTTAACATCCATCTGGTACACTTTAAATCTCTTGTATGCTGCATATGCTAGGAACAGTCTGATTGCTTCCAGTCTGGCAACTGGTGCAAAAGTTTCATCAAAATCAATACCTTCTTGTTGACTGTATCCCTTTGCAACTAGTCTGGCTTTGTTTCTGACTACTTCACCGTTCTCATCTCGTTTATTCTTGAATACCCATTTGACCCTGATGTTTTGGTCTGTCTACGATATACCAAACTTGGTTCCTTTTAAACTCGTTGAGTTCTTCTTGCATAGCAATAACCCTGTCTACATCTTTAAGTTCTTCAAAGGCTTTAGATGGTTCAATGCGTGATAGATAGCAACTAAGAAGTGCGCTTTCTCCATGCATTCTTCTGGTTCTCACTCGATCTGATGGGTTCCCAACAATCTGTTCAGGAGGATGATTGTCTTGTATCCATCTCCTTCTGCTGGACATCTCTTCTTCTGATATCTCAGGCTCAGCTTCATTGGTTTGGTCCTCAAATTCTGGTTCTTCAATCATTTGTATCTCTGGATTCTTCTGGTTGATCTTGAGCTTGCTCAATATTGTCTCCTTCTTCTGGTTGGTTATCTTCTGGTGGAGTCATCGATCTGTCTAGATCCAAAACGATATGTTCTGTTCCCCCTTGATGTGAGCTTGTTGCATCAGCATTAGGTGGAATATCAATTTCACTCTCTTCTACTGTATTCCAGATTAGAATATCTTCTAATAATATTCCTTCTGTGCTCTTGTCCTCGCTCTGGTTTTGAGTATGTTCCTCACCTGTCTCTCTGTAATTGACAAAGTTTTCATCAAAAATAATATGAGGTGTTACTTCCACAATATGAGTTCTCTTGTTGAAGACCCTATAAGCTTTACTAACATCAGAATATCCTAAGAATATTCCTAGGTCAGCTTTACTATCAAAGGTTTTCAGCTGAGATTTCCCATTATTATGAATGTAACATAAACAACCAAAAGTACGAAAGTATTGTATCTTGGGTTTTCTGTTGTTCCAGACTTCATATGGTGTCTTCCCATGTCTGAGAGTGACCACCGATCTGTTCTGTGTATAGCAGGACGTATAAATGGCTTCTGCCCAGAATTTCTTTGGTAATCTGGTTGCATTGAGCATGGTGCGAGCTGCTTCTTTTAATGATCTGTTCCTTCTTTCAACTACCCCATTCTGTTGAGGTGTTCTTGCTGCAGACTTTTGATGTGTGATTCCCATCTCATTGCAATAATCCTCAATCTTCTGGTTTAGGAATTCTGTTCCACAATCTGTTCTGATGGTTGTAACAGAAGCTCCCTTTTTCTTGGTGATTTTGTTGAGGAAGTTTGGCAGTTTTTCCTATGTTTCTTTCTTCTTATATAAGAAGATTACCCATGTAAATCTTGAAAAATCATCAATGATGACCAGAGTGTACTTTCTACCATTTATACTTAATGGTTTAACTGGACCAAATAAGTCTAAATGGAGTAACTCTATGATTCTGGTAGAGGACTGAACAGTTTTGCTTGAGAATGATGATTTGGTTTGCTTTCCAGCTTGACATGCTTCGCAAATATGGTTCTTGTCATATACTTGATCTGGTAATCCTTCGACTAATTTCTCTCTTGCAACCTTATTGATTGTCTTGAAATTTAGATGACTTAGTCGTTTATGCCATAGCCAACTGGTTTATGATACTATCTTAGTAACCAGACATGTCTCAATCTGGTTGTTCCATTGCATAATATATAATCTGTCCTGCAAACTTCTGGTAAGAAGAGTCTCATCTCCTTCCTTACTTTTCACAAAACAGTTGTTAGCATAAAAAATAATCTGATTTCCATTTGCACATATTTGGCTTACTGAGAACAGATTATGACTAAGACCCTCGACATATGATACATTTGAGATGGTGGTCTTGCCAATAGTTATATTACCATAGCCTCTGGTGTAGCCCTTTGAGTTACATCCAAAGGTTACCTGTGGTCCTTCTTGTTCCACAGTCTGATAGAGCGTTCTTATCACATGTCATGTGTTTTGAACATCCACTATCAATAATCCAGATTGTTCCATTTGCTACTTTACTTCTTCTTGCAGTTCTTCGATCCTGCAATAAATAAATTTTAGCTACCCTTTCAACAAGTGGGTGTTTGGTTAGTAGCAAATGTTCCCTTGGGAATCCAGATAAACTTAGTATCAGGAACACATATATAGCAAGTGATTCTTCTTCCAATATCATCTGTTCTGGTTATGGCTTTGTAGATATGAGGATGATTTCTATTGTCCCAATTTATTTTCCTTTTGTTGGTTGAAGATATCTTGGAAGGTGTCTTCTGCTTTGGTCTTTTATCTGTTTTCTCATATTGAGCAGATTGACCTTTCTTCTGATAGTATCTGTTGTTCCCTGTTTCCTTCAACATCAACTTCTGAGGTTGATCCTTCTTGTTCTTGAGATCCTTAATTTGATCTGGTATATTCTTCCTTTCAGCAACAAACTAAGTCTTGCTGGAACTCCCATTGTAGCCTAGACCAGCTCTCCCTTTCTGTTGCATATCAATTATCATTTCAGCTCGTTCTTGACTCTTGTTGATTTTGCTCATATTCTCCATGTTTTTCTTCAATTTCTCTTCTATTACCTCATTTCTGTGAATCACATATTTCACCTTGGAGTTGAGTGTATATATCTCTGCATCTTTTGTCTTGATCTGCTCTCCAAAACCATTTATTTGTGCAGAAAACTTGGTGTTTGCTTCACTCAAGAACTTCACAGTGTCATTCAGCTTGTCATTTTCCTTTATGACTTCAGAGAACAACTTCTTTATGCTGTTGTAGCTTTTGAACATCTCATTGATTTCATCTCATGTTACTTCTGGTTCATCTTCATTTCCTGAATCATACACATGCTTATTTGAAGATAGAGAGACATGAGAGTTTACCTCATTCTGGTCGAGTCCATTATCTAGACCCATGTAGCATTCATCTCATTCTTCATCTGTTTCTTCTGCATAGAATGCTTCATCATCTTCTGATGAACTGTCTGTCAGATGACTTAAACTGCTAGAGTCTTCTTCTGCTATCATGGCCTTGCGTTGGGCTCTGAGTTTACAATCTCTTTTAGCTCGTAGTTCTTCTCTTTGGCTTTTAGACAGGTCTGGACAATTTGTCTTGAAGTGACCTGTTCTTCCACATCCATAAGAAGTGTAGTCAGTAGAGTTAGAAATTTTACCATTACTTCTACTTTCTGCTTTGTCATCAGATCGTTCTGCTTCTTTGTTCTTCTGGTATCTACTTTTGTTATCTTTGTAGAACCTTCGATACTTTCTCGATCTGATTTCTATTTTGTCCATTCTCTTGGCAATCATGGAAAACTCTTTGAGCAGTTTGTCATATCCTCCTTCTTCTGGTGTGGCAGATGGTTCTGATTCATTTGTTTTGCTCTTCGCTTTGAAGGCAATCTCTTTCTCTTTCTTTAAGTTGTTCTCGTTCTTTTTGTTGGAGGAATGATATGATCCATGGATCCTACTGATGTCACATTCGTGAACAACCAAATGATCAAATAGGGCTTCCACAGACAGATCGTTGAAGTCAGCACGTAGTGGTTGCATTGCTGAATAAATCTCCCAGCTTGGAGGTAATCACTACTAGAAAAATGAGCATAGATGACACATCATAGATGACATTTTTTCCAAAAAATGTCATCTATGAGCGTTTTTTTTGCATAGATGACATTTTGAAAAAAAAAATGTGATGTATGAAGTGTCATGAAAAATATAGATGACATTTTGTTAAATAATGTCATGGTATAGTGTCATCTTTGGGAGCTTAGATGACAATATCATTGAAATGTCATCTATGTGTGTGTTTTAATTTAATAAACATGACACTTTATTAAAAAATGTCATGTATATTAGTGTTTTTTGTAAAATAGAAAACTTAAAAAAAAAAACACTATATATGATTATTAATTAGAACCTTATTTACGAGGTGAGATACTCCTTATGAGTATAAGATTTAATGTCTATTTTTAGAATGAAATATTCTATTATTTCGTGTATTATTCACGTCTCTAATTCGACTAGTATTCGAGTACTTAGTAATTTATATAATTATTCTCACATGATTTTAAATCATTCCCTGATTTATTAAATCCTTAATATTTTCACATTTCACCCAATCAATTTAATAATGAGTACTATAATAGTTCAAAATAATTTAATTGGAATATTTTAAATTCTAAGTTTAAAATACTAAATTAATTCTTATAATGCAATATTAATTTAATTAATACTCTTTTAGAATTTTAAGATTAGAAATAATACTATTAATTCTATATGTATACTTAGTCCAATCAAAATAATTGTTCTAGCCTAATTTGAGTTTATTATCATAAGCCTATTATTTAAAAAATTTAGACTAATTAATAATCCACTTAGTGGTTCTCCCTAATTAGGTGGATTTTAAAATTTGAGTTTATTATCCTAATTTGAATTTATTATCATAAACCCTCTTTATTCTCACACTTAATAATTGTTCTAGCCTAATTTGAGTTTATTATCCTAATTTGAGTTTATTATCATAAACCCTTATTCTCACACTTGGTCGAATTTCCTTCTTCAATTTATTTCTCCCTCCATAGCACTCAATTTCCCTTTCTTCAATTTACTTCTCCCTCCATAGCACTCGAATTTCCGCCGCTGCTTCCCCGACGAAAATCGTCTTGCCACCGTCTCACCGCCATCTTCTCCCTTCTCTATCCATCTCTCTCAACTTCCATCTCTCAATTTGAACGATGGTTAATTAGAGTAAGAAGAGAAACTACAAAGCAAAGGGTGGGAACCCAGTGAAATTTTGAAGGGAGGAGCAAGGCAGACACGCCGTTGACGTAGAAAATAACGACGCTGGTTCTCGATTCTCGTTGGACGGTGGAAAGCTCGCCGGTGCTCTTCTCCATAGGTAAACTCTACCATCTATCTCTCTTTCTAGATTTGCAGGTTCTATATTATCTATTTTCTGAAATTCTATCAAACTTTCTTGATTGTGTTCTAGCCCTAAGTTTCTGCTCTTTACAAAATAATTGAATGATTAGGCAAAAACTCTACTTGTTAGCTAAGTTCTGAATTTCAGTTTGTGTCTATGTGTCAAGTGTTCAGATTTCTAGTTGGACTTAGATTGAACAATTGCCTGGGAATGTTGCTCCTAGATTAACACAGACTGTTCCTGTTGTAACACAGACTGAGTTATCTTAGGAAGTCAAGGTGTTGTTCCTGTTGTAACACAGACTGAGTTATCTTCTCATAGATTATATGACAAAAGTCAAGGTGCTGTTACGGTTGATTTGAAGCTCATCTTGTTCACCACAAATCTTGATGCTTGCTTTTAAGAGAGAGCAGAAATAGTAGTTCAATTACTTGTTATTGTAAGTAAAAGATGTACAGACAACTTAATTTAAAAAAGTCAAGCTTCCTTGATTCATTTCTTGGTGACATTTCTTCTTTGCTTTAAATTAATATAAGTAGCAAGTATAAATCACGTCTTATTATATGTGGATCAATCTGGAAATATCTTTTTTCAAGTGATTTAAAGTTTTTATGGTCCTTTTGATATCACGATTCTAGTTTTGTTTTTTTTTTATTCAATGTTGCTTTTTTGGCGAGTAATTTCATTGTCTGCCATCTGAAAGATTCTGCACTATTTACTTGTCTTCATTCATATAGAAAACTGTTATCTTTCGACTCTATGCCTGTTTCATTGGCTCATTTTTTATACAAAACTGCAATTAAGAGCTTGTTGCCTGTCTGTTGTTTTTTATTCAAGATAGATTTGTTAGATTTTTTGTAATTTTCATACAAATATAGGGTTAATTGGAGTACTGAAGTTATGTTTGTACCAAAAGCCTCATTTTGTCATGCAGGATACTTTTCCATATGTGTTTAAGCATGTATTTGACTGTTCAATATTTCTAATCATTTATGGGGTGATCTTGAAGGGCCCTATAGTATAAAATAAACTAACGGTCACTGTTGAGTGAGGAAAAATGATGTTTCTTCATTTAATCCTAAACTTTAATCACTTAGAGTTTGAGATCAGTGAGTACAACATTGCCAAATATTGTAGTTTGCTTGTGTCATGATTCAGTCCGGTGTTGTTTTTGTTTGTATTCTGTAGTGTTTTGAAATGGTGATGTGGTTGCATTTTATCTGCTGTAATAACACATGGATACAAATCTGAGTACTGGAAATAATATGTAATTTTTAATTATATTTTGATTAAGCATGTTTTTATCATCCTTATTTCCTTGATATTTTATGCCATAAATCTTAGTCCCTAATATATTTTCAATTCACATTCTAGGCATTGCAATCACTATCTATCGAGTACGGAGTTTTCCGGTCTATTTATAGTTACTGGAAAGAAAAGGTGAGGGACTGGTTCTATGAATTGATCGTAAATTCTGAAATTTTACTCTCCTTTTCTTTTTTCCCTTTTTCCTTCTATACAACATATCCTATACTTTCTTACTTCTGCAACATTTACAAAAAAATATTTCTGGCAACAAATACAAACATTGATCGCGGTGTAATGTTGTTAGGATTGGCAATTTCGAACTTCTAAGTTGAAGTCAGTGGTGGAATGCTCGTGTTCATTATTCTTATTGATCGGGTAAGCAACTTTGAATACTAATTTGCAGCAAATTAAATATTCTTTCACTTTTGTGTGTGTGTTTGTGTGTGCAGAGTAGGGTGAGTGATTATTGCTATAGTTTGAAAAATGAATGGATTTGGTTGGATTGGATGAGTTACACAATCATATATGACATCTTAGGAGAATAAATTGAATGAGACCTCTTAACCACTATCACAATCTATTCTCTCTTTGTTCATTCGAAGACACAAGGGTAGTGACATCTGGTAACCATAAGATCTGCACAAAGGTATATCCTGTATATGTTTGTCTCTTTGTGTGTTTCTGTGCTGGTTAGTGTCTGTGCAGTCACACCCTAGAAGTACTAACATTGTTGTTCCAAGGGTTTCTTTAAGAAACAAAGACCACCCTGTTGGAAGACTAAATCATCATCAGCCTTTAGCTTCAGTCTTGAATTATCTTTGGAAATACTTTTTGTCTGTTAAGATCATTTCATGTTTCCTCTCTTCTTCACATTCATTGTTGTTATCATCAGCCTGACAATTTTTATGTTAATAGTTATATTTGATTCTCTTTCAAGTGGGCCCATCGTCGACAGATATAAGGTAATTTCTACAACTACATCTTTGTTTTGTTTCTCGTTTCTCTTAACTTTGTTATCATATTTGTTTTGCTGAATTTAGGATTGATTTAATATATGATTGTTAACTTTTTGTTATCATATTTGTTTTTGCCTGGTCTGTTATCTATCAAGAACAATTATTAGGTAGTTCGTTTTCTTTCATTAGTATTTTTACATAATATGTTTCACAGGTTATGCAGATTTGGGCATTCATCTTAGTTACATAAGATTGCATTCTTAACCTGTACAGGATTAATGACTATTGAATATGTCGTCATTATTTTTACAGGAGTGCTTCCCTTATTGACAATCTTAGAGAAGTTGGGAGTACACTATGTCAATTTCAATGAAAGATTTGGATCCTGCACTCCAAGGGGCAGGACAGAAAGCGTATCCTCATTCTACCATATCAAACGTTCCTTAAATTCATTATCAAATTGTTACTATGATGTTTGATCATTTCTTTTTGCAAAATAAGTTTGTATTGATTATGTATATTAAGGGACTATGGCTTATAACATAGAAGTTTATATAGCAGGAGTTAAAGGTATTCTATTTATTTGCAAACATTTATGGAATTATGTTCTTTCCTGTCTCTACATGAGCTTTTGTCCTTGACTTTTATATAGCGGGATTGAGATTTGGCGAATTGAAAATTTTCAACCTGTTCCAGTCCCACAATCTTCACATGGAAAATTTTTCACTGGTGATTCTTATGTGATTCTAAAGGTAAATATTGGACTTTATCGAGGGGCTACAACTAATATGTAAAACTTTAATCTAAAATATTTTAGCTCGATCTCAAGCACAATACTTTCCATGTGATTAAGATGGAGGAAGTTTTTTCTGCCTAATCTTTGCCTCCTTTGTGTAGACTACTGCCTCGAAGAGTGGCACCCTCCGTTATGATACTCACTATTGACTAGGTAAAGATATTAGTCAGGTAACTATCTTACTTTATCATTATAGATGACCTTTACCTGGTTTGGTACAAATATGTACAATCCTTTATTACTGATATATTTCCCATGTAGGATGAAACTGCTGTTGCTGCCCTCAAGACAGTTGAGCTAGATGCAGCACTTGGTGGCCGTGCTGTTCAATATCGTGAAGTACAGGGCCATGAAACAGAGAAGTTCATTTCCTATTTTAAAGCATGTATAATACCTGAACAAGGTGGTTTCTCCTCAGGTTTTAAGAAGGTTGAGGCTGAAGAGCACCCAAACCGCTTGTATGTATGTAAAGGGAAACATATTGTTCATGTACATGAGGCAAGTGAACAGTTGTTCCTTATACATTTTGTAATGATTCTTCTTTCAAGTACAAATTCCTTTCGTCTAATATCACCTTTTTATCATAGGACAGGTGCCTTTTGCTCGGTCATCTCTAAATCATGATGACATCTTCATTTTAGATACAAAGTCTAAAATATTTCAGTTTAGTGGTTCCAACTCTTCGATTCAAGAGAGAGCCAAAGCACTGGAAGTTGTTCAGTACATTAAAGATACTTATCATGATGGGAAATGTGAAATAGCAGCTGTTGGTAACTCAGCTACTACTAGCATCATTTTCCTTTCCCTTTAGCATTATTCTGCCATGTTCGTGCAACATCTACCTTTCTTTTCTATTGCAGAAGATGGAAAGTTAATGGCTGATGCTGCAACTGGAGAGTTTTGGAATATCTTTGGTGGCTTTGCTCCACTTCCAAGGAAAGTATACTCCGGTCAATCGAAGAGCACCCAAGTTTTAACTTCTAAGCTTTTCTGGTATGCATTTTCCCCCTAACATTCCTCTTCTACTCGTTCTCATCTGCATCTTCTTTTCATGGTGAGTACTTAAATTAAATCCTGGCCTAGTCATGGTGAGTTTTGAAACCGAGATCTTATGCCTCTGGAGTAACCACTCTAACACTATACCAATACTTGCACACAATTGTCTTGTTTATTAAATGGCTAGTAATGTCTTTGATGTTTAGAAAATTCAACCGAAATTAAATGTGCATTAAAAGGAGATTGTGTTTACATGAAGATAAAAGTACTTATGTTTTCAGATGGAGCTTCATTATTCATTGTTTATCCAGCCATTTTTTTTGTAAATACTAATAATTACGTATATTCAATGGTTTTTTGAAGTGCCATCAAAGTGAATATTCTCAAAATGAGATTGACGAGGTTCGTGAGGATTGGGCGACCATTGTGATCAATGAGGTTAGTAAAATAACTCATTCAATTTTATTTCTAAGTACTTTTCACATATTTAACTAAAAAAAAGTCTCATTCTAGCTCGATTTTCTTGTAGATTGACATGTGAAGTGTCATTATATTCCTTTGATCGATGAAGAAGTTTGGTGATTTTGGGCATGGTGATTCAAACTTCTACTGCTTTGGGGTGTACTAGTTTAAGCTACATTAGTGACGGTGGATTGAAATATTAATCCAAACATTTTAGTATTTTGTAATTTTTATTTCCGTGTACGAAGTTGAATATTAGACAATTAATATTTTTAGTGCGTGTATGAATTCTCTATTTGACATTATTTTATTTAGTAAAATATATTGATGAAACTAAAATTATTAAATACAGGTTAATTAATGAAAAAATACGAAAATGGTTAAATTTATCAGATTATAGATGACATTCTGAAAAAGTCATGTATTGCACCTAAACGTGTCGACTTCTCGCTTATAAATGACATTTTTTTAATATAGATGACATTAAATTACTGTCATCTTATGTATTATAGATGACATTCTAAAAAAGTCATTTGTTTCACCTAAATGTGTCAACTTCTCGCTTATACATGACATTTTTTTAATATAGATGACATTAAATTACTGTCATCTTATGAATTATAGATGACATTCTAAAAAAGTCATGTATTTCACCTAAATGTGTCAACTTCTCGCTTATAAATGACATTTTTTTTAATATAGATGACATTATATTGTGTCATGTATTATAAAATAGATGACATTATTTTAGTGTCATCGTTTAATAAAATAATGTCATCTATGAGCGCATACATCACACGTTTTCAGTGTCATCTATGAGCGAGGAATAGATGAGACAGGCATATTTGACATTTTTTTACCCTCATACATCACACTTATTTAATGTCATGTATGAGCGTTTTTCTAGTAGTGAATGCTCTGAGAATCTTAAGATTCTTCTCTCTCTGTGTGTACTTGTTCTTATTGAAGGTAGAAACTTCAAGTAACACTTCTATGAACCTGTTCTTCATCTGCTCGATGGTTTCTCCAGGTTTCATTTTGAATTCATCGAACTTGTTACACGCTAAAGACAGCTTGTTCTCGATCATTGCTTCAAATCCTAGACTTAGTTCTCTTAAGGCTTCCAACATCTCTTTGGTTGTGTCAAGATCTTGGATCTTAGCCAGATGAACTCCTTTTATAGTATTGGAAATAATTCCTTTGGCAAAGTCATCAAGATTTGCTTCTCTTCTTTCTTCAGATGTGTACTTTCTGGGATCTTTTAGTACATCCTCCTTGACCACTCCAGTTCAAGTGATACAGGTTGTTTCTTCAGAAATTACTAATGGTCCTTCTTCGATCACTTTTCACATCAAGCAGTGATGAGCTTTGAGGCACATCTTGATTCTGAAACTCCATTCTCTATAACCTTGGATGGAGAATTCTTCACATGCCCTTATAATAGATGATTCCAAAATGACAGATAGGATGCAAATGAATGAAAAGAGGTTATCTAGATCTATTGAAGTTGACCACGCAGATTTCACTCTTGTGAAAACAAAAACAATGGTCTTATGAACCACTGCTCTGATACCACTTGTTGGTCCCGAAAGAGCAAAGTTTGGTGTATGGGGGGGGGGGAAATACACCAAATACAAACTTTTTCAGTTTACTTGACTAATTATGTAAGAGAGATTTAAGCTTTCTGTAAAACAGATTGCTATATATGACAGACCAGATCGATTAACAGATCGATCTAGTCTTATCCAGACAGAATCTCTAGAGTGAATAACACTAGGCAAAGATCAAGAGTGATCTTGTTCTTTAGCGGAGCGTTGTGTGCGGAATAATGGTGGACTTAGTCGGTGCTCTTTGTTTAGAAAAATCTTTCAAAACTTAACCAAGTATTTAGCATATTGATTAAGAATGCAGTTATGAATGAGAATGATAGTTGGTGGATAAAACAACTGGAATGTAAAGTGCAGAAAGTAAATAACTCAGTTATTTAACGTGGTTCGGGAAACCCCTTACGTCCACGGTCTAATCCAAACTGGATTAGATATCCACTACTAGGATACACTTATTATTTATTCTCGCTACGAACGAGCCACAAGTTTCAGACACAACCTGGTTGAAACTTATGCACGAATAAGGGTTGTGTCCCTTTACAACTTACAGAAAACTACTGTAGCTGGATCTCTTCACGTTAATCCACTAGAAAACTACTAGCTAGCAAAGATCTCCTTCTTTCTTTCTCGATAAGACAGACTTGAATCAAGATGTGATTACGATCACGAACAGTTCGGAACACGATCTAGTATGTAGAAATCTTCTCGCAGTAAGTGCTTCGATGGTTGAGATGATTTCTAGGCAGAGTAACAGTTTGCAGATAGTAGATGATCTTTCTTGCGTAGATAGCTCTAGTATTTCTTGTATCTCTTATATATCTGCCAATCTTTGTCCATAACTTTTATAGGTGTAGAATTTGAAATTCTAACCGTTGAGCTTGATTGGCTTGAAGTAAATGTGATTTCACCAATCAAGGATAGTGAATCCCTAATTTTTCTCCTCTTGCCTTCTAATTGAGGTTGACAGAATCTTCTAAGTATGGTAAGCAGATCGTTTGACAGATACTGCTTTCCTTTTTTTGTCTTGATTGATTCTCTTCCTTTTATGGTACGAAAGGCGTAGTTTAGGTTTGGAGATTCACAGACACTTAGTCGATATCATCTGGTATCAGCATTTGAGTGTTGATCTGACTGCAGTCGTTCTGGTCGAGGTCGATCTGATCGAGGTTGATTTGGTCGGTACAAATTGATATCGATCTGGTCATAGTTGATCTGGTTGAACACGGGTTAACATTAATCTAGTCCTAGACGATCTGGTTCATCTTTCTGGTGAAGTTGATTTGGTTCAACTTTCTGGTTAAGTTGATCTGGTTCAACTTTCTGGTTGCTTAGATCTGATTCAACTTTCTGGTTGCGTTGATCTAGTTCAACTTCCTCGTTGAGTTGATCTGGTTCAACTTTCTGGTTGAGACTTTCTGCTCACTATCTGTCTGTTTAACATTCTGGTCCTTCTGACTGACTTAAAGCAGAATGATTTTATAGGGTGGAGTCCCCAACAAGATATAACAAAACAGAATGAGAGTCGGGTCTCCTATCAGAAACACTTTATATGTTAGTGTTCTGTTACATATGGAGCAGATCGAGATAACACAGAGCATGAACAAACTTAAGTGCGTTTTTCGAGAGAGAACATCATCAAAACTTAAATTATTTATGGGGTTCCCAACATGCTCTTATATGAAAATCTTTGTAAACACTTAGCCAAATATATTAAGAGTTGATTAAAACAATGCAAGTTTGAGTGCAAGTGAAGTGTTAGTGAATAAAACAACTGAAAGATTAATGCGTAAAGTAAAGAACACAGTTGTTTTTATGTGGTTCGAGAAACCCCCAACATACATGGTCTAATCAAACTAGATTGGATATCCACTACTAGGATAACTCTCTTCTTTAAATTCGCTGGGAACAAGCCACAAGTTCTAATCAAAACTAGACAAGAACTTGTGCACGAATAGGGTCGTGTCCCTTACAACTTGCAGATAAATCTGCTACAATACCTCCATATTAATTCATTTAGAAAACTACTAAGCTAGCGAAGATATCAACTCTCATTATCGATAAGACATACTTGAATCGAGGTTCGTGTGATTGCGTTCATGAACGACTTTGATCAAATCTGGAATGAAAAATCTTCTCGTTGAGTGCTTCAATGGTTGAGTAGATTTTTGGCTAAAGTTTCAGCTTCGAATGATCGCGCGTATGTTCTTGTTGTTTTTCTTTAGATGTTGTTCGCAACTTTTATAGGCTCATAATTTGAATTATGAATGTTGGGTTGATTGGCGTAAATTAAATGTTGATTGTCAATCATGGATTTGGAATCCCTAATTGATCATCTTGCCATGTAAACAGAGATATCCAAGATCTTCTTGATTATGGAAACATATAGTTGATTGATCGCTTTCCTTCTTTAAGCTCTGATTGATTTTCCTTCCTTATTTGAGAAATATGGTGATGTGGCACAAAGATAGGATTCTGTCTAAGTACATCGGGTGACACATTGTGTACCCAGATGACTGAGAAATATTAGATGTCTATGTAAAACTTCAGATGATGCATTGTATATCCGAAGACTACATAATCTCTAATTTAGTGATCTGTAAGGGACAGGTTCACTCTCCACGCTGGTCTGGTCAGGTCAGGTTAGGTTCACTCCAGCGAGGTGATCTAGTCCAGGTTTGTTCCTTAAGATGTTAAGAACAGCTGGGTGTGGAATAGGTTTGGTCTAGGTTGAGTGACCTTCAACAAGTTGTCTGCTTGCATCAGGTTCGCTGGTCTGCTTTTTAATATTAGAAGACTATCTAAACCAGATGACTTCCTATAGGACAAAATACTTAACGTATTTGAGTCATTTACATTTTAGTCATTAGCTAACCCGGTCTAAGAGGTTGGCTTTTCTATAGATAAGACTTTATAACTTAGTCTTTTCTTTATTGTTTACCAACTCTAAAAATAAAAGACAGGCTTGCTCCCTATCAGGTTCAATTTATGAAGAAAGTGACTCCCTATTACAATCTGAGCAGGCTTGATCTAACAAGCATGACACAAAATAAAATTAAGTGTGTTTCGAAAGAACATCATCAAAACAAAATTATTGTGAGGGTTCCCAACAATTTCCCCCTTTCTGATGATGTCGAAACCACACTTTACAATATAACCTTAAGTAAAATGATAAAGATGATCTAGTTTAAATACCAGAAGGGTTAATCTCGTTAAAATTTATAACGAATAAAAATATTAAAATGAGTTATGGATAAAGAGATATTGTCATCAGATAACCCGTCAGAATTATATATATCAGATCAGTTCATTACAGGTTACATGATGTGCTCCAGAGCATCAAACAAAATAACATAAGGCATAGAAGATAACAGGTTTACAAGATATTCAATCAAATCATTTACCTCTTGGTCTTTTCTTCTGCTTGGCTTCCTCCTTCATCTTCTTCTTCCTCTCATCTGATATTAGTTGAACACTCTCATAAATGTCATCCCTTACTCTGGCGTAATCTGGGTCATGATTATCAATCTTTTAGCCTCGAGCGTTGGCAATCAGATTGATGATCTTTAGTAACTCATTCTTATCAGGCATCGTGTTCCCTCGTATGAGTGGGCATTGCATATATTCCCTGGTTAGGGCCTTGAGTTCCACTTTTTCTGCTTGAGCTGCAGACTTCACTCTCTAGACAAGCTCATTTTCTTTACAATCATCCACATATTTCTTGAAGTCATGATCAACTGGCTATTGAGAGTAGGCTGATCCGCCATAGGGGCCTCTACCCTAGGGGCGGATATGCTACTTTTCACAAATATATGTTCACAATGAAACCAGTCATGAGCTACCCAGGGATCTCTTGGTATTTTCTTCTGCAAAAATAACACATTGGCTAATGTTCTGAAGGCTCCCTTCTTCTTAGCTGATTGTGTTGTTGGTCTGGTTGGTGTTGATTTTTGAGCTTCTCTAGGTGGTGAGAAAGGTGGTTCAAAAGCTCTCTCTCTCTCTCTACTTGTTCTACTTCCCTCTGAAGTTGTCTTGCTCTGTCTTTATAAAATTCAGCACGGAAGATGGGGTCACAAGCTTCTTCTCGGCTTACTCCAAGCATCAACAACTCAGCTACATGTTCTCCTTCATCCTTCTCTTCAACCATGGGCTTCTTCCCTTTATTTGGTTGAGCTGATTGAGTAGGCTGTTGAGTGGGCCTGGTTGGTGGAGTGGTCTGCTTCCTGGTAGGTTGCTTCCTTGATGTCTTATTTCCTTTACCTTCACCTCCTCGACCTTCCCCTTTTTGACATCATCAATGACTGATCTGGTGAGTGTACAAAGAGAGTAGATCTCTTTCTTCAGTTCAACTTGCTTTGTTTCAACTGTTTCCTTGAAATTGAGTAAGAAAGTGATGTTCTGATTGGCTTCATTGATCCGGTTGGTGAGTCTGTTGTTGTCAGTTGTCAATGTTTTATCGTAGTCGCTGTTTAACCTCTTTTGGTCGTCTAAATTCGTAAATTTCTTGTCATTAACCTTGTAGTTTTCCAGTTTCGCATGATGTTTCGTGCTCGATTTATATGTCATTTTATGTTTTAGGATCACAGCCTAAACAAGTGTTAAAGTTAGAAACGGGACGAGAAAAGATCGAGAAATGATGAGAGAATGAAGACTAGAGCCAAGAGCACTAGTCAGCGGCCGCGGACCACGTAGGGACCACTAACTAGGAGGTGCATGCCAAGGCCAAGCCACAGCCAAGCCAGCACGCCAGAGCCAACGTGAGCTAGGGTCAGCGGTCGCTGACCCCGTGGCTGACTCAGTCAATGACCCAACGGCCGCACCCGCGACACACACACCTGAACCTCTCAGTGGCCGCTGACCTTGAGCGGCTGCTGACCCTCCTTCTCGCCTAAAAATAGAGGACGCGTTTCTCATTTGAAGAAAACCTTTTATCATCGTTTTCTAGACGTTTGGCACTTATATTTCGAGCACCTCTCGACCTATTGTTCTCAGGTCGAGACCTTTGATTTTTAGTTAGTCGTTTTTAGCTTTAGTATTATATTTCGAAGGATAGCCGATCACAACATTTTAGTTCGTCGTTCTTTTCCGTTTATCACTGTGGATTCGAAGTCTTCTAGCATTATTAATCAAGTTAGTTTCCATTATTACGGGTTCATTTTTATTCTGAAGTTCGTTTATTTATTTATACTTTCGTGTTCTTATTTTGTTTATTTATTCTACGCTCTTTTCGATCTCAATTTCCCGGGAGAGCAGGTATGGTGTATTGGGGGGGGGGATGGGAATACACCATAGTCCAACTTTCTCGCATTTGGCTGTGAACAGTAGGTTGAGATGCAGCTTGCTGTTTATACCACAACAGCTCGCTGGGTGTAGCAGTCGATCTCCTCTAATGTAGAGAGAGATTCAGCTACTCAAGTAAGTTCTCAACATAGAGCGTGAATAATCTGTCAATGAGGAGATAGACTGGCAGCTAGCTAGAGTATACCAGACGATCTCTCCAACTACAGATCGTGTGCGGAAGTTGTGTATATGTCGTTGGCTTCTCTTACACTTAGAAAATATATTTTGTTTATACCGAGTGTTCTTTAAGAGATTCATTCAAGATGCACAACTCACTTAATTAGATATGCTCGTTGGTGAGTGATAAACAAAGAATCAAAACAATGCAAAATATGAAAGAACACACAATATTTAATGTGGTTCAGGAAATCCCCTACGTCCACGATCGATTAAAGCTAGATTGATGAATCCCTTTTACCTTGGATCCCTCGCTTATTTATCCTAGTTGAGTACGAGCCAAAACTCACTTATTTATTCTCACTAAGTACGAGATTATAACTCTCTTATTTAAAGTCATCGAGTATGAGATTTGGGTTCGGTTTTATAATCGTTCTTCCTCCAAGGTTTTGGTTATGGAGGAAACTAGAACTATTGGCTTTGAAGGCTCAAATCTAAGATAAGTTCTAGCAGGTTTATCTTCAGAATAATGGTGATTTCTCTCTAATTTACAACACTCAAGGATGTATAAAATCTATATCTAGTGTTGAATAAATCAATGGAAGAATGGAGAGAATCTTGTGGTGTTGAAGCTTTTTCTGGGCTATATCACGAACACACGAACCAACAATTCTGAAGAAGGCTTGAAGTATTTATAGTCATATTTGACTTATAGCCGTTGGAAGTCTTTGCAGCTTTTGCAGTAAGCATTAAATGCTCTTTTAACTGTTGGCTACTGTCTGTACTTCTAGCCGTTAGAGTTAGTCCTACGTGGATGTTGACGTGACATATGATAGGTAGCTTATCAATTTAGGTAGATTATAGCTTCCTCCAACTGGGATGAGCAGCTCGTTTGGATCTCATATGAACAGGTGGATTAAACAATCTGTAGGTGAACAAGTTGTATTCAACAAACATTGAGCTGACTCCCCATGAACTACAGATCGTTCTGCTATCGATCTGTTACACACAAATTGTTTTTCTTAAGTTTCTTCTTGCACAGCTAGTTGTCCATCTCATAATGCAGCTTGTTTGGGTAGTTGTTGATCGATCTGTTAGACATAGATCGTTTGTATCGAGTTGTTCCTTGTATATCTTCTTATGCAACTTGATGTCAACCTGTTTGATACAAGGTTGATTCTATCTTGCTGCTTCTTGATCTTCACATCGATCTTTCCATCGATCTAATGATCTGTCTTCGATCTAATGATTTGTTCTCAATCTAACGATCTGTCCTTGATCTAACGATCTGTTCTCGATCTAATGATCTGTCCTTGGTAATTATGCTAGCCTCTTGTTCGATAAAATAGATGCTATAAAAACTAAGTATAGATAGATTAGGTTAGTCCTATGAACAGATCGTTATATCAATTTGTTCTCACATTTTGACTTAACCTAGCAACATGACAAGGTCGATCTTTATAGCACAGATCGTTAATTTAATCTGTCCTTACAGGTTGATCTCCTTTCTAATAGATAGAAAAAATAAGATCAAGCTCTATGACATAGGTTGTTAACTCAACTTGATCTTACAAGTTAGCTGATCTACTATTGAGAACACAGATGTATCTTATGGACACGATCTGTTTTTCATCGATCTGTCCATACACTTAACCATCTGTTGAGTCTATCTAATCAAGACACAAATAAAGCATAAACACCTAAGCATCAATATACATTAAAGCGTAAGCACAGTTTAATATCATGCATATATATTAAGGTTTCACATCATCAAAACATATAAATAATGATTTCCACAATCATCAAAAAGGTTCCCAACATCTACATTCTTTTTTATTCCGATTTCTAAGTTACTTGCATTCTTTTAAATTCGCATCTTATTTTCTTAGTTAGGCAATTCGGTTCTCCATTGATTTTCCTTAGTTTAGAGTTTACATTCTTTCGTTATCTATATTTCGTGCCTAGTTTTAAAACCTTCAAACATCCTTTTACTTTCTTTCGTTTTGAAAAAAGAATTAAATTGCCCTGCTAAGTCTTCCTTGAGAATACGACTTGGGTTGGCTTATCATTGCTAGACGACCTCGTGCGAGCGACTAGAAATAATTTTAGTTGAAATTATTTTTGCGCCGTTGTCGGGGAAGGCTTTAGGCAATATAATTCATTGTTCTTTTTCTTTTCTTTTCTTTTATTTATTATGCTTACTTCTTTCTTCTATATTGTGGTACGCGTAACGTGTTCGTTGAGTATTTTGTTCGTCGCTGCAGTGCTAGAAAGCCATTGATGCCCTTCATCGACAAAATAAACAGGAAGCATGATATCCTAGCCACTGTAGAAGAAGACATCAAGAACATTGACGAATTCTCGCTACCACGATTATTCGAGAGATGGCCGATGAGATTGTTGAGGAGAGACCGCGCTACATGGGCGACTTCACTAGGCCCAAGTTCGGCGCCACCACTACTTCAACTATTGTCCTTTCGACCGCAGTCTGAAATTACGAACTGAAACCACACCATCAATCTCTTCTACCGACCTACCATGGACTCTCGAGTGAAGATGCCTTGACATTCATCCGAGAATATTGCACGGTGGTGCAAACTTTCCTGCTTCTCTCACTGACGGAGGACTAGCTCAAATTGAAGTGCTTCCCTTACACCTTGAAAGATAGAGCCAAATCTTGGTTCCTATCTCCTCAACCCAGATCACTTACAAATTGGACAACGGTTTGTGAGAAATTCATGTTGAAGTACTACCCACATCACAAAACTCAAGCGGTACGTACTAAGATAATGAATTTTGCGCAAGCCCACGATGAGCCATTCCATGAGGCGTTGGAGAGATTCTAGGAGCTACTACAGCAGTGCCTACACCATCAGATGGCACCACAGATGCTATTCCAGTTCTTTTATGACTATCTTCTCTACTCAATTTATGGTGGACAGCTCGCTGGGAGGTATTGTTGTCAAGACAGCAGAGGAGATGAAAGAGATTTTTGAGACCCTAGCCGCAAGTTCGCAACAAAAATCCTCTTGACCGCGATGAATGGAGGTCAGTGTAGTGACGAACAGTCCCGATCTCAAGAAGCAAATGGCAGATATGATGAGGGAGTTACAAGAACTGAAGATGAATTGACCCCCATTACCTTATGTTCAACAAACTGCACCTGAGCCATGCGGTATTTGTGGCGACAATAGCCACATGGTGGAAGAATGCCAACAGATGGCAGAGATAACAATCGAAGGCGAGGCACCGCACAAGGATTCGTGCCTCACACCCCCTCAAAAAAATACATGGAGGAATCAGCAAAACACCGGGTGGAGACAACAATTTCAAGGGCAAGGAGCGCAAAATTTTCAAAATCGACGCCCTCAAGCTCCAAATTTCCAGCCTCAGTATCAACATCAGTCGCAACCTTATTTTCCACCACCACCTCAACAACAAATATTTCCACCACAACAACATCAGTTCTTTCCACCACCGGTGCTGCAATACCCACATCAACCTGCTCCTCCCCAAAGATCATCCATTGAAGACAATTTAGCTGCATTTATGCAAGAGAGCAAGAAGTTCGAGAGGCCCAAGAGGCCATGATTATGCAGAGATAGCCATGGGGCATATTTCTGGCGCTGTTAACCAGTTGCAGGAAAACCAACAGATGGGGAAAATTCCGGGACAAGGTCAGCAGCCCCATCAAGTGCGAGCAGTGTCCGTCCTTATGAGTGAGAAAGTGGTGGATAACAAGATGGAGATGCGGCCCAAAAGAAAAATTGACAAGGAGGACGAACTACCAACTGAAGTGGAAAGAAAGAAATCCAATGAGGAGCTTCATAAAGCTGTAAATCCATATACCCTGCCCATTCTTTATCCCAGCAGGTTAAGGAATGTTAAAAGCGACCAGCAGTTCGCGGATCTTTATAAGATGCTATCCAAGGTGATCGTGAACGTCCCCCTCCTCAAGGGGATTAAGAATATTCCTTCATATTTCAAGTTCTTCAAGGAGCTGATCTCAAAGAAGAAGAAATTCGACGATCAAGAACTAGTCACAGTCTCTGAAGTCGCAAGTACTATCATGCAGCAACCTTTACCTCCTAAACGGCGCGATCCAGGTAGTTTCGTTATGGACATCACTTTAGGTAATGGTAAGGCAACATCTGGAATGCTAGACTTAGGATCAGGAATTAATCTTATGTCTTATTCTATTTTTAAACAATTAGGATGAGGTAAGTTGAAACTCACTCGCATGTGCCTACAATTAGCTGATAGATTTGTGAGACATCCTAGAGGCATAATCAAAGATTTTCTTGTTAAAATAAGAGGATTAATTATTCCTGTTGATTTTGTTGTCCATGAGATAGGAGATGTGCGTGAGGATGGAGTCGAGCATATACTACTCATAGGAAGAACTTTTATGGCTACCACGAATACTATTATTGATGTCAAAAATGGTAGCATTAAAATGTATGTCCTTGACAAGGAAGAATCTTTCTCTGCGCACCGGAGCCACACCGCATCCTTTATTGACTTTATAGATACGTGTTGTTACATAGATACTACTAACCCTTAGGTTGAGAATTCTACTTTGTAGAATTCCAGTAGTAAATAAGTCACTCAAAGGAAAGACAAGGACGCGCAAAAACAAACTGATCAAATTAAATTTTTGAAAGGCGACAAAAACCGACGAGAGGTCGGCATCATCTCCAGCCCCCACCCATTTCAATCAAGCTAACACCCCACCTTCCATCCGAGCAGACAGCCGCTAACCCCATTTTTTGGCCTACCTTTTCACCAACCTATACGGAGACTCTTATGCGCCCAATCACCAAACCTAAGACACGTCTTAGCAAGATGAAATCCCAAATGATCGACCCACTCATCATCAAAAATTGACAACGAGTAAAGTCATATATCGAACACGACCCCATGCTTGAATTTGTGGAGTCAAATCCTAATTTTTACACTCCCGGTTAACCGTGTTCCACCCCATCAAGCTAATGACGTGAAACAAGCGCTTCATGGGAGGCAACCCATGCTCTTTTTCCCATATTTTCATCTTTATTTTCATTTATTTTCTTCATTTCGTTAGTTAGTTTTTATTATTTTTCTTTGCTCGTAGGTGTTACCAAGTTAGGAGGAAACTAGGGTGAGAAATGCAATGAAACAAAAAATCACTCCTCGAAAAAGTTTGGATGAGAAGCCAAGTCAGCGGGCGCGGCACACTCAGCGCTCGCAGAGGAGAAACGAAGCAATTTGACGAGAGGAAGGGTCAGCGACCGCTGACCCAACGCTAGCCCCGCTCAAGTGGCCAGCGCCCACCCCACCTCGAGTCAGCGGTCACTGCGGTCACTGACCCCTCAACGGCCACTAACATGTCCCCACGTAATCTCCTGCAAGCCCTCCAACCATTTTACGAGAGTAATACTTAGCGGCTGCTGACCCCTCAGCGACCGCTGAGTTACCGGCTGCCACACTTATAACACCTTATCTCCCTTCTTTCACTCCTCTCCCAAATTCCTCAAACCTTAACCCTCCCCCAAATTTAATTCTTCAATTACTTCTTCCATACTCACCCTTTCACTCCAATTCTTTGAATTAACCATTAATTCTACTTACTCTTCCATTCCATCCGAAGAATTCTTGATTTCACCCACTAAAATACCCAAATCCCCAAACCCCAACTTTCTACACTTTTTTCCCACCAAGTGTTTGTCAAAAATCCAATGGGTAGAAAAATATCAAAAATAAGTAAAGTTGGACAATCTAGCCGACAAGGAGGGGATGAGGACGATTTCCACCCCGTTCGTGATAATATCGAGGGCTCAGGAGCACCATTCCCAATATACAACTCAAGCGAGGGCACTCTATATATACGGTACACGACTCTTGATATCACTCTCCCTCGTACTCTTGATTGAGAATTGTTGTGTAGCTTGGGCATTGCTTCTAAGGTGACTCGTTATTTAAAAAATATTGGACTAGAGAAATATGCTAAGCAATAGGTTGAGTGTTTTAAAGAATTAGGACTTAAATTTCTCACAACCTTTGATGTTACATCTGATTTTAAATCGTTTTAATTTCGGTATCGTGGCATTTTTCATATTGTTACCACTTCTATGATGAAATTCATCTTTGAATTTCCCACCACGGGGCTCCATCGGGTGCCCCCAGAATTTACCCCAAATTTAGCTTGGCATGAGTTAATAGGTTTTCACAATTGGGCATCGGTAGGCATGCCCAACGGATTCTTAAGAGATCCTGAGATAGGCGTCTTGCACAAATTCATCGCCTATTGCATCTCGGGCAATGAGCAAGACAATAAGGTGAATACAGTGGAGTGCTTCCTATTTATTGTGCAATCCACAAGATGAAGATTTTCTCTTCCTCGTTCATCTTTGAATCAATCCAGTCTATCCAACGCCAGAAGCGAGCCCACGAATCTCTACGTCATCTCGCAACCTCCGTGGCCATGCACCTCAAACTTATTCATGCGGATGATCCCCCAAACAACGAGCTCCTCCCCACCAAGAAGATCGACATTAACGAGTTGAGAGACGCACCATTCGCCCTCTCACAAACCTAATTGGTGCCTCAAGAGAGACGAAATTGTGTGATGCGGTATCTCAATGCTCAAATCGAATCCTGAGTATCCCAAGATCATGACGAGGTGGAGGATACTCACATGGAGGCCAACGAAGAGGCCCAGTCCGAAGAAGAGGACGAGGAAGAAGCCGACGCCGCTTGGCTAGGATATGACATGGTGGACGCGACCGGCGGATCCGATTGGGGCGCTCAATCCCAATGGGGCAACCAATCTCAGTGGCGTGCCCAATCTCAATGTGGCACCCAGCTGACGGAGCTCAGTCGTTATCACTCCAGTCAAAATAAATTTATAAACCTACACTCTTCACTAGGTTCCGCTAGTGTCAAGTACAAGGTCGATCCCATAGGAAATTGGTGGATTCCTCTCTCGATGTCATAATTTGGGGTTTTGAATTGGGTCTTGCCTTGGGCAAGAAGTTTAATCAAGCAGAAAGTAAATGTTTGTAAAAGTAAATAATTGAAAAGAAAACACTAAGAGAGTTAAATGAGAAAGCAACTTGACTTGGGTTAGAATCTTTGAGTCTTGACTTATGTCTTGATCATTGGTGCAAAGTTGTTCGTTGTACTAGCATGTCATTGGTTAAAGGTGAACGTAAAAATGAGGTTTTAATCCTACCACCCAAACGCATCACTCAGGCAGCCCCCTTTTTAATCGTCACGAAGCTACCGAAGCCTCACCCGGCATACCTTTTCAGCCCAGAGGGTAAGGGTTACTCATTCCCTATCCCCCTTGCCCAAGATTACTCCTGGACCAAGCTTACTCCAATATACCCAAATAGGCATTTGCGGGGAACACAGCAACCATGGGCACACCATCTCAGATGCCCGTGCCATGGTGTCCCCACCTACATCACCATGTTGATCCCTCTGGCTGGCAAGCAGGAAGTCACTAACACTTGGAGTTTCCAGCTTGTAGTTGTAACCTAATCTTGCCCAAGACTGCTACTGGCCAGACAACACCGAGGACTTGATCAAGTTGTATAGGATTCAGATCCAGCACTTTAGGAACACGTCAATACAACTATGTGCACAGTTAGACCTCTCAAGACGTTATAAGTTTGGACTCAATTCATCTTTCCCAAGCCAAGTTTATAAACCTAACTACTCATACAAAAAGTAAAGAACAAGGATGACATAAACAAAAGCATACTTATATTGAATTACAAAAATAGAGTGTTACCAAAAGATCCTCTTACTAGGACCAACCTTTGGCAAGGCCGAAAGCATTAAATAGAAATTAAAAAAAGTGATTGCCCGTATGACTTGTTTCTTCCTCCCCAACACTCATATAAATAAAAGAACCAAGTAAAGCAGTCGGGCGTCGTCCCTCCCTTCGTATGCGTATGCCTCTGATTCATTACGTGGGTATAAATAGTGTCTCCATGGGCTTGGGCTTTCATGGTGGTGGTGGCTAGGGTTCCGGAAAACTTTCATTCCCGATCAGATCTTCCGCGTAAAAGGAAATATTCTCAAACCTCCCCAAATTGTTGGTAGAAGGAAAGGGAGATATGTTTCCTTTTCCGTGGAAGGAAAGAAATATACTGCGTATCCACACGTCTTGCCCATCGTCTTATGTGCTCCCGACTGCTTAGTCTGTCCCCTTGTCTTGGTCAACGTACTCCTCTTGCCCCCAGTGGTTGCAACGTGATCTCAAGTGGTACCTTAGCTTGGGCTTCAGACTGCCCAAGCTGCTCCGTGCACAACCTTGCCTCTTTCTCGAGATGACCTACAACTTGACCTGCATCCTGTCAGCCCTAGACACATGTCCTCCTAGACACAAAACACGACAAAAATAAAGGGAAAATGACTCGATCTAGACCTAAAACAAGACACTAAAAGAGCACGAAAAAATGGGCTCATCACCAGCCTCAATGGAACTCCCAATGGGAGCGGTTCACTACCGAGGTCACCACCGGCATTCTCCTCGAGATGCGCCCTGATATCTGCAACATCAACACTCACCTTGACGTCCAACACCAATAATGGGAAGCCCAACAAAATGCGATGGAGGAGCAAAATAGGCTCTTACGAGAGATGCAACCACAATGGTCGGCTTGGACCTCTGGCGGAGCATCCACCCACCCTCCTCCCGACCAATAGTGAGACCTCGTCTTGCTGTTGAGGAACATTTACTGCTTTATTTCTTTTAGTGTGAGTGTGTGATTGGCTAACCTTTTTTTCCACTTTGATTTTGTCACGCCCCGTCCTCCGTCCTTGTGGCAGAGTCCGGATACGCGACTATAAGATAATTAAATAGAGGATAATAAGGAAACTGTGGACTTTAACTGAGACAAAAGGATATTTTAATAACTGAGTTTTTGTTCATAACAAAGACTTTAACTCCGAATTGACACCTACGTCATACAATACTGATGACACTTCTTGCAGCAGAAAAAGGATCTAAATAAATCTATGTGTATGAAGACACGTAAACCCCCAAGAGTTCAACTACACAAAAGACTGACAAGCCCGTCATAGCACCTCCATTCATCACATCTCAACCTGCACATTTAAAAATACATGCAGGGCTGAGTACAAACGTACTCAGTAGGCACATGCCGAAATCGCATACATACATATATAATTGTCATTGCCGTAAAGAGTGAAACATAGGGATTTTATCTTTAAGAGCACCTACGTTCACTAAATCCTTTTTGTGAAACCTAGTTCGACAGCTGTCTAAGTTCTTTAGTATTCTACCATATCTATTTTCTACGTGTACCGTGAAGTTGGCCACCTTCTACGGACACCTGACCGGTCAACACCTTCGTCGACTCACAGTCCGTTATGTACACTAGTTCGAGTGGGGTTACTTACCCACTGGAACCCGAATTCGATTAAATGATAACAAGACAGGCATCGTACAAAACATAAATCATTTCGGCAATACAATACTTTAAAACATAAGTTCTCATTTGAAAACCTTTTTGAAATATCAACATAATAGCATACGAGCACACAAAATTTTTTTGTAATAGAAAGCCTACTTGGAAAGCTTCGATTTGCACTTGCTTTGGTCTTGAAATGCGAAATAGATCTCTCGTAAGAACCTTTAGAAAACCTCGTATAAGTTAAAATGCTCTGGATGCTTTAGAAAGATCTAAATCGTAAGAATATCTTATTCTCGGGTTCTCGTTCAATTCGTAAATTGAAAATATTGATCCCTCGAATCAATATATTTTCTAAGGTTCAAATCTCGATCAAATTACTCAAGTAATTGACATTGAGTAATATAAGTGAATTTACACTTACTTGAATAATTAAATTCTTAGTTTAAATTTTAATTAATTTAATCCTTTTGATATCCTTACAAATTATTAATTTCTTTAATAATTCCTTAAGAGTTTATATTGGGTTGCACCCCAATTCATTCTTAGTTTAACTAGAGGTATTCCATTCTTAATTTAAAACCCAATTATTTAGATTTAATTTGACTTCTTGATTCACTAATTAGACACTAATTGTCTAAATTATAAATTCTAATGTTTGAATATAATGTAGGTATCTATTAGCCATTAAATAAATTTTATCACAACACAAATAAATCTAGCCCAATTTCAATAATTTCAGCCCACTCTCAAATAAATTCGGCCCACTTATAAATTTCACTTAAGCTCAGTTCTTTTAATTTTAGCTGGCCCAGTTACCCCTTTTAAATTTGGGCCCGTTTGATTCTTAAAGGTAGGCCCGATACCCAGCCCTTATGCTCTCCTAACTTAAGCCCATTAGTTTCATTAAACCAGCCCACAACCCGGCCCACGAACCGGCCCGGTTCTAGATTGTTCTAACCTAATTCTACCCACCCTAACCCTACCATATTTTGTTCTGTTCTTCTTCTCCAGACACTGAGAGCTCCGCCCTCCTCTCTGCCTTCTTTCTTCCTCAGCGGCGCCACTGCCATGCTCCCTTCCTTATCCTTCGATTCCCTTCAGTCCCTAGTATGTTGTTTCGCCCCCCTCTCTCTCTCTCTCGACACCCCTAATCTCTCTGCTCGAGCTCCCTTTTCCCTCTGCTTTGTCTCTTTCTCGGCGGCAAGGAACAGCAGCAAAGCCCCTTTTCTAGCCGCCGACGCCTTCGCTTAGCTTAGGTAAGTTTCAGCTCTCCTATTTAACTATATCTCATCTTGCATGTTTAAAGTTGGATTTTGATTTAATAAGATTCTTAGCGAACCATGGCTTTCTCTCTCTCTTTTTTTTTTTTTTTAATTCCATGAATTGGATTCGTAATTTCTTTACTAACTTCTTCCTATATTCTAAATGAGGGAGGGTCCAAGGACGCGAGGTGTGGGGGTTCTCGGCTAGGTGGTCCAGGAAGGTATATTTTTTGTTGAGGATTTCTACATTCGTAGTGAAATGGTAGCTTAGGATTCTAGTTCTATAACATATTTCTTTGCTTTGTCCAAAGCTTGATGTTTGGGCTGGTGGTTCCGACCTAAGGAGGGTGGCTACTGATCTAGAATTGGATGGAAGTGTTCAGTTCAGCCTCTGCTCTGTGAATTTTAGTATAAGGTAAGCTCTTTCTTTTCCTCTCCTTTCTTACAAATCGCCACTGTTTCCATTTTGGAATTTTCTGTTTTCTCCTCTTTCTGTTACTTTCCAGCTTAAAGCTTGATTTCCTAATTGAATTTCTATTTTGGGCAGATTGGATGGAGGTGGTGTTCTTAGGGCCACCGAATGGAACAGCTTGTAAAAGCTAAGTTTTCTTTCTTCTTCATCCAGTTATTCTTCTTGGGTGCATTTTAATCCTATGTGATTGTTTGGATAATGATCAAAGCATTTCAGTTTTGCGAATTTGTATTCAGAAGCATGTGTTTTATATCCAGTTTTCGTTTCTACTTGACAAAACTGATTAGTGCTCTTTAGCATAATTCTGCATTCAATGCCCTTAAGCATATGTTCTTATTGGGGTTCTTAAGATTTTAAAACAAGCGTATTGCAGTTTCTAGCATATACTGTATGTGTTTGTAACCTCATCAATTTGCTCTTACTTAGATGGTGATTAACTGTGGGGTGTTCTAATTTAGGCAGTACACAAGCATGCTTAAAGTTCTATGTATTTCCTGTGTTCTGTGTTCTGCCGATGGTTGTTTAGAGGTGGAAGTCTTAAAGGGGTTGATTCAATTCATTACACGCATAGTCTAAAGCATGTCATAGTATAGTTTTAAACTTCTGAATGTAAGTCTGGGCAGGCAATCTATATACATATATTCTGTAATTATGGATTCAAAGGGAGGGTAGGAAATGGAGATTTATAGTTTATAACATAATTAAAAGTTGAAAATCTAGAAGATGCGAACTAAAATGTATAGTTAAAGCTTAGATTTCTCACCTTAGGACTTTAACTACTTCTTCTTGTGTTTCTATATTCTGACCTTGGCTTGTGTTTCTCCTTGTGACTCCAGTCGAGTGTAAGATGTTTGTGTGTAGTAAATGTTTAGGTTAGTAACTTCTTTATAGTATGAAGGTTTTGTTACTCTCTTTCCTAACTGTCCAATCTCTTTTCTGCAGGGCAAGGCAAGACATAGGAGGGAAGCCTCTTTGTCGACTTAGCTCCGTATGTTTTAGGTGTTGAGAGTTGCGCTCCATCACTTCCTACTTACCAACCATGCTGAAGTTCCCACTCTTAGCTATACTTAGTGTAGTTGTAGGCTTTTTAGACAAGTCTTTCCTATGTTATGGGTGTATTCACAACCTTAACTTGTACTGTAGGTGAACAGCTCTTCCCTTCTTTGTTTCACTTCTGACTTCCTATTTTCTCATTTTACTTCTGTCGAAAGTGCAGCCCCTGTGCACTATATAATTTTTCCATGTGTTGTAACTTCTTTTACTTACTTTTACTAACTCCTCTTCATTGTTTTACACCATTTAATTTATATACTGAAATTCTCTCTTTGGCATTTTATAATTTCAGCATATATTACCTTGTTTTATATATATATAGTAGGCGTGTAACTCTCATACATTAACATATATACATGATTATCCTACTTGTACATCAATATCAATATATATCTGCACCTTCTCAACCTACACTCATGTGCACCTATACATATATGTTAATGTGTATAATTTTTCAATTTATAAAAACATATACCTACACACACACACACATATATATATATATATATATATTTCAAAGTATAAAACATACACCTTAATATTAATATCTCTTATGATATTAATCAAGAAATCTCTAATTACTTGTTATCTTAAACCAAAATTCCTTTTCAACTAGATTAAATTCTCATTAATTAAATACAATCATATATATATATATAAATAACAAGTGCGTTCGAATATCTTTTACTTCGATAATTAAAAGACGGGGCACTACAGATTTCTAGTTTTCTTTTCAGGTTTTTTTCTTCCCATTTGTCGCTCTGAATGCAGCAATTCAGGGATGTCTTTCTTATCCCTACTCTTTAGTTCTTTACTTTCTGCAATGAGGGCATTACTCTATCTTTGTAGGGGCGGATGAGTATCTTTTTAGTGCATGCATTCATCATTATTTTAGTATCTTGTATATGCAAAATCTTCATTGTTTTAGAGCTACTTTGTCTTGATATCTTGTGGTTAAATCGAGTCGTCGCATGTGTTTGAGATATGATATGATTTGAAAGCCTTGATTGATTTGTCTTGATTCATGTTATGAAACATAGATGACTAGAAATGTGTGGAACATTGTGACTGGATCCTTAATCTTAGTAGAATGATCAAGATAGTGATGCATGATGGTATAAATTGATTGATTCGATTGACTAGTTATTTATTACCACTTGTTGCGTATGCATGTTTTGTAATGAGAATTGAGCTTGTCAAGAGGTCTCTGCTCCTATGGAAACCATGAGCATGGGAAACCGCGTGAGGATACATTAAGTAACCCATAATTGTTCACACCTCACGACAATTACCATATAACTTGACTTTGCTCTAATTTGCCTTTTTGAGCTCGTTAAAAATAGAAATGCATAAGGATTCTACCCCGCTCTCTTAATCAATAATTCAAAATTATAAAAGAGATGGGTATGGGAAACCACACCGAAAAAAGCCGAACATTCGAAATACACACCTGGTGAACATTGTCCTTAATATTCCTCTTATTAAAATGAAAAGGAAAAGAGAAACATATGCCAATAAAGTGATGGATAAAAACTCTAGCCGGTTATGTGATCTCGATGTTACCTTGTGCATCATTGTTTTGTGTTATTCAAATTCATGAGTGTCTAGTCTAAGTGGATTACTTTCTTCTATGATCTCTATGTGATGTGACGTGATGATAGGAAGATCAATTTTGGAACGATTTGAAGTCTTATCAAGAATGCATGTCGTGTTAGATTATTCCTATGGATATTTTAGACTAAGTTATGCATGAGGACAAGCAAGGTTTTGTGTGTGGAGGGGTTGTTTAGCCTCTTTTTGGTCGTCTAAACTCATATATTTCTTGTCTTTAACCTTGTAGTTTTCCGGTTACGCATGATGTTTCGGACTCAATTTATGTGTCATTTTATGTTTCAGGATCATAGCCTAAATAAGTGTTAAAGTTGGAAATGGGATGAGAAAAGATCGAGAAATGACGAGAGATTGAAGACGAGAGCCGAGAGCACTAGTCAACGACTACAGACCACGTAGGGACCGATGACTAGGCGATGCGTGCCAAGGATGAGCCACAACCGAACCACAGCCGAGCCAGCGCACGAGAGCCAGCGTGAGCCAAGGTCGGCGGCCGCTGACCCCACGGATGACTCTCGGTCAGCGACCCATTGGCCGCGCCCGCGACACGTGCAATCAACGGCCGCTGACCCTCTTTCTCGCCTATAAATAGGCGACGTGTTTCTCATTCGAAGACAACCTTTTATCATCGTTTTCCAGACGTTATGCACTTATATTTCGAGCACCTCTCGACCTATTGTTCTAGGGTCGAGACCTTTGATTTTTAGTTAGTCATTTTTAGCTTTAGTAGTATATTTCAAAGGACAGCCGATCACAACATTCTAGTTCGTCGTTCTTTTTCGTTTATCATTGTGGATTCGAGTTCGTCCAGCAGTATTAATCAAGTTTGTTTCCGTTATTCCGGGTTCCTTTTTAATCTTAAGTTCGTTTATTTGTTTAGGCTTTCGTGTTCTTATTTCGTTTATTTATTCTATGCTCTTTTCGATCTCAATTTCCAAAGTACTATCTACATTCTTTTTTATTCCAATTTCCAAACTACTTGCATTCTTTTAAATTTGCATCTTGTTTTCTTAGTTAGGCAATTCGGTTCTCCATTGATTTTCCTTGGTTTAGAGTTTACATTCTTTCGTTATTTATATTTCGTGTCTAGTTTTAAAACCTTGAAACATCATTTTACTTGCTTTCGCTTTTGAAAAAATAATTAAATCACCCTGTTAAGTCTTCCTTGAGAATACGACTTGGGTTGGCTTATCATTTCTAGACGACCTCGTTAAGATTGTGAGTGACTCGAAACACTTTTATTCGAATAGTCGCTCTAAGTTTGCTCCAGGTCATCAACCTTCTTGAAATGATGGCTTAACTCATCTTGAGTTGGGTAATCGATTTCAGTGAGTGCCTCAGGCAAGTTCTTCTTCAAAATTTCTAAACATCGTTCTTTCTAAAAAGTATCGAGCTGCTTGTGCAGATCACAAGAGGTAGTTTCCTTTATCTCAGCTGTCATTGAAGTTGTGCGCCGCTTGACAGCTTCCTCAATCTTCGTCGTCTACTGATCTGTAATGGCAGCAAGAGATTTAGTGATCTCTTCAATCTTCTTGTCATATCCTTCCAATCTCAAGTTTAGCTTCTCTTCAGCAAGATCAGCTGCATCTTTGTCATCATCCAACGTCTTGTTCATGTCTTTAGCGGTATCTCTGACTTTCTTCCTCAAAACTTTCTCCATATCATCAACATACTCCTTCTGGTGGTTGTTGAAGTCAGTGAGTACCTTAGTCGCCCTCTCCTGAATTTCATTGCACGTGACGGCTTGATGGTCTTGAATCCTCAGATTAATTAAGTCATCAACCTGATCATTGGTATACGACTTGTTTCCATTTTGCAGTAATTCCTCCAGGTCTGTAAAGCCGACATGAACCATGAGCTTTGCAGCTGCGCCTGGTGTGTACAGCTCATTTTTACGTTCACCCCCGATTACCTGTCCAACCAGTTCCTCTTCAACCTCCTAAACAGCAGGTACATGAATATTTCCTTGATCAGACTCCTCCAATTCTTTCTCTTTTTCTTTCTCCATCTCTTTCTCCTTCTCCATCTTTAGTTGAGCAGTGGGCTATTCTGGTTCGACAGATTAAGATGTAGAAGTTTGTGAATCTTGTTGCTATGCTGGTGTAGAAGTAGATGGTTAATGTTGTTGCGCTGTGTCAGATGTACTGGGCTGGTCTGGTATTTGTTGTTCTGGTGCTTCTTCTCCTTGTTCTTGCATAGTCTCATCAGCATCATCTGGTCGAACAGATGGCTCTTCCCTTGCTTCTTCTTCATTATCGTCTGAGTCATGTACTGATTCAAAGAACTCCATCTTATCTTGTAGTGTGACTTCTAATCAACTTTAAATTTTCTTGCTTCATGTTTGGATATTCCCAATATCATCTCATGATATGTCTCCCTGATCTCCACGATCGAAGACACATCGAATATGTTTTGAAGAGTGGCCTCTTCAATCTTCAATTCTTCAATTGACTTGATAGTGAGAAGGGCGTCCAAGACATAATATTCACTATCCTTTATCAACAGATAAGTCTTGACTTGTCGAGTTACTGCGTAGCTCTCTGGTGTCAAAGCAATTCCAGCAAAGTCCTGAAGCATAGAATGATCTGCTTCATTCTCAATCAACTGTATGACTTCCTTTGCCTGCCTCCTCCTGGCAGTAGCTTCGTCTACCTCTTCCTCCTCGTCCTCATCAATCCTCTCCAATAGATCTAGTGAGGGAGATGGTGAAGTTGTTCTGGCTGGTGAAAAGTCTTTCTCTTACCTTGGGTCGTATGATGATTCGGGCATGACATCCTCCAAGATCTCTCGATCTGATGACACCTCTGGTGAAGCAGGTTGTTGTTTCCTCAACCTCATCTTCTTCTGCTTCGGCTGTGATGGTGGAGATGATGTCTTAGTTTCAGAAGAACTAGCCCTCTTGGCTGGTTTTCTATTCTCCTTCTTGGTCTCCTTCTTTCTATCATTCTTACTCTCCTTCTTGGATTCCCCCTTGGAAGGTGCAACCCAGGTTGGGTTCGAGTTTCCCATCTCTAACAGTTGTTTTAAGTGAACCTCATCTTTCACTTTGTTGAATAAAGCTGGAGATAGACCGAGTGTCATCTCGAGCTTGTATTGCTCCTTAGGCAATGAGTGCTGCTGGTTGAAACGTATTACCTCCTTCCAGGTTTGGTTCTTGAAGAATGCTTCAATCATGAAGCTAATCTTGGTTGCATGCCTCAGTTGTCTCTTCACAGATACCTCAACGATCTGTCCCTGGTCATTCTTGATCTCTACTACCAGTCTGGCCTGCAACGCCAATAGATTGAATAAAATTCTGCTCCAGTTAACAGGTAGATTCAAAACCACAGCGGTGAGAATCATCATCTTGGGTGGGGTAACCTGGTCATTACACCCACTGTGCATCATGAAAATTCTCTGCACAAAGTCGAACAACAGTTTATATTCGGGAGTTAGCAACGTTCTGGAGAACATCCTCCCTGTGTATGTTATTGGAATAACCATAATCTCCTCCATTGCGTCTTGCAGTTGTACTTTGGTGATCTCTGATAGATCCATTCCCTCATCTTTCAACTGATAAGCGTGCAAGATCACCTGTATAACATCGTATGTAGTCTTGTTGGCCTTTTCTCCTATGCATCAATATACTCGATGTATCTCCTTTCTTTTCATCTTCCCATGTCAAATAGAAGATGGCAACCTATTTGGGTAGATACATCTCTGGATGAGATGTCATGATATTGTGGAATCCTAGACAAGATTTTATAAGTTAATAACATATAATTATCAATGCTTAAAGCAAAATATATCAATTTTAACAGAACTTGAGCATGAACAATATGAATGTCATATATGCAGATTCCAGTTTTCTCCATGTCTACAAGCAAGTTTATTTCTAATCATGTAATCATAACAGGATGTTCAATAACAACATCACATGATTCATAATCAGATTCACAAAAAGAATTAAACATGAACTTCATAAATATCAAGAACTCGAGCACAAACCACCCAGACATATGTAATAACTTCTCAAAATTCGAAAACAACATACTATATGAACAATACAGAGCATTCAATAACCAATCATGTATCAATGTGAAATAAGATAAGCATAGTATGCATATTTAAAACAAAAGTGAAACATCTGCAATGTTTAATAAGAGTATAAATTTCTTCGAGCTTTTTGAAACCATGGGTGTTGAAAACAACGAAGGGTTCGGGTGAAATATGCTTTTGGACTTCAGAGGTACGCTCTGGAAATTTCATTACTGTTCTACCATTTTCGAAAAAGGTTTTGAAGGGATTTGATAAAAATTTATAGAGAGTATGCAAAGGCCAAAAACTTAAGTGCTCGGTGAAATGTAGAAGAAGGTGAATAGATCTTCAAAACACATATATATAGGAAGATTATGGACGGACACTATTAAAAGTAAAAGATGGAAGGTTGAGATGAATCATCCTTTTAGTTTTTCCCGCTATAACTTCCTTGATTTCCCGCTTTTATGTGCGTCTGATACACGCAATCTTTATCTAGTGTTAGATAGAGGCGCGTGCAAGTCGCCCTTCGCCTCTGAAACTTCTCTTTCTTATATTAGGTAATCATTCTCCTCGATTACACTTTCCAATACCTGCTAAAATCATTATAAGGTATGTAATATATGCCCAATATGTCAGTAGATAACGTATAAAACAAGATTAAGGTGGTAAATAGAATCAGAAACCGATACAAATTTCTGAGTTCCCCTTTAATTAAGGAATGTTTATGGAAAAATAATTTCCACGTGGAATGACTGATCTGTTCCTTCAAGTAATCTGCTCTCTTGATAAGTGATCTGTTTTCGAATAATCTGGTGCATTAAAGTGATCTGTACTTCTTCTTTCTTGTAATCTACTTGGTGATTTGCATCCAGTGATCTGCTAGTGATCTGGATCTTATCGATCTACTTCTAGTGATTTGCTTCTATCATCCAAGCTTAGCAATCATAGCTTTCCACATAACATCTTAAATCTTTCCTCACATAGATCTCATAATCTTTAAGTTGTTGTTTGAGCCATAGTATCTGGGCACAACAGCTTCCAGCGGCCATGTACTCAGCTTCAGTAGTTTATGTAGCCACGGAGGTTTGCTTCTTTGAAAACCATGAGATCAGCTTGTTTCCAAGACATTGACAGGTTCCCGAAGTAGACTTTTTATCTAGCTTACATCCTGCATAATCAGAATTTGAATAACCAATTAACTCAAAATTATCATCTCATGGATACCATAAACCTATGTGAGTTGTTCCTTTGAGATAGCGTAGTATCCTCTTAGCTGCTTCCATGTGAGATTCATTGGGGTTGGCCTGATATTTTGCATGAACTCCAACTGAAAAAGTAATGTCGGATCGACTAGCAGTTAGATATAAAAGTGAACCTATGATACCCCTGTACTGAGTTATATTGGTTGGTTTTTCCTCTGGATCTGGATCAATCTTCTCATTGGTCTGCACTGGGATTTTGATAGGTTTGCTATCTTTGACTCCAAACTTGGTGATCAAGTCTTGTACATACTTTGCTTGATTTATGAATGTTCCATCAGGTAGCTGCTTACCCTGCAATCTTAGAAAGAAATTTATTTCATCCATCATGGGACATTTGATATTTATTATTCATCAGATCAGCAAATTTATCACATAAATAACCAGATTGAGATCCAAAGATAATATCATCTACGTAAATTTTCACTAAAAGGATATGCTCCTTGACTTTGATGATAAATAGCGTTTTGTCAACTGAGCCAAGAATAATCTGATGGCTTCCAATCTGGCAACTGGGGCAAATGTTCCATCGAAGTCTATACCCTCTTGTTGACTGTACCCTTTGGCAACTAGTCTGACTTTATTCATCACTACTTCTCCGTTCTCATCTCGTTTGTTTTTGAATACCCACTTAACACCTATTACTCTTTGGTGTTTTGGTCGATCTACGAGATACCACACTTGATTTATCTTGAACTCGTTGAGCTCCTCTTGCATAACAACTATCCAATCTGCATCTTGTAGTGCTTCATATGCATCAGCTGGTTCAACGTAAGATAAATAGCAACTTAGTAGTGCGCTCTCTCCATACATCCTTCTGGTCTTCACACGATCTGTGAGGTTCCCAACAATCTATTCAGGTGGATGATCTTGAATCCACGTTCTGTGCCTAGATATCTCTTCTTCTGATATCTCAGGTTTAGGTTCTTCTGCTGGTTCTTCAAACTCTGGGTGTGCTGATGAAGTTGCTTGGAATGGATTTTCCATGTCAATCTACAAATTGGTATCCAAACTATTATTGATCTCATTTGATTCATTAGGTTGACTCTGAGCAGGTTCATTGTCTTCAAGTTGGATTGGACTGTTCTGATCAAGTTCAATGTGAGTTGTTCCCCCTTGTTGTGTGATGATCTCAGCTGTAGGTTGAATATCAATCTCTTCATCTTCTGGTGGATTCCAGATTAGAACATCTTCTAGTAATATACTTCCTGAGCTTCTAGTAGTCATTTGGTTGTGAACATGTTCTTCACCTGTTTCTCTGTATTCAAAATAGATTCATCAAAAATAATATGAGGTGTTACTTCTACGATATGAGTCTTCCTATTGTAAACCCTATAAGCTTTGCTAACATCATAATGTCCTACGAATACTCCAGGGTTAGCTTTGCTATCAAAGGTTTTCAATTGAGCTTTTCCATTATTATGAATGTAACACGTACAACCAAAAGTACGAAAATACTTTATCCTTGGTTTTCGGTTGTTCCAAATCTCATATGGAGTCTTTCCATGCCTGAGAGTGATAACAGATCTGTTCTGAGTGTAACACGCTCTATTGATTGTCTTTGCCCAAAACTTCTTTGGCAGGTTAGTCGCGTTTAGCATTGTGAGTGTTGCTTCCTTCAACGATTTGTTTCGCCTTTCTACTACTCCATTCTGTTACGGTGTTCTTGCGTCATATGTTTGATGTGTAATGCCCATCTGGTTGCAATATTCTTCAATCTTCTGATTAAGAAATTCAGTACCACGATCTGTTCTGATAGACATGATGGTGGTCTCCTTTTGTCGAATGATCTTGTTGAAGAAATCAAGTAGCTTCTCCAACGTTTCCTTTTTCTTAAACAAGAAGATAACCCAAATGAATATGGAATAATCATCAATAATAACTAAAGTATACTTTCTACCGTTAATACTTAATGGTGTTATTGGGCCAAATAAGTCTAGATGTAGAAATTCGAGTATTTTGTTTGATGAGTGAGCTGCTTTGCTGGGGAAAGATGACTTGGTCTGCTTTCCAGCTTGGCAATCTTCACAAATATGATCTTTATCATACACTTGGTCTGGTAATCCTTTGACGAGATTTTCTCTTGCAATCTTGTTGATAGACTTGAAATTCAGATGGCTAAGTTGCTTGTGCCATAACCAGCTCATCTAAGATTGTTTTAATGACTAAACAAGTCTCGATCTGGTTTTTCCATTGCACAATATATAACATGTCCTGCAGTTTACTGGTAAGAAGAGTTTCATCTCCTTCATTGTTCTTCACAAAACAGTTGTTAGAATCAAAGATAATCTGATTACCATTAGAACAAAATTGACTAATAGAAAATAAATTATGACTAAGACCTTCAACATAAGAAACATTAGTAATAGTGGTCTTGTCAATCTCAACATTACCATATCCTCTGTTATAACCTTTTGAGTTACAACCAAAGGTTACATGTGGACCTTGTCTTTTAACATAGTCGGATAGCAAGTTCTTGTCGCATGTCTATGCTTTGAGCATACGCTATGAATTATCCATACTGAACCTCTTGCTACTTGACTCCTTCTTGAAGTTCTTCCATCCTGCAATTACAAGGACTTAGGAACCCTTTCAATGATTGGGTGTTTGGTTAGTAGCAAATGTTCCTTTTGGAACCCAAATCGATTTAGAATTAGTAACACAGATATAGCAAGTGATCTGTCTCCCTGAGTCATCTGTTCTTGAGATGGCTTTGTAAAAAGATGGATGGTTCATTTCTACGTTGTCCATGTTAGCCTTCTGCTTCCTTGTTGGGGATGTTCTAGTAGGAGCCTTCTACTTTTGGTTCCTATCAGATTTGACATAGTGAGCAGGTTGAGCTTTGACCTGATAATATAAGTTGTTCCCTGCTTGTTTTACCATCATCTTATGGGGTTGATCTTTCCCATTTTGTAGTTTGACAACTTGATCTTGTATCTTTTGTCTTTGACTACACACTTTATTGTGTTTGATCCTCCAGTATAGGCTAATCCAGTAGACAATCTGGCTTTGTTCTGCATTTCCATGATCATATTAGCTCATTCGCTGCTCTTGTTGATCCTACTCATGTTCTCTCTTATCTTCTGCAGTTTCTCCTCAACTACTTCATTTTTGGCTATCAAATCTTTAACCTTTGAGTTGAGTGAGTAGGTCTCCTTATCTTTTGCTTTGATTTGTTCTTGAAGATTTTTTCCATCGACAAAGAACTTATTTTTTGCTTAACTTAGTATCTTCACAATATCATTGAGCTTGTCATTCTCCTTGATGAAATCTTGGAATAGCTTCTTCAGATTCTTGTAGTTCTTGAGAATTTCATTGATTTCTTCCTAAGAAACTTCAGCTTCATCTTCATCACAAGAATCATATACAGGTTTGTTAGATTAAGTAGAAACATGTGAATTTACCTCATTCTGGTCGAGGCCATTGTCAAATCTCATGTAACATTCATCTCAGTCTTCATCTTATTCTTGTGGAACGAATGCTTCATCATTCTCTAATGAGCTATCTGAAAAATGATTCAAGCTTAACTCTTCTTAAGCTAGCATAGCTTTACGTTGAGCCTTGAGTATGCGATCTCTTTTCGCTCTTAGTTCATCTCTCTGACTTTTAGATAGGTCTGGACAATCTGTCTTGAAGTGACTTGTTTTGAGACAAACATAACAAGTATAGTCAGTAGAATTAGCAGATTAATTAGAACTTTTTACCTCAGATTTTCTTTCAGATCGATCTTGATCTCTACTCTTATGGTAACAATTTTTCTTGTTATCATTGTAGAACCTTCGATACTTCCTCGATCTTGTTTCCAGTTTCTCTAGTCTATTTGCAATCATAGAAAATTCCTTAAGCAGTTTGTCACTTGTGCTTTCTTCGTCTATAGCAGGTGCAACTGGTTCCTCAACTGGAACTTTGGCTTTGAAAGCTACCTCATTTTCTTTCTTGGAGCTATTTTCTCCCTTCTTGCTAGATTAGTGATATGATCCATGAATTCTCTTCATATCATACTCATGGCCAGCTAGATGATCAAATAAGGCTTCAATGGTGAGAATGTTGAAGTCGGCTCTTAGTGGTTGCGTGGCTACGTAGATTTCCCAGCTAGGTGGCAGTGCTCTGATGACTTTGAGATTCTTCTCTCTTTGAATGTATTTATCCTTTTTGAAGGCAGATATCTCTAGTAGGATTTCAGTAAACGTTGTCTTCATCTGGTCAATGGATTTTCCAGGTCGCATCCTAAATTCATCAAATTTGTTGCAGGCCATTGAAAGTTTATTTTCAATCATGACTTCTGATCCAAGACTGAGTTCTCGCAGTGCTTGCCACATCTCTTTAGCTGTATCCAAATCTTGAATTTTCGCCAAGTGAACTCCTTTGACTGTGCTCGAAATGATTCCTTTTGCGAAATCATTTAAGTTAGCTTCACGTCTTTCTTCGGCAGTGTACTTTCTGGGATCTTTGAGTACATGCTCTGCTACAACTTCAGTGTCACCTACACGAGTCTTTTCTTCATATATAGCCAGTGGACCTTCTTCTATCACTTTCCACATCAAGCGGTGATGAGCTTTCAGACAAGTCTTGATTATGAAATTTCATTCTCTGTATCCTTGGATAGAGAACTCCTTGCAAGCCCTAATAATAGAAGATTCCATAATGACAGATAATATGTTCGTGAATGAAAATAAGTTTTCCTAGATCTATTTAAGTTGACCACGCAGGTGTTAACCTTGTGAAACAGATAAAGTGGTCAGTTGAACCACTGCTCTGATATCACTTGTTGGTCCTGAAAGAGCAAGTTTTGGTGTATGGGGGGGGGGGGGGGATACACCAAATACCAACTTTTCAGTTTACTTGGGTAAGTTACTAGATAGATTAAGCTTTCTGGAAAGGAGATTGCTTGAGTTGACAGACCAGGTTCACTCTCATCTGTCCAGGCACGTTCTCTCTTATGAGTTACGCAGGTAAGAAGACAAGAGTGATCTTGTATAATAAGTTGTGTAGTGTGCGGAATATGGTAAACTTAGTCTGTTTCTCTTATATGAAAACCTTTGTAAACACTTAGTAAAATATATTAAGAGTTGATTAAAACAATGCAAGTTTGAGTGCAAGTGAATGGTTAGTTAATAAAACAACTGAAAAATAAATGCGTAAAGTAAAGAACACAGTTATTTTTACGTGGTTTCGAGAAACCCCCTACGTCCACGATCCAATCAAACTAGATTGGATATCCACTGCTTGGATAACTCTCTTCTTTAAATTCACTGAGAACAATCCACAAGTTCTAATCAAAACTAGATAAGAACTTGTGCACGAATAGGGTCGTGTCCCTTACAACTTGCAGATAAATCTGCTACAATACCTCCACGTTAATCCACTTAGAAAACTACTAAGCTAGTGAAGATATCAACTCTCCTTCTCGATAAGACAGACTTGATCGAGGTTGATGTGATTGCGTTCACGAACGGCTTTGAACAAATTTGGAATGAGAAATCTTCTGGTTGAGTAGATTTCTAGGCAGAGTTTCAGCTTTGAATGTTCGTCCATATGTTCGTGTTGTTTTTCTCCAAATGTTGTTCGCAACATTTATAAGCTCAGAATTTGAATTCTGACCGTTTGGTTGATTGACGTGAATTAAATGTTGATTGTCAATCATGGATTTGAATCCTTAATTGATCCTCTTGTCATGTAAAGAAAGATATCTGAGATCTCCTTGATTATTGAAATAGATAGCTGATTGATCTCTTTCTTTCTTTAAGCTCTGATTGATTCTCCTTCCTTCTTTGAGAAATCTGGTGACGTGGCACAAGGATAGGATTCTCTCTAAGTACATCGGGTGACGCATTGTATACCCAGATGACTTTGAGAAATATCAGATGACTATGTAAAATTTTAGATGACGCATTGTATATCTGAAGACTACATAATCTCTAATTTAGTGATCTGTAAGGGACAAATTCACTCTCCACGCTGGTCTGGTCAGGTCAGGTTCACTCCAGCGAGGTGGTCTGGTCTAGGTTTGCTCTTTAAGATATTAAGAACAGTTGAGTGTGGAACAGGTTTGGTCCAGGTTGAGTGACCTTCAACAGGATGTTTGCTTGCATCAGGATCGCTGGTCTGCTTCTTAATATCAGAAGACTATCTAAACCAGATGACTTCCTATAGGACATAATACTTAACGTATTTGAGTCTTTTACATTATAGTCATCAGCTAACCTGGTCTAAGAGGTTGGTTTTTCTACAGATAAGACTTCATAACTTAGTCTTTTCTTTACAGTATACCAACTCTAAAAATAAAAGTGATCTCCCTATTACAATTTGAGCAGCCTTGGTCTAACAAGAATGACATAAAATAAATCTAAATGTTTTTCGAAATAACATCATCAAAATAAAATTATTGTGAGAATTCTCAACAGTATCTATGTTCAAAGGAGAATGATATGACATGTAAACTATTTTACAGTCGAAACAAAAAAAGAGAAGTCAAATTCATGAAATTAATTGATCAAGATTAATCACGATTACACAATCCGACAATGAACACTTTTTTTTTCTTAAACCAATTCATATATTTTTGGTCTCAGACAAAAGCAACTAAAAAATGAAATTACCAAAAAAATAATACAATCACCTAGATAAAATTTGAAGGTTTAATATTTAGTGAAAGCATGTAACTAATAAATCCGGTAAAAAAAAAATAAAAAATATTATTTCACATGTCCCGCTAAACATGTTTTTTATTGGACCGTCATCAAAAGTGATTACTTTCTCAAAAATAAAAAATATTTTTAAAATATTAACTCTCACATTTTATAGTACATAATTTCACTTTAATATTCGTGCCCGATTCATCTTTTAGGTGACGGAGATAATATAAACATTACTTGAAATAATATATTATCTTAAAAAATTATAGTGCGAAAACATGAAACTATAGAAGTTTATTTTACATCATATAATAATCAATATATTACATTCATTGTATAATTCTTATATAAAACTTATTTTTTCTGCTATTTACAAAATGATATTAATCATTAATAATCTAAGAACATATATATTGCTTACATTTTGTATAAATATCAATATATAAATTGTATGTATATATATATATATATATTTCTTTTTTTAACACATGATTTATTTTTTATATGAAAATAATAAACATGTAATTATTTCCATATTTGAAATGGTAATAATTTATTCATATTAAATCTCTTTTTTATATCATACATTAAATTAAAGATCTAGTCACAATCTTTTATCTAATACGTATATTGAATATTTTTTCAATAAACTAAAATATTTTTGAAAAATAGTATGATTATAAATAAGAAAAAAGTGAATAGATATTGTAATAAATTTCAGCTTCAAAAAGAATACATCAATTAAAATTATATAATTAATTATTAATTTTAGTTTAATTATAAAATTGATATTGAAATTGAATTTATTTAGGATATAAAATTGTTACCTTTTCAGCAAAGGGACTTATTTAATTTTGATCATACAAATCTTATTTATCGGTCGCCTTTCAACTTCCTCGACTTGCCTGGTACGATCATCTCCTTCCTGCCTTCTGCTCTACCAATAATTTCAGTATCAATCATCATCCATCATCATCATCTCCCAATTCTCTCCCATTATCTTTATCACTAGTAATTTAGAGGGATCAAAGCAATTACTCGTTCCTTACTTCTGGGCTTATCGCATCGAGAAAAACCAATCCAAAACCCCAATATATATTTTTGGTTTATTCCGCTTCGACTATCCGATTTCAAGGCTTGTTATTGGAGGGAAGTGGCGTGGAGAACGACGCCGATCTGAGCGATGGCTAACGGCATCGATGAGGATAACGATGCCGTATTAAGCGATGTAGAGGCCGACGATCCTGTCCCAATTTTAATCGAAAACCCTAAGGATGTCTCCGTCGAGAAGTTCAAAGAAATTCTCGCGGAGCTCGATCGCGAGAGAGCTGCTCGCGAGGCAGCTGAGAATTCGAAGAACGATCTCCAAGTCTCGTTCAATAGGCTCAAGGTGCTGTGCCACGAGGCAATCAAGAAGCGCGATGAGAGCTCGAGGCAGCGCGATGAGGCGCTTCGCGAAAAGGAGGAAGCTTTGAAGAGGTTGGAGAGTGTTTGTGGGGATTTGGGTGAGGAGGTGAAGTTGAGAGAAGAGGTTTCGAGGCAGCTGGAGGAGGTGGGGAAGGTGAGGGAGTCCACTAGGGTGGAGATGGAGACGGGATCGTCGATGCTCGTGAATGGGATAGAGAAGATATCAAGGAAGGTGAGTAGCTATAAGGACTTCGGAGCAAATGGTTTGCCAAAGTCTAGTAAGTACTCAGGTTTGCCGGCAGTTGCCTATGGTGTGATCAAGAGGACAAATGAGATTGTCGAGGAGCTTCTGAGACAGGTAGAGTCAAGCACGAAGGGGAGGAACGAGGCGCGGGAGTTGGTTGAGCAGAGGAATTATGAGATTGCCATTGAGGTTTCTCAGCTTGAAGCGACTATTAGTGGGTTGAGGGAAGAGGTGGCGAAGAGAAACGGGGAAATCGAGGGTATGAAACGATCTGTACTTGAGAAGGATGCGAGAGTAGCAGAATTGGAAAGAGAGTCTAGTGAGAAACAGGAAGAGATGGAGAAAGAACTTTCAAGGTTGAGGCTAATGGTCAATGACTACGAGTCAAAGATGGAGACTCAGAGGCCGTTGTTGATTGATCAACTGAGTTATGTTACAAGAATGCATGCAGAAATGTGCAAAGCTATGAAGATTGTCGATGCTAACAAATCCTCGGAGTTGTCAGAGTCGATGTTCCTGGCTGAAGAAATGAATATGGAGGAAAATATAAAGGCAGTGTTAGCAGGGATGGAATCCGTGTATGAGTTGAGTAGAATTATTGTTGAGAAGACGAAGGACCTAGTGGAGGAAAGAAGCTGTGAGGTGAAAAAACTAAATGAAACTGTTTCACAGCTAATAAATGAGAAAGAGCAAATTGGGTCCCTATTAAGAAGTACTTTGACTCACAGGATGTCGGTGGACATGTCCTCCAAAACCAACAAATTGTTTAAGGTTGCAGAAAACGGTTTAAAAGAGGCTGGGATAGAATATAAGTTCACGAAAATTGATGCCTCTAAAGGTAAAGCAGGTCCTGATGACACAGAGGATGATGAAGTTTATGCTCTGGTATGCTAATCTTCTTGCAGTAATGAGTAATCTATATCGCGTCATCTAACACATGCATTATTTGTTTCATGCACTAATTTTTGTTTTTACCTCTTGCTATCTCGTGTTGTTAACTGATACTTCTGATTTTAGGCCAGTGCATTAGAGAACATAATCAAGCAGTCTCAGATTGAGATCATAGAGCTTAAACATTCAGTAGAGGAACTAAGGTACTTCTTCTGATATACTTCTCCATAAATTTTACCTATTTGGACTTTCTTCAAAAAAGGATTATTATGATTTATTAAATGGAAATATATCTTTTATTCCGTGCATGGTTGTAATGTGTGCCCCATTGTGAGTTGGCAATTTATTCTTCTTAGATCTCTACATGTGCTCATTTGAAATTGCTTGAGGAGAAAGAAGATTTCCCTTCGCTTTTTGAAGTTAGTTCCATTCGATGGTTTTGGAGCTCAGAACTTAATTAAGTTATTTTTGATAAATTCGTACTACATTAGATTTTACACTACTTCTAGTCATTGTGACAGACTCGTTAACATCCCCGTAATATATCATTTGAAGTATTTCCTCATATTGTTCTGAAATCAAATCCTTCAAGTCTTCGACCGAAAAAAATGCTTAATATTTTAAAACCATTAATAAACTTGAGCATTAATGATGAACTTTTCGTTACCATTGTGGCTTATATATAATGTTGATAAATTAAGGGCAGAGTCAAATTTATACAAGGAGCGTGTGGATGCTCAGGCCAAGGAACTCATTCAGTGGAAGCAACATGCGGAAGATCTTGAAGAGAAGGAAAGAGTGGCTAACGAAAATGTAAGTTCAGTTGCTGTTTTTAATTGGCTATTCAAACAATCTAAGACTATCCACTCTACAGCCATCTCTTTTTGTGATGGTGTGAGATTGCCCAAATGTAATATTTTTATGTCGCCCAGTATGCTAGCCTCGTCTAATCTGGTATATAATTTGATATGCAAGGTTGAGGGGCTTATGATAGATATTGCTGAAGCTGAAGAAGAAATCATGAGATGGAAGGTAGCAGCACAGCAAGAAGCCGATGCAGGAAAAGCTGTTGAATATGACTATATATCACAGGTATGATAAAAATGGGAAGCCGAGCTATCTTTCAACTTATCTTATCTTTATCGATTGACGAGTTTGTGCATCTAACACCTTTTATTCTACCCATGAATCACAATGAAAAATTTACTAGAAAATTGATTGACCTAGGGCTACTGGTATGATGGTCAGGCTTTCTCTTTGCTATGGAAGCAATATGATTGCACATTTTTTCCCTTTCTCCCTCTTTGAGTCTTTGGTCTCAATATTGTTGAACATTTTTGGTTGGAGCTTCTCCCATGTGCTCGATACTCTGAGAACACACCTTTGTAATAATCCTTCTACAGTGTCCCGTGTTAGCTTATCTGAGAGTAAATTACAATTCATAATGAACAATATTGCTGCTCTTTGCTTTATACATCATTTGAGTCAAAAAATTCTTTTATAGATGTGTTAGACATGCATATAGATGATGATGCTGTATCCAAACAGTTCTCTGACCTCTTCCAAATGTTTAGTCGGAATTACTTGCTGATTACCGTTGGGAAGTAGATGTATGATGTCTAACTTAAGCTCCTTTGAAGTATTTCTAAATGCAATTGGGTCTTGGGTACTCTTTGTTTCAAAATACAGAAAATACATAGTGTAAAACGCAATGTCAGATTAGAGGATATTCTGCTTAGACATTTATATAGTAACGTTAATATCAATAGATTATTTGCCTGAAGAAATCTTATACACCCTAATTGAACCATCTCCTTCATCATGGATTTCGACATTGTTGCTTGTAAATAAATTATGCGTCCGTCTAGGGATGTCGTTTCTCTTCATTTTTCCGTTCCCAACTTTCCCCTACTTATGGTTCCTGTTACCAAATAAACCGCCCTTTCAAAATAGCTGGTGGTCCCATCATTCTGTCCTCGGTGACGGTGACGACCACCAAGTCTCATTAATTTTGTTGTCTTTTCTTCTGAAAAATATTGAATATACACAACTAGTATGATTAGTTTGAGAAAGGCGACTAGAATCAACCATTTATTATGTTTTTTGATTCTGTGATTCTGCAGTTAGCATCAATCCGTGAGGAACTTGAAGAGGCTAGGCAAGCTGTAATTGAGTTGGAGAAAAAGCTCAAATTTAAAGAAGAAACAGCGGAAGCTGCCATGGCAGCAAGAGATGCTGCTGAAAAGTCGTTGAGATTGGCAGATATGAGGTCATCTAGGCTGAGAGATCGAGTGGAAGAGCTAACTCATCAACTTGATGAACTTGATACCCGGGAAACCTCAAGAACTGGTCTGAATAGACCGAGATATGTTTGCTGGCCATGGCAATGGCTTGGCTTGGATTATGTAGGGGCACATCGACCTCAACTACAGGAACAAACTGCCAACGAAATGGAACTTTCCCAACCACTTATTTGATTATTTTTTTCCTGGCGACATTTTCTTGTTTTCTTCTTTATTGCTGAGACTAGAATGATGGAAAATCTGTACAATGTTAGTTTATAGCAAAAAAGTCTACATGCCTTGGTAGTTGAAATGACATGTACATTATATCATTCTTATTTGATTGTTGGAGGAAAGGCTTAACAAATTGATGATGGTTGTATGAATTTGTCTCTCCCATTGTGGAGATACTATATTACTCCCTCCCTTCTAAAGGCGATCATGTTTTCTTATTGGGTCGTTTCATTAAAGAAAAAAAGTTTTATCTTTAAAATATTACTCCATTCATCCCACCAATATAGTCTTTTTTTTTCGATTGGGACGTCCCACAAAACTAGTCTCATTTTTCTTTATGACAAATTTTATAACTAAAAAGTTAAGTGTATTAAGGTAAAACTAATAAAGTAGAGAGGATAAAGTAAGATATTGGTTTACGTGTAGAAAAGAATGAGACTACTTTCGTGGGACAGAAGGATTTTTATTTTTTTTAAATACAGTTTTTTTAGTCTTCATGTTGGATTCTTTGTGACAGCTTTTAGTGATACAAATGGAGTACTATATTTATAGGTGAAGGAATTTTCATTCCTTACTAGTATTTCTTTTGTTATCAATGAAAATCGAAATCTTAAGGATTCATTGTCAGATTAAGCATTGCTCATCTCAATCAATATTGGGGCCTTGTACTAATTATAAAATTAGCCCCTTAAATTTTCTCAAAAAATTAATTAAAAGTAATAATATTACATTGTGTTGAATTGTTGGATTGATGTTTAAATATTTTGAGGATGAAAGAATGAAAAGAAGAAGAAAAAGGAAGAGAGATAAGAAAGACATGAAAAAAGAAGGGAGGGTAGGGTATTTTAAACAAAAATTAAAATGATGTAACCTATAATAATTGGGCCCCTATATTTATGGAGCCATGTTCTAGATAACTTGATTGGCCGGCTTATAGTCAGGCCTGATTACGCAAATCAATTCTTTCATGATAACACTCTTATATTTAATTAGTATAATTTTCGTGCGATGCATGGATTAATAATTTTATAAATAATTTATTATATGAAAATTTTATACTAAAAATATTATAAATTATATCAAAGTTTTATTATGATTTTATAGTTTATTTTGTAGTTTATGTATTAATACTATACATTATACATGTGTATTGTACACGGTGAACGTCTTTTTTTATTATTTGGATAATGATATTATTAGACGGATTTATTATAAATTACTATATTCGTCTAAGAAAAGTGTGTTGTGAGTGATTAGACACATATTTTTTTTTTTAAATTATAAAATGAGATGTTTAAAATAATGAGAATTGTTTTTAGGACCGTGTCTAAAAGAGAAAATAGTACACTTTTGGTGAATTCCCAAATCTATATAATATATTAAAACAAAGGTTTCAATTGACATACAATTTGAGCGACAATTTTGTAATTAATGTCAAATCAATGTTCTATTATATATGAAGATTAAATAATTAACATTTAAAGTAATTCTATATTTTTTACATAAAATTTTATAAAAATTACTACTTTGCTTCTCTTTCTTAATGCTCTTTTTTCAAAAATTTTAATTTTGTTCACGTAATCATATGCAATATTCATTTTAAATTAAAGATTTTGACAAAAGTGTTAATTTGATATATAATATGCAATAAACAATTTAATAAAAAACAGTTGTGCTCATTTAAAATAATTTTATTATACATTTATTGTGTGTGTGTATATATACACACACAATATATATACATTTATTGTGAGATGTTCATTTTTACGCAATTGTTACTCGATCAATTTTTTTTATTAATCCATTAATAATTTCTATTTTACATACACATATATTCAATTAATAAACAGTATAGGGTTAGTATTCCCCTAACCTAATGATACATTCTACTCATTCTTTAAAATTCATATTTAGAGTTGTCAAAAAAAAACTTGGCTAGCCCGAAAATGGGCGAATATGGATTATGAATATGATGTTTGACTAATTTTCAAACTAGCTTGACCCAATACAATTTCAAATTTAGGAACCGTTATTTATACAATTTGGTTCCAAATCGTGAAACATCATAACATTTTGATTCTTATTTTGAATTTTCGGAACAATTAGGTTCTAAATTATAATCCGGAACAACTCTACTTGTATAATTTTATAATTTTTTATTGGTTTAAATAATAATAATTGATTTGATATAGTAAAATTGACATAGTTTTTTTTATGTATGTATAATGATTTTCAGTAGTTTGAACAATTTTTAATTAATATTAATCTACTTATAATTGATCTCACATATATACATAAATATGTAAATGCATAGATATCCAGTAAATATCGTTAATTTTTTTATAATTATAAAAATAATACTCTCTCCGTCCACGAAGTAGCTTCCCATATTTCCTTATCAGTCCGTCCACGAAGTAACTTCTCATTTTAACTTTCTATTTTTGGCAACTCCTTACTCCACTCACTACTCAACACATCATCAATAGTGTGGGCCCCATTCTCCACTAACTACACACTACTCAATATATATATCATCATTCATATGGACCCCTTACTCCACTCACTACTCACTACACACTACACATCATCAATACGTGAGTCTCATTCTCTACTAACTACACACTACTCACTACACATTACACATTACCTACTAAAGTCAAACCATTTATTAAAACCCGTGCCCGATCAAAGCGGGAAGCTACTTCGTGGACTGAGGTAGTACAATACAAAAATAAAATTATATAATTATTTAAACATGTGTATACATTGAAAATAATTTATTATTATTTGTAGCTAAATTTTGTTATTTAATAAAATTTATTTCACCTACTTTTATTTATGTAACAAATTATCAATTTGAATTTAACTACAAATTTGTCATTCAAATTAATTTTTGATTTGTATAAATTCATGTAGTAATAGTTATTTGTTTGTAAAAATGATTTAATATATCAAATCATAATAATCTTTAAACAAAATTTTGATTAAATTAATTATCACAAAATATATAATATTCTTATATTTTTACTTATATATTTTTCATATATCATATATTTATTAATAATTATATATTATATAATTTTAATTTTATATACTATATGAGTCAATAAAATAAACTAAATTTTTTATAATAATATTTATACAAAAATATAGAGAGTAACAAAATATTTAATATTAATAATACAAATAAAAGTGAAAAATACAAATAGAAATATAATTATACATAATCCATTTAGGAACATTATATATACATACATTTACAAATTATATGTATGAGAATATGTACATATATAATTCTTTTATGAATTTATTAACTCATCATAACATTTGCATATTAAATTTATATTTATATATTATATATCAAATTAAAGCTTTTGTCGAGATCTTTAATTTAATATGCATATTGCAAATGTTTTTACAAACGAAATAAAATAATGTTAGGGAAAAAGGTTATAGGAGAAAGAAAATAAAGTAGTTATTTTTTAAACCTTAAAAATTATTTAATATAATATTTATATTATCTTTTGCTATTGAAATTGAAGTTATCTACAAAATTATCATTAAAAATGAATGTTTCTGTTATATATGTGTGTGTGTGTGTTAGATTAATTCTCGCTTTTTGCGCAGCCTAATGTTATACATAGTTGAGATATACAAAAAAAATAATTAAAAAGATCAAGGGTCTGCCCTGAGCCTGCCCGATCATATGAGCTTGAGCTTGGGCCTAATTTTACATTCCTGACTGGGCCATGAGCCGGGCTTGGGCCTGTAAATATAATCACGGGCCTGGCCTGGGCATAGGGAGGCCCGACCCGACCCATTGTCATCTCTATTTATTTCGAACCACTCATTTATTTACGACATATACAATTTACTGTGCCGATGATTAATGTGATATGTCTCTTAAGGCTTCGTTTGGTAGTCTAGTTATGTTTCATCAAGTTAGGTTAAACTTTAACTTGAATGATGAGATAAAATGAAATAATGATATAATTTTGTTGTTTGGTAGATAAATGATAAAATTTATGTGTTAGTTAAGTTATAGTGTAAAATTACATTGATGTCCCGTGAAGAAAAAAAATATCGAAATTTTCCTCTTCAAATATCAATTTATCATCGATCTTCACTATTCCAAATATATAATTTTGCACAAATTCCACGATGAAATTTTCAAAAATAAGCTAAAAAATTTCTTCTAAGAAACTCCGCGTTCTTCTGGGCTTTTATCACCTATTGGTTCGATGTTCCATAGCTATCGATATTAGCTTTATGTTGTTTATTATAGCGATCCTCAAAGAATGAAGGCAACAGGGAGAAAGACAAAACAAAAAAATTAAATATCCTTTCAGAAAATCAAATCTTCTTTTCATAAATGCGAAGAAACAAAATGGAAAAGAAAAATATTTTTTAACAAATGTCCAAAATGATGAATACTCAGTATGAAGTGAGCTAAAGTTTGAAGGTGAATCTAAAGCAAAAAAATTAAAGTGAACTAAAGTACGAAGTTAAATGGTGACGACACCATAGATGATTTTCAAAGAAATAATTTGTAGATTGTGATGAGTTTGGCGAGCCCTAAGCTTACACTATGTTGAGTCGGCGATTTTCAGAGCAATAATTTGCTCAATCGACGAGCAAAAACTTCAAATTGTAGTGGGCAGTTGAGGCGATTTTTAGAGGAGCGATTTTCAGGACAAAAATTTGGATGAGTTCTCTACTGCATTCACGCAAGTTGCAGAGGTTAGCAAGGCGGCGACGACGGACAATGCGGTGGTAGCGAGAGAACAAATTATATAATTTGGTAGGGAAGATGAAATGGGGTAGTTTTGGAAAGAGGCATTAAAACTTGGACTGTCGAGGATTGATAAATTGTATCACACTGGCGTGCGTGTGTTGGCCTAGTGGTAGTGAGGTTAATGCCCAAAGCTAAGGTCTCGGGTTCGAGTCCTCCGTGACGCGGCCATATAATTTAATATTAATGTAATCCAATTTTTTTTTTAAATTGTATCCCACCATTTTGATGAGTTATGTTTTATGTACTCAAACAGTGATTTGTAACAGGTAACACAATAGGACTACCAAACACTACTTATAGCCAGTTAATTTTTCTTAACTTGCCAAAATAATGCTACAAAACCATTGATACAATTTAATATTTGTTTTATATAAAATAATTAAAAAACAAAATTGATAATAATTCTTATAATTATGTAATATTACATGACATTGATACATCAATTAATTAAGACACACTTCTTCCGCAAATAAGGGGTTGCATACATTTACTCCCTTTGTCTTTTCTTTTTCTTATTTGATACCCACAAATTTTATTTTAACTCAATACTTGTCAAACAAATGCTAATGATTGATAACAGTCACTTATTTTTGTAAAATATTAATTATAGTTGTAACTTAATAAAAATATTAAGAAAAATTAATTGAGTAAAATAGATAACTCTAAATAAAAAATAGTCAATTATTAAAAAAAAAGAAAAAAATAGTCATTATGACTCCAATATCCTGTCATAGTTACATGACGCCATAATTACATGACCAAAACAAGTCATGCTCGCATGATTATGTGTGTGATTGTGAAAACGAAATTACACAAGCACGATTGTCACTTGGTTAAACTCATGTAATTACATGTGTGATTGTGATATGAAAATACACGAGCACGACTGTCAGTTGGTCATGATCATGTAATTACATGTGTGATGGACCGAAACACATAAAGGATGTCCTGGCTTTGTACACTTTAGCATCGCGACAACTCATGAATTATGAGAAGTCCTCGTTAACATTCAGCCAGGGTGCTACGGTGACGACGGGGGATGCGGTGTTTTGGAGTACAAGTGGTACAAGCTGAAAGATATTTTGATATCTTGTGGACTAGATTATGATATATTGGATAGATGGGATTTAGATAATTAATTGTTGGACTATTAATTAATAAAGCAGACTTAAAAGTATGGACTCATTGAACCAAGGGTTTATGGCCAGTATTATTTATAATAAATAGATATGCATATTCAAGAAATCAGAAACAGAAAACACAGAAACCTAGTTTAGAACTGTCGTCAGTTTGCAGAGAGAATTTCTAGCATTCTCTCTGTGAACCTCCGTACCGGGGAATCGTTCATGCATCGGATCGGAATACACGTGGATACCATAGTAGTGGATTCTACGGCAGAAGGAGTGTGTAGAAGCATTGCATTCGGTAAGTATTATAATCTACGTGTTCATAGGCTCAACTACGTAATCAATTATAGATTCAGATCAAATTCTTGACTTATATTTCTGCTGCGTGTCATTAGATGACGTCAAAAATTACCAACAGTGGTATCAGAGCACGGGGCTCGATTTATAATTGATAGTGTTTTAATTTATTTGTGGTTAATTTTGAAAATTGATTTTCAAAATTAAATTTTGGAAATTAAGAATTATATAATTGGAATTGCAAGTTGTAGTCTGCCTCATTCTCGCAGCCTTCAGCAGCCAACACATTCAAATTTTGAAACTTTGTTGGGTTGCGGTGTTTCACTTGTTTCTGTACGTATTTTTGGTTCATCTTTTGTCGTATTTAGATTTTAGTTGAAGTCGGTTTGGCGTCTTTTAGTTCGTGTTCATGTTGGTTTTGTTTATTATTATTTTGGATGTAGGATGACGAAAAGGAGTTAATGTGAGCTGAAATGATGTTGAAAATGCCGAAGATGCTAAACCGAATGAAGTTGAGGAAACCGGATGGGAGCTTCCTAAGAGTTACGGGAAAAAAACGAGAGGAGAAAGAACTCGAGAGCATGGCCATATGCGAAATTGTTACGTCTTGTGCAACAATTTTGTTTTGGCTCGTTCTCCTTTGTTACAACTCCAAATTTGGATCCGTTTGTAGCTACGGATTCTTATCGAAACAAGCTTCAATTTTATGTTTTCAAAAATTTTGTATTTTGCACAGGCCAGCGGTCGCTAGGCCTGTGCTGCTGAAATGGGCAGAGAGTGCGCCCCAGCGACTGCTGGGCGCGTGAAACAGGCGATTTTCTGCATGAATTTAAAAGGGGAAATGGATGTATTTAGTATTCTAACTTATCTCACTCTGTACAAGAACACAAGAATCCTCTCTAAAACACTCTAGCATTGTATTTTCACTTTTGGAAGATGGATTAAGGTGGAGAATCATCTTCTCAATTCAAATTGTGTGATCGTAGTAAGTTTCATTTATCAAATGATTGCTTATGATTGTATGATGGATTGAGTAGGTTGAATCTCCACTAGGGTTTGATTTTTTATGGTTTATTGATGTCTATCGTTATTCGTACTTGTTGTTTGGATTGTACTTATTAAATTGTATCGATTGATCACCGTTGCAATTCCGTAGACATAGGGTGAGATCAAGAGATGATCCTTGTGTCGGACCAAAGTCCATCCAATTTCAATCGGAATCGGAGACGTATTGACTGAATATTCATTTGTTATCTTGAGTTCCTGGTTGTGTGGTTTAAATACGAAAGTTGGAATCACAATCTAATTGTAAATACGAAAGTTAGTGATTAGATAGTTTTTGGGGATTCTAGCTATGCAAATGAATGCATGAATAATCATAGCATGTGATGATCTATATGGATGTTTTTACCCTAGAACCTTAAGTCCGGATTCCATTTATTTAATTTACTTATTAGTCTTTACTTTTAGTTACTTCTATATTTGAACTTTATAGAGTATTTAGAACATTTTTATGTTTAATCTCTAGCACTTGAATTAGAAAGTCCTACTAAACCTTTGAGATACGACTAGGGTCAACTTACTACGTATTATAGGATTCGTTTAACTGCGAGAACTTATACACACGTTTTAGGTTAAACATGCGGCATGGTTGGGTGCGATTGCTGGTTGTACGTTGGACGCACACAGCACCGGGCGAGCAACTGAAATGGCGAGCAAGGCCCTTGGCGGCACGGTGCTGAGCTGGTCGCACTCGCCAGTTCCTGCGGGGGACTGATGCGTAAGGTGCTGCTGTCAAAAGCAGCAGATCAAGTCATATATCTAGGTCGACATCAAGGCTGGGCTGGGCCTTTTGCTTTTTCTTATTGATGTCTCTGGGCCCAATAATTGGGGCTGCAATTTTGACCCATAAGAATGCATGTCTGGTGGCCGACATAAATTGCTTTTAATTCTTATTATTAATTTAGAATTAATATTATTAATTCCAATTACATAATTAATTTATTAATTAGATTAATAAATTAAATTTATTATTATTATTGAGATAATATTGATAACTAATTAATTATATTAATTTAGAATTAAATATTAATTCTACTTTTAGTTAGAAAGTTAAATTCTTTAATTGGATTAAAGAATTTATTCGTTGAGCCTTATTTTTGCCCGTTTTCTGTAATGAACATGTTATTTGATGTTATGCTTGTAATTTAACTATATTAGTTAGAGACCGTGTTTATGTTTGGGTAGGCGGCACCCAATTCTTGTAGTCCGTGATATTATGTTTGGGTAGACGGCGTCCAATATGTGTGGTCCGTATTTTATGCCTCGGTAGGCAGCGCCCAGTAATTGTTATGGATTTAATATTAGATATTAAATCGAACAATTAGTATCACATATTTTTCCCCACATAATATAAGTCTTGTTTTTTGAAACAACGCGTTGTCCATCATAATTGTTTGAGATCCATGGCCTCTTCGTCCAAGAGTATTTGCACCAAAGTGCTTGCTCCCAAATCGACGAGGCTGAGGCTCACTCATAGGTGCATGGTGGCATCATGTGATGGGGTTGACTTGTTTGATCACTTTGACACGCCAAAGCGAGCAAAATAATTAGTGGACGCATATTGATTTGAACAATAAACCAAGAGTTGCAAATTTGTTGAACAATCTAATAAGTGATATTGTTGTAGTCATCAGCCAAAGCAGAGGCTGCAATGGTATTGATTTTGATTGTTACAAATTACAGTTACAATTGGCTTGGAGGCCTACCGAGTGATAGTATTGTGGTCATCAGCCAAAGCAGAGGCTGCAATATTATTGACTTGGATCTTGGACCACTAAGATTTATATTTGATATAAATTCGTATTTTGCATTTGGGGGTGCATTATATGTTAAAATTAGTGATAGCTAATCAAAACAATTAAACCCCTTGTTTGATTAGTGACACAAATGTGATCTTTGTTTACTCTGTTCTAATTTGCTTTTCTATTTTTCGTTCAGATACATGTCTTCTATTATGTTCAATTGCTTGGTTGAATCTGATAAGTTGACTGGGTCAAACTTTCTGAATTGGTTAAGAAAATTGTGTTTGGTCTTGAGGCAAAACAAGATTGAGTATGTGTTAGACACACCAATAAAAAATATCTCTCATAAGGCTTATGAGGAATCTAAATCATTTGATGAGAAACCTTATCAAAAGCACATCGATGATGCACTTTCGGCTAAATATATCATTCTGACTTCCATGAGTTTGGAACTCCAAAGACACATGATATCATGTTTCCTTATGAGATGCTGAAACACTTGGAGTGTTTATACACCTTAGAGGCGCAGACCATGGATTATGAGTGTCTTCACTGTCACGAGAGTGGACACTGGAAGAGAGATTGTCCAAAGCTTAATGTACAAGGTGCATTAGCTGGTGGATCAGGTATATTTGCCAGTGAAGTAAATATGTCTATTAATAATTCACATTCATGGGTATTGGATACCAGTTGTGGCTCACACATTTATAATAATGTGGAGAGGCTAAGTAATAGTAGGAAAGTGAGACCCGGGGAGGTCGACTTACGGTAAATGCACCTTTTCTCATAATGAGGCATTCTAAGGAAATGCACCTCTTATGAATAGTTTATATATTCTAGAATGTGAACGAAATATTCTCAATGTACAAAATAAAAGACCTAAAATAAGTAATGTGAATAAGGCTACTTATCTTTGGCATTTCAGACTTGGTCATATCAATGAGAAAAGAATCGCAAGATTGAGAAAGTTAGAGTATCTCACACCTTTCGACTTTGAGTCATATGGTGCTTGTGAATCTTGTCTTAAAGGTAAGATGACTAAGAAACCTTTTTCTGGGAAGGGGTTGCGTGCTGAAGAATTATTAGAGTTGATACACTCAGATGTGTGTGGATCGTTTCCAACTCAAGCAAGAGGTGGATATTTGTACTTCATTACTTTTACTGACGATTTTTCTAGGTATGGATACGTGTATCTTATGAGACACAAATCCGAGGCCTTTGAAAAATTTATGGAGTTTAAGTTAGAAGTCGAGAAACAACTTAGGAAAAGTCTCAAACGTCTTTGATCAGATCGAGGAAGGCAATACTTGAGCCATGAGTTTCTTGATTACTTGAAATCACCTGGAATCTGGTCAGACTGGACTCCTCCCAAAACACCAAGATGAACGGAGTGTTCGAGAGGAGAAATCGAACCTTATTGGATATGGTTCGATCTATGATGAGTTTTGCAAGTCTCCCTTTATTCATTTGGGGTCATGCTTTACTTACAACAACTTATATTCTAAATAGGGTTTCCTCTAAGTCAGTTGACAAAACACCTTATGAATTATGGTGTGGCAAGAAGCCAAGTCTTTATCATGCACGAACCTGGGGTTGTCATGTGTATGTTAAGAAGATGATGACTGACAAGTTAGAATCCAAAAGTGAGAAATGTTATTTTGAGGGATATCCTAAGGAAACTAAATGATATGAACTCTACTCACCTGGAGATCACAAGGTGATCGTTTCCAGAAATGTGACGTTTCTTGAAGATTCTTACATCTCTAAGGAACAAGGTCACAATGAGATAGATCTTGAACAAATTCAAGAACCACAAAGCAACATACATGATGAAGGACTGTCCAATGGAGTGGACACGAATTCAATGAGAGTATTTAACGATCTATTGGGAGGGGAAATGACTCTTGGAAGGTCACCTAGACAATGAGATTCGTCAAATGAGTCTGACACGTGTAGAGATGGAAATCAGTTCTAACCCGTCCCCACCTCAAGAAAATCATGGTGAAATTCTTGAGAATATCCACAACACGGAGGAACCTATTCACGTTAGAATGAACAAGTTGGACCTACGCAAAACCAACTCAATAGGCCTCAGAGGAATCGTCGTGCACTTGAAAGACTAAATCTAATGGTTGAAAACCAAGATGATGAAGTTGAGTTGGATGACGACGAACCTAAGACCTATACCGAAGCGGTGTCGGGCACCGACTCAGTGATATGGCATGAAGTCTTAAAATCTGAAATGGACTCGATGTACTTTAATCAGGTCTAGGACCTTGATGAGTTACCGGATGTGGTTCGCCCCATTGGCTGCAAATGGATCTTTAAGAAGAAATGAGATGCAGACGGTAAAGTAAAAACCTACAAGGCTAGGTTGGTGGCAAAAGATTATAGTCAAGATCAAACATTTTCGCTAGTTGACTATGATGAAACCTTTTCGCTAGTTGCCAAGATCAAGTCCATTAGAATTTTACTTGCTATAGATGCATACTATGATTATGACATTTGGCAGATGGATGTGAAAACCGCTTTTCTCAATGGAGAATTAGAAGGGGATGTCTATATGGCACAACCTGAAGGTTTTATGTCCGATGAAAGGCCGAATGCATTATGCAATCTAAAGAAGTACATTTATGGACTTAAGCAAGCATCGAGGAGTTGGAACATTTTTTTTGACAAGACAATCAAATCTTTTGATTTTGTTAGAAGCAAAGAGGATCCATGCGTTTATAGTAAATGCCAAAATGGATGCGTTGTTTTTCTTGTGATATATGTCGATGACATTTTGATCATAGGAAGTGAACGATCCATGATGCAATCCGTGAAAGATTGGATCTCTAAATAATTCATGGTGAAGGATTTATGTGATGTTTCCTATATCCTTGGGATAAAGATCTAATGGGATAGATCCAATAGATTATTAGGATTATCACAGTTCACTTATATAGACATATTGCTTAGGTGCTCCTCAAAGGAGAAATTCAAGATAAGATTTCTGCCTATGACACATGACATTATCTTGTCTAAGAAGAATTGTCTTTCTAATGATGAGGAGAAAACTCGCATTAAAAGGATCTCATATGTTTCGGCTATAGGATCAATCATGTATGTTGTAATAAGTATTGGGCCAGATGTAGCCTATGCGCTAAGAAAGGGAACCAAAAGTCACGAACATGAACAAGCACGTTCCCAGGAGAGACTATTTGGTTCGAGATATAATAGAAATGGACAGTATTAAACTAGAAAGAGTACTCATTGACGACAACTTAGTTTATCATTTCACCAAGTCATTGTGTATTACGAAACACAAAAGACCTTTTGAAGGCTTCGGTGTTAGACATCTTGATAGTTGACTTTGATTCAACGGGAGTTTTAGTTTATATGTCTTAAGAAACATTCTATTGTAAAGACATATTTACTTGATCACACCTTATGAAAATTTGATTTTCTATGGGTTTTGTGCATTTATGGAGTTTATTATTTTGAATGTTTGATATTATTCTCATATTTGTTCCCTTGAATTTTCACTATCATTGATGGTGTGTGACATAAATGATAGAATGTAAATTCTAAAATAACCTCAACCAATGATCATCAAGAATGAGATATTGATGATATGTTATAGGTTGGCGTGTGGTCTGCATCACGTTCTTAGAGAACGTAGTTGTTCTCACAACTACGAGATATTTGATATCTGTGATGGACACATGGATACTTAGGAGAGTATTGGTATACCCGACTATTAAATTGTTTGTTTCAGTGTGTACGATTTATTAGTGTATGAAGTATGTAATAGTTCTTTGACTTGAGGTCATTACACATTTTGTTTGTTGAGTGGTGTACTTTTTGACCAAGACAATGCTTGTAAGTGGCAAGACACGGCTTGGATTGGGTGCATCATAAGATGAATTGAAAATGGTAGATGAGTCAAGATTGAGATTCATTCCTTGATTGGAATTTTGAGAGAGCACTCAGTTTCTCTATATTATTCGACCATAAAGTCATTGGTCAATGCAAGGATATATTCAATTAGAGTAATTGAATATGATCATATGGGTCGTATGATAAAGATGAGAAGAAATGATTAAGCTATTTGGATAGACACATGACAGATCCAAAGCTTAATCGAGTGTGTCGCGAATGAAAGGATATTACTCAAACTTCATAGGTTGTTAACAGAATTCACGTAAACGTCCGCCATATATCGAGTTCGCTGCACAATGCAGTCTAGGAGTTTTGTGCAGACTTTGATTAGATCATCATCGATAGTGGGGGCCTATTGGATCACACTTTCAAGTGTATTTTGGTCCGACCAATGGTACAATCATAGTGCACGGCATGTTATCTAATGATAGTCCAAGTGGGAGATTGAAAAAAAAATTAATATCTTGTGGACTAGATTATGATATATTGGATAGATGGGCTTTAGTTAATTAATTGTTTGACTATTAATTAATAAAACAGACTTAAGAATATGGGCCCATTGAACCAAGGATTTATGGCCAGTATTATTTATAATAAATAGATAAGCATATTTAAGAAGTTAGAAACAAAAAACATAGAAACCAAGTTTAGAACGGCTGTCAGTTCGCAGAGAGAGTTCCTAGCGTTCTCTCTGTGAACCTCTGTACCAGGGAATCGTCCATGCATCAGATCGGAGTACACGTGGATACCATAGTAGTGGATTCTACGGCAGAATGAGTGCGTGGAAGCATTGCATTCGGTAAGTATTCTATCCTACGTGTTCATAGGCTCAACTACGTAATCAATTATAGATCTAGATCAAATTATTAACTTATATTTTCGCTACGTGTCATTAGATGACGTCAAAAATTACCAACACAAGAACACAACCTATACCTCGGAGCCCCTACGGTTGTGATGAGGAATAGGAAAATTTAGTTTGATTTTTTGCGAGAGAGGGTCAGAGACAGATTCTATGGCTGGAAACAGAAGTGCTTCTCGGTGGGGGTATGGGATTCAGAGATCTCATGGCTTTTAATAAAGTGTCCTTCTAACTAAACAAGTATGGATATTAATCTGATGGCCCCAATCGTTGGTTGTGAAAATCTTTAAGACTAAATATTTTCATGATAGGGACATTATGGAGGCTAAAATCTCAAGTAATGCCTCGTTCGTGTGGCGGTCGTTGGCTTGAGGGAGAGAACTCCTCCGTAAAGGCATTCAATGGAAGATTGGAAAGGGGGATCGAGTTCGGGTATTCAGAGATGCTTGGTGCCCGACTTATTGCACGAGAAGAGTCTTGAGTCACGGAAGAAGCCGAGAGGATATGTGTGTGAATGAGCTTATGGATGATGAGGGACAATGGGATATTGTGAAGATGAGAGAAACTCTCTTAATTGTGGATGTGAAAAAAATTATCAAGATGCCTAGAGATGGTAGGGATGAAGAGGACGTAAGGGTGTGGATATATGAGGCGCTGGGGGAGTATAGCGTGAAGTCGGGATACCTGGCCGAGACGGGGTGGTTTGACTCCCAACCTGAAACGTCAAGGACGAAAGAATGATCTTGGTGGAAATACTTATGGAGCTTCGACATACCGCTGAGAGTACGGGTTTTCACGTGGAGGGCTTTTAGAAATGTTATACCAACTAGAGAAAATCTTCGCCGACGCCATGTCCCATCTAACGGGTGTTGTGAATGGTGCGGGCATGCTTGGAGATCCACAAGACACACGCTTATATTCTGTAGAAAGGTAAGGGTCTGGTGGAAGGATTTTGAAGCCTGGAAGGTGTTGCAAAAGTTGGAACACATGGACTTGGTTGAGATTGGCGAACGATTGTGAAGAGAGATTGCTTGAGAGGAATTTGAAGAGTGACATGTTGGAATGTGGGTTTTTTGTAAAAAACTATGCGATGAGAAGCATCGGAAGGAGTGGGGTGATGCAGGAGCATTCCGAGCGCGATGCAAGGCCATAATCGACTCTTATCGAAAGGAGAATGCACAAGTGGCATTCGCAAACATAGTGCTCCCACATGAGGGAGAACGTAAGTGGAGTCGTCCCACCCGAAGCCGATTTCAATTGGATGTGAATTATGCCGAAAGCGAAGAGGGGATGAGTGGTGGCGTTGGGGCGGTGGTTCGCAACAATGATGGATGAATGCTAATTGCAATGGCGAAGCCAATCTCCCGAGCATGTAATTCCCTTGTGGGTAAGATATATGCTATATTATTTGGTATCATGGAGTGCATCAAGGAAGCTGTGACACCGGTTGAAGTCTTCTCTGACTCACTTGTAGCGGTTCAATTATTGGAGAAAGAGAGAAGAAACTCGAGTGTGTTATGTGGGGAAACCATAGAGGCCATTTTGGAAGCTAAAGAGATATGTGAAAAATCTATGAAACATATGAGACGAGAGGCTAATCGAGTAGCACACGAACTAGCATTGTATGCGCTATCTTGTGAGGATACATACGTACGGGTGAATGATGCATGAACCTATATGGTTGTTGAATTTAGTTAAATTTGATTTGGAGTAAAAAAATATTTCTTTGATTCAAAAAAAAATTAATAATCTGTGGATATGAATTCCTTATATAAAAAAGTTGTATGTGAGAAATAAAAAATATTTTAACTATCAATTAATTATTTAAGGAATGTAATTTTTTTTTCTACAAATTTAAATTTCACGTAAACTCCTATAATGATGAAAAATAATTTATTAAATTAAATTACATATAGATGGACCTAAATTCTTTATTTTCACAATTAATTTTTGTATTCTCAAAGAAATCTAACCCTGAAAGGGTATTTGATCATGATGCCATGTGAATAGTCAAGTGGACGTTGCTACTGTAGAATTGTGATTAATTGAATTATACTAAGCTAGCATTGTAATAATTGTGTAACATGAAAAAAGTGACCCCAATGGTTCATCAAAAGAGAAATATTCATCAAAAGTGACCCCAATGGCTGTAAAGTAGAAGAATGTATCGATCGTTCATCAAAAGAGATCAAAACTCACATTTAAATATTCAGACTATGAAGAGAAATAGCAAGAAATTTAAATTAAAGGAAGGGCATACATCTGTGACCAAAATAAATAATAAATGATGATAAATTCCGGCGGTGTCACCTCTTGAGAATGCATTTTTTCCCGATCAAAACTCCAGTGGGAGGGGCGGTGACGACGAGCTGGCAATGCGCATACAACCAATAGGAGTACTTGAAAATGCCACCTAGTTTAGACCTAGTTCTAAACAGTCCCTTAATCTCAAGGTTCACTTTTCCTTCTTCCATCTGTTTCTGCAGCTGCATGCTGTGGGCCCTCGACATCCCCACCTGACTAGCCACCATGTGCACGTCAGCGAACCTCGACTCGCCCCTCATCACCGAGAACGGCTCGATGTAACGTGTGGCGATGAAGTTGTTGTCGTAGTAAAGGTCCAAGATCACGTAGCTGAATTCCACCTTCACCTTGCTGTTGGGGTTCGTGAAGTTGGCCAGCACAGTCACGTCCGCATTCAGCAGGTACCCCATATCGAGGTACGCCGCATTGAAAGTGACGCTGGAGATGTCGAATCGAGGATTACGCGGCCGGAACACCAGGTACACTATGAGAATGATCACCCCTCCTACTATTACCAGTATCCAGAAGAGCGTACAGAATGCCGCCACGAGCCATGCTATCGGTGTTGTCCGTTGCGAAGAAGGCGGGTGGATAAATGCAGGGTGGTGACGGCGGCCGCGACTTCCATCACTGTGTTGAGGCGGACGAGCATGAGAATCTGATTGAGGTTGGTGTGGTGCCTCAACATGAAGGGGTGCCACGGGTTTCCCGTGTTTTGGGGGGCGGGGTGACGTATGGCCACGAGGGGGTGCGTCTACCTGTGTTCGGCCATGAGATGACGGCTCTATCGGAGTACGGCCGGAGTAGTGAGGCACCTCTACCACTGGACGACCATGAGGTGGAGGCTCTATTGGCGTACGGCCGGAAAAGTTAGGCGCCTCTACCACTGGACGACCATGAGGTGGAGACTCTACCGGAGTACGGCCGGAGTAGTGAGGTGCCTCTACCACTGGACGACCATGATGTGGAGGCTCTACCTCTACCGGAGTACGGCCGTAATAGTAAGGCACCTCTACAGGTGGGCGGGAATGAGGTGGCGGCACTACCGGAGTACGGCCATGGTGCCGTGGCGGCGGCCGGGAGCGTGGTGGTGTTTTAGAAGGAAAGTCGATTGCTGGATCGCGTTGACGGGGGAGAAAGTGTGGATTTGTTTCGTGGTGACGGGACATTGTGGAGGCTGGAAACTGGGGGGGCCGAAGTGAAGAGATCTTTAACAAAGATAAGAAATAAAAGCTGGTAAAAGTAGCAGCAGTTAGTAGTGGCGGAGAAAAAGAATCAGATATAAGTAAAGGATACAAGGCAAGTAAACAAATTGATGCAAAGTGCAAAAAGCAGTGTGTTTGTCCCTCAATGTGGTTAACCCAAAACGAAAGAAACTTATCACATACTAAATAGCTTTTCAGAATCTTTTGGCTGTGAAGGGAAAAACACTCATTGCAAGGAAAGAACCAATTAACTATGTATTCTCATAATCTCAAGCACGCATTCTTATCATTGATCTTCAGTTCTACAACAGTATAAGCAATGCAACAAGATCAACTGTATAAATCCTTATTATATTCATAAACTAAGACAGCAAGTATCACTACTTAGTATGGAATATTGAGTCATACTGCCATAGTATGTTTGACAACAAACAAAATTAACATGAGAGCAATCGTATATTTATTCTAGTCTTGCAACGTTAACCATGAACTTTCTTACAGTTTCTCAAGGTTATGCTCATTCTAGATTTAGCCCTATTGCCGACGCAGAAAATAGACCCATCGACCGGGATTTCCCTATTTCTCTCTCCATTATTATGAGAGAGATTTTAATTTGGTAGGATGCTGAGACATGAAATGAGGCAAGTTAGCATCATGCAAATTTATCCTTCGCCATATGCATGGCGAGTTTCTCTTACATTTGATTCATTTCAAGAATTCTAAATGCTATACTACATGAGTGCTGATCAATCAATTATCACCACACCTGAGTAACAAACAAGAAGAAAATTAAGATTCGTAATCGGAGGAAGAGGAACGGACATTATTTTCGTATATATCAGAAATTTACTTTACAATGTAGGTCAACGGGCATACCATTGATATTATACTTTTCCATGATTTCCTTTTCCATTCCACACCAGGGCCTACAATGACTCGGAGGTTTTATTTTTGGAAATTCTTCAAGTTTGAACCATGTTGATATTTTCTAAGCTTCATTAGAAGCAGAGCTCTCCTTCCTTATGAGCAAGAATGATGGGATTTCTTTAATTGTGGAGGGAGAAGTCAAACAATGTCAAGAACATGCCTCAGAAAAAAGGATCCTGCAATAAAAATGCATAAACTTTCCATCAGTAGTAGACGTGACATATTAACTTTGAGTGAATTGCAAGTCGGAGACAATGTTGAGAACAAGGGCGATGAGGAACTGAGCAAGAAGAGTTGAGAACTAAAGTAGTTATTATCCAAGTAGAATTTACAATAATCAAATGCACCAATTAGTTGCTTCTTGGAACAGGTGGTATAAACAATCAAATATATTCAACGAAATAATGAACAGGTCCATCTTGGTTCAACTTTTGTGCTTTTCAGTTAGACAAGGAAGAATGCTTAAAGAACAAAATATTTTGTTCGACACAGTAAATGGTGACACAAGGTTTTGTACTTGATACGAGCGTCTAGAATTCAATCCAGCATTAGCAACAAATATTAGAATAAGAGGAACCAACAGAAAAGGTAAATAGCTTAATTATTACTCCACACTCAACCAAGGGTGTGAAGAAAATTATTCTAGTCAGAGATACAAGACAAGACTTTTGTCGATGAACATACGCTTTCTCTATTTAAATTACCATTTGGCAAAAATATGACAGGCCAATGCTTTAGACAGAAAAAGTGGAGTATGTATACAAGAATCAAATAGGTAATGTCTGAACTAAATTCCAAATTCACCTCTAACTGAGAACGAGATGAACAGATGTCACGGCAGGATCTGTCCGTACCAAACTCAGCAGTATTTGCAAGTAACGAGACATTAATTATCCAAAAGACAAAAATCTTTGTGGTATTGTTCCCTATTGATTACTAATCAGTCGAATCGTATGCTCAAATTATCAACTTGTAAGTCACTTCATCCAGATAGACTCTTCTAGTTTGCATCTCCTTAAATAGATGCAGGGATTCGCTAACATGATACATCTTGTAGTATCCACAAATAAGTGCATTATAGGATATCACGCAAGGGTCAATTTTATGATTCACCATATCATGAAAAATACCATGAGCCATGCTTACTCTACCAGTTTTGCATAGATGGTCAATAATGGTTGTATAAAACACCAGCCATGGTAATAAGCCCATGTTTGTCATTTGGTCAAGAATGTAATTAGCTACAGTATATTTACCTTCTTTCAGAAAAAAAAAATCAATCAGAATCGTAAATGTGAGCACATCCAGAGCAAGTCCTTTCCTTCTTATCTCCTCGCATAGCTTATAAGCCTATTTATTACCACCAGATTTGCAAAGAGCACTAATAACCAAGTTATACAAAACAACATCAGCAAACCCCTTGACCTCTATCTTATTAACTAACAGCATATATGCCTTATCTACTCTATCAGTTTTGCAGAAACCCTTTAAAAGCTCGTTATAGCTGTAACTATCGGGTTCCATCCCACAATGCATTTTTTCCAGCAACTTCTCCGCCTCATCCAACAACAGTGCATTACAACAATAATTCAACAACACATTATACGTGATCAAGTCAGGCTCTCATCCATTCTTCTTCATGAAGCTCTTAAGCGTGTGTGCCTTGTCAACTCTACCAACTCGACAGAAACCACAAATGAGCACATCATAAATCACGGAATCAAAGGAGACCTTTCCCCTCATGTCCCCTACAGTAAGCTCATAAGCAAAATCAACTTTCTGAATCTCACATAGCCCAAGCACAAGAGCCCTACATGCTTTATTATCCGGCTTAATATCTCTCTTGATCGTAATTTTCCATATACCAACTGCTTCATCGTGTCGTTTAACTCTACACAAAGAGCTGATTACGATGGTATAACTCACCACGTCTGGCCCCCGTCCTCTTTCTTCCATCAGCCTCAACAATATCAAAGCATCATCAATTCTCACCACATAAGAGATTTAAATAAATATTGAACGCCCAAGTATCGGGCACAATCCCTAGCCTATCCATATCCTCAAAAAGCCTAGAGAGAAGGTAGAAGATCCCAACTTCACACAACCCGGAGATAAATCTAGAGTAAGTGAACGAATTCAAAGAGAAGCCTTTCGAATTCATGGAATAATAATAGTATTCAGAGAGCTCAAAACGCTGATTCTTTATCAACACGCCATGGAACTGGTAGTAGTCGACCGGTCTGATTGAGACATTTCGTCGAACACCATTATCGCGTTGTCAATGAGGCCGGCTTTCACGTAGCTTATGATGAGAGAACGGTATGCGACTCGTTGCTTGCCAAGAGCTTTGTACATATATGCATTTGAGCTCCAAGAGAAAAAATATGTGAGCCCAGAAAAAACTCGAGTGCAAGCAATACGGTTATAGAATAGTTATACAAAGTGTGATTAGGGATTAGAAGAGAGTTAGGTTTGTGTTTGGAAATCAAACATAGATGGTTTCGGCGACAGAAGATGAGAGGAAGGAGGAGGAAGAGGACTTGTTGGCCAAAATCCAAGTTCACGTCCTCAAAACTTCACACTTCTAGTAATTTTTCTACTAGTAAATTATAAAGAATAATCGACGCTATTTAAATTTTATTCATTTTGTTGATAAATTATTATAAACACCTTTTTAATTAAAATGATAATTTTTTATTATTTCGCATTTTGAGTACGAATTTTGTGTACTACGTATAAATTATACATTTCATATTAATGTACTATGAATTAGATAATTCACGTATCAATAATATCAACCATGAAAATCATGTCATCTCATACACTTCATACTAAATCAGACCACACATACCTAATTACAAAAACGTTAACTTTTAACAGTGCGGAGGAGATGGGCCGCGCGCAATGGGATGAGCGTGATGGCATTCAGTGGGGATGGGTGCGACGACATGCATTTGAAATGGGCGCGGCGGCAGTGCGCGGTGGTACTGGGGAGGGGATGGGTAGGGATAAAGCTGGCAAAAGAATGGGTCGGGCCCACCCAAGCCCGGCCCAACGGGCTTTTAATAATTTTTTGAGGCCCGTCCAGGTCCAACCGAATATTTTCGGGCTTCAAAATGTGAGGCTCAACCCAATCCTGGGCGAGCGGGCTTTTTTTTGAGCGGACCCAAAGTTTAATTTATTTAAAATAAAAAAGAAAATTATTTGAAAATTTGACATTTACGACATAAAATAAAACTATACAATTAATACCTTTAAATGTTAATAAATTTATGAATAAATAATTAAAAAACATAAAATATAAAAACCACAAAATAATAATTTATATTATAGTATAAAAATTCAAAAATAAACAATTAAAACTTCAAAAGTCTCTTATTCATTATGTATAAAAGTCTTAAAAAATATAAATATTACAATAATAATTTAAATTAAATAATAGTTGCAAAAAATGGTGTTTTATCCTATACTATCGGGCAGGCTTGTTAGTCTGAAAATCCCAGGGTTTTTAGCTCAAAGTCCATCGGGCTCAAGGCAATTTTGGGGCGGGCATTTTAGGCCCGTTTTTTTTTAGCCTCATTTTTTCAAGCCCAAGTGTAATACCCCGTCTTTTTAAGTTCTGAAGTAAACTAAATCCGAACGCATTTGTAATATAATCGGAGATAAAAATATATTAAACGTTTGTTTTAATTTGATAAGAAGTGAAATGGATTAGATTTTACTTTGGGCTTTAAAGAACTTAAGAAATGAAAAAAATTTGATTGATTTAAAATTCTTAAGAGAAGTTTGGTTTAAGATATAAAGTATTCAAAGAATTCTTGATTTATATATATACATTAAGAAATGTTAATATTAGGATATGTTACAAATTAAATTTATCTAGATATATATATAAATATATATAACTTATGTTGGATATATGTATGTATGAGTTGCATACACTAAATAAGTGGTACAAATTTTATCTAGGTATAGATATATATATATAACATACAATTGCTTCATATATATATATATATATATTTAGGTTGCAAAAATAGAATTTGGTACATGAATTACACGGTTACTATATATAACTATGGTATTGAAAATGTTACAAGACTATAAGGAAACCACACGGTTGTATATATATTGATGTTGCTGGAAATAAATTTTACATGCAACATAATAAAACCATACGCATAGATATATTATTATACACTTAGTAAAAATCTGCATTATGTTGGATTATAAAGAAGATAAGATTTAAACTTAAGCATGCACATGCATATGTCTATATATATAGTAAAGGAGAGCTAAGAAAGTAAAACACTTGAGTGAAAAGAAAATCATATTTTATATACATATATGTATTAGTACAGCCTACTCAATACCCAATTTATATAATACATTACAGTAAACAATAAAAGATCTAAGCTATTATCATAAGGCTGCAGCAACATGTAACATAAGGAAAGAAGAAAACATATCTATAAGTGTAAGTAATGATGAAAATAGCACATGGAAGGGAAAACCAAGGAAACAAAACAGCACATGCTGCTGCAGTGCTAAGGGAGCAGCATTTCTGCTGCTGCAAGTAGAGAAACAGAGTGTGAGGAGGCTGTGATCTTCGGTGGAGTGTAGAAGAGAAGTCCTCCATCCATATCTTCCTCCCATACCCTACAAAACAATAGAGTAAAGCCTATTAATATAGCTTCTAACCTTAAGCACTAAGCTATCTAAACCTTAAGTCTTAAGATAAAGAATAACACACTACAATCAACTATAAAAAGGGGTGCAGGGCTGCCCTTTGAAACGTTACTAAGAAATACACACATAAACACTAAGAAAAACAGTGCAGCAAATCATATCTTTCACACAAGAAGGAGAAGTAGTTCAAGTTAAGGTAATGAAACTAAGCTCTAGCTCTACCTCCAATTATACCTCTTATAGTTTTAAAACACAAGCATGTAAACTACAACTGTTTCTGCCTCCTTATTAATACATGAAAACATAAAACATACAATTGTAAATTGTTCAAATTTCATTCAGAAGTGAAATGATTTCAGGTCCAAATTAAAACCAAAACAGAAAACTGTAACAAATATATATTTTGAAATCTATGAAATATCACAGCAATACAAAACTGTATTCTGCCTTCCATTTAAAATCATGATTTCAGAACATAAGGCATAATCATATAGTATTTAGGAGTTCAGTATATATATATATATATATATATATATATGTGTGTGTGTGTGTGTGTGTGTGTGTGTGTGTGTGTGCGCGCGCGCGCGCGCTTTAAAATAGCAGTTAAAGGGCCAGAATATAAACTCAGAATCTATGTGAGTAGTTTTGAATAAATAAGTCATAAGCAATTATTCCACAGAACATAGTGAGTAAACGTTTCTGTCTTCTAATCTTATAAACAGCAGAGTGCTATTAAAAACAGGGCATATCTCCAGTATGTTAGCATATTATAAGAGTAAAACACTATAAATTCTAAGTCAGTTTGAGATGGAGACTTAGTAAAATTTTTAGAAAATATCATTGTCACAGAAGGTTAAAACCAGAAGTTTAAGACTGTAATTAAACAGTCAGTAACAAAATTTCACCATAACACCCTAAGAATCTAAACATATGAATCAAAACACAAAATATTAAAAACGAGATTTAAGAGCAGACTTAGCTGCTGCCTTAGGGAAACTCCCAACGAAATCATAATATAAACATAAACTCCGAATTAAACACTTATGTGTCCAGAACAAACAGAAACTTTGATATGAGTTCAGAACCTTAACATTTGACTTGAATGTTACAGCAAGCAACATCATCAACTAAAAATAAGAAAAGGAACACTTAGCATAAATTCATTGATTTAACTTAAAACTGAAAACGTGCACGATCAGAACAGAAAGAGTTCTTAGAGCCAAAGAACACAGAACTAGCAAACTAAGCATGCAGTGTAATAAATTCATAAGTTAGGCATCTGCATCCACCCAGAAATTATACAAACAATTAAAATTTAACACTTAGCTTAAACTGAGGACTTCTTTGTCTCGGTAAGGAAGAGACTGCAGGGCAGTGGCGGAGCCACACTGGGGCTAGGGGGGGCTGAAGCCCCCTCAAATTTTTTTCTTTTTTTTTAGTTCTTAAATTTTTTTGAAAATTCGAATTTTTATGCTTCAACCCCCGCCGCTACGTTTGCAGAGAACGAGTTTTTCTAATTGTCGGAAGCTTTCCCTTTGTCAGCTCCCGCCGTCTTGAGTCGAAGTCAAGGTTTTGTATAAGGCTATTAGGATTAATATTGGCCAGAAAACATGGGCCCAAAAAATTCGGCTCGGGGGCGAACCCCAGTTTAACTCAGCCCCCCTATTGACAATTCTTGGCTCCGCCCTGCTGCAGGGTACCCACTTCAACCAAAAGTCCAACACCTCCAAACCCTTTCAAAACCAGAAAGGAAACAAAAGTAATCAGAAAATTCAACCTTAGGTTAATTCTCTAAACATGCAGAAGCAAATTGAGAATTTAAAATTTAAAACAGAAAGTGAAAGCTATTTTTACCTTCTTTGAAAGAAATCAGAAACCTAAGGCACTGCTGTAGAGAGACACGAACCAAGAGTGAGAAGGTAAGGGTAAGAAAAGAGAGCTAAATAAATTCAGAGAAGGGGAAGAGGAGTATATCTTAGGTAGAATAGTCGAGCTCTCCACCAATTCTGTCGAGAGAACTGCTGGGAGAGATTTCAGAAAGAGAGGGATCGAGAGAGAGAGGGAAGGAGGGAATAGAGTAGAGGCAGAAAGAGAGGGATCGAGGGGGAGATAGGAACAGAGAGCAGAGAGAACGAGAGAGAAAAGGGAAGAAAACAGAGAGGGAGTGGAGAAGAGAGGCGTGAATGTGTGTTGTTTCTGGAAAAGAAAGAGTGAGTTAGGGTAAATTAGGGTGAGTTAGGGTAAATTAGAATTGGGTCGGGTCGTGGGCCGGGTGATGGGCCGGGTTACACAGAGTGTGGGCTAGAAAAAATTAAATTGTTTCTGGGCCGGGTTAAACAAATGATTGGGCCGAAAATTAATTACTACTGGGCCTGAATAAATGAAACTAATGGACTGAATTATTTAAGCTGATTGGGCCGAAAAGAATTTATTTAAATGGGCTTAGTGATTAATATTAAGATAATTAATACTTAATTAATTAAATTAATTAGTAAAGCTCACTTAATTAATTTAAAGGGATTAGTTTAACATATAATAGTTTAAGCCTTAATCAAATTGAGCTTATCAATTTAAATAGGATTAAGCCACATCAATTGGTAATACCAATAAATAAAGAAGGAATAGTAAGTTATATACTCCTTAAGTATTAATAATTTGAGTTATAATAATTAAAGCCTAAGTATGAAATTAAGAAAATCCAATTTATTTAATAATTGGGTTCTAAAATGAGAGAATTAATGTCTCTAAATTTATTAAGGATTTTATTTAATGAATTAATATTATAAAGTTATTTAAAGAGTTAAATAAATAGAACTTATAATATTAATTGAATAATTAATTATTGAGAATTAATTATATCATTAAGTGTTAATACACTTGTTGCACTTAAATGAAATTACCGGAGTAATTGAATCGATGATTCAACACTTTATAAATAATATTGATCTGAAGAATCAATATCTCGATTAACAAGTCGAAACAAGAACTAAGAATAATATATTCTTACAAATTAAATATTTCAAATGCACTAAGGGCATTTTAATTTATACGAGCTTTTCTAAAGGTTCTTACGAGAGATCAACCTCGCATTCCGTGACCAAGGCAATTACAAATCGAAGTTATCCAAGTAGGCTTTCTATTACAAAGAAAATTATGTGTGTCGTATGCTATTTATATTATTTTCGAAATGATTTCAACGTGAGAAAAATGTTTCAAAGTATTGTCTTGCCGAAAATGATTTATGTTTTGTATAAATGTCTATCTGGAAGAGGAAAATCGAATTCGGGTTCCAGTGGGTAATCATCCCCACTCGGTATGGGTTGGCCGGTTCGGTATCCGTAGAAGGTGGCCACCTTCTCGGTACCATAAAAGGGCAGATATGGCATTATACTAAAGAAAATTAGACAGCGCTGTCGAACATAGGATCTTTCACAAAAAGGATTTAGTGAACGTAGGTGTTTTTAAAGACAAAATCCCTACGTGTCACTCTTACGGCATTGACAATTACATATGTATATATGTGGTTTTGGCATGTGTCTACTGAGTACTTTTGTACTCAGCCCTGCATGTATTTATAAATGTGCAGGTTGAGACGTGATGATGGGAGATGCTATGATGGGCTTGTCGGTCTTTATTTAAAGTTTTGGGTGTCTACGTGTCTTCATACACGTAGACTTCAGTCGATCCTTATTCCGCTGCGTGAGTTTCCATCAGTTTTTGTTTGGCGAGGTTGCCAATTATGTAAATTAACTCCTTGTCTAAACTGAATTCAGTTATCGAAGTATCTTTCGTTTCAGTCAAAGCTTTCAGGGTTCCACTTTATCCTACCTTTATTCATTTATCCTTCATTTATCCATTTAATAGTCGCGCGCCCGGACTCTGCTGGGGACGGGGCGTGACACCAAGCCTGCTCAAACCCTGTGCTTTTGGACGGGCCTATGGGCTCAGGCCACTTTTGCCAGCTCTAGGGGTGAGCAAACCCAATCGGACCCGCAAAACCGACCAGACCATTGGGTTCGGTCCAGATCATGACCAACCCATCTATTATAACGGTCCAGGTTGAGTCATTTTTTGGATCGGTGAAGTATCGGGTCGGTCTGGATCAAGATCCGATCCGACCCGCTAGACCCTGAACCGACCCATACAAATAAAATATGTATTTTTTTATTTTTAATAATAAAATATTTAATATTTTTAATAATTATATATATATATATATATTTAATAAGAAATATATATATATATATATATTAAATATATATAATATTTTTTATACTTATTTTATTTATGAACTGGGTTGAATAAATAAATTATTATGTTATGAATTGATTTTTATTTATATTTTTATTGTGAATTGAGAATAAATAATACTCCAAATATTATATGTTATGAACTTGTTTAATTATGTACTTTTTTTTCAAAAATTGTTGGTGAATATTAAAAAAATAATATGTATAACATGAAACAAAAAATATAAATTAATTTTTTTTTTCCGGGTTGAACCGAACCCTGAGCCAGAGAGTTTTTTCGGTCCGGATCGGTCCACTTTTTAAAAAATCTTCGGATCTTCGATTCTAACGGGTCGGTCTGGTTCCGACCCGGTGCTCACCCCTAGGGATGGGTGCGTGGAGGTGTGTGGTGGTTGTGGAGTGATGGGCACGTGATGACGGTTATCGGCGGCGGCGGGGAGGGGATGATTGCGCAAGGTGTGCATTGTCGGGGGATGGGTGTGTCAATGACGATTATTGGCGACGGTATAAAAATTGAGAAGTGTGACAACAAGATATAAAAAATGGTTAATAATTAAAATGTTAATTACAAGATATTGAAAATAGTATTTTTGTACACAAAACATAGAAATGACTAAAATTTAAATAGGTTTATGTTGGTGGCTAGTATTTATGTTTCACTATCTTTTTTAGCTAGTTTTTATTTTGCATCTTTTTCTGCACCTCAATATAAATTCATTAAACCACATTTATTCACAACTTTAACAAATCAATTATTTAAATGATTTTACACAATTCATAACTTAATTCATTTGCACAACATTTTTACTTCAGCCATTATACCAACTCAAAATAAAAATAATTTTATTTTCTCTTCTTAGTTATTAGAAAAATGAAATGATTTAAAATCCAGAAAAAAAAAATTGAAGACCAATCGAAAAGCAAACATATATAGCAAATTGGATCTTATGTTAATTCCACATAATATATGATATGAAATTTATTGTATATGGAATTAATATAGAAATATTATGGGAAAAGAATATTATTGATTGATATTTAGAAACTTAAATCTTAAACGTTGATCTTTATTCTAGATTACAACTACGAGATAGTATGGTAATAAAAATGAAATTTTCTATCGGGAACGGGAAAACAAAATCTAAAAAATGGAAAAATTAGATCTATGTTTAACGGATCACACCTAGTAAGCAAAAATATTTTGTTTTAGTTCGTCTTGTCGTTAACTATGAAATAATGGACGATATAACTTTAGAAGAATTATTTACAGATGATGAGATGTCAAAGGGGTTTCTTACGTCAAAATGGATCCCCTACATTTATAAATAAACATTGGTTTACCAAGAATACACAAGAAAATCAGATTAATCATATATATCATATATATATATATACGTATATTTAAAATAAATCAATTATATTATAATTATTATTTGAAAATTATATATTTTTATTATAATAATGAATTATTTTATAAACTTAAAATAACCAATGAATTTATTAATTCAATATCACACATATAAAATGTATAAATAATTGAAACGAAATAAATCGAACTACAAATAGATTCATTAAATAATAAATTACAAAATTCATAAATAAACCACATTGCATATTTAATTATTGGTGTCAAACTTTTGTCAAATATGTTCAATCAAATCGTCTTTTCGGAGATTATAAGCTTCTTCGTTGCAAAGTTGTTCTCTTTCAACATATGTTCGCTTAAATCCGCAATGCGTTCAGTAAGTACTGAAAAAGTTCATCATCACCATCTTGTCCTTTTATAGGTCTATCTATAAGAAATTTAGTAGGATCATGATCGTTCTGAAAGGTGAAAGGTATCTCGCTCGTCATCTATTATCATGTTGTGCATGATGATACAAGTAATCATATCGTCCCAAGAAAGACATGGGCGGTGAAGATATGTGAAATGAGCTTGTAGAACATCAAATGCCCGTTCAGCATCTTTTCTTACATACTCTTGGTGTTGAACGAACAATCTATGCTTTCGGATTAGTGGAGAATGAATTGACTTGACAAATGCATCCCATTTTGGATATATTCCATTAGTTAAATAATATGCCCTTTCATACTCTTGACCATTCACAATATAACTAATTTTAGTGTACGAACTTCCAAGACATCACTAAAATTGGAGATTATTGAAGAACATTAATATCATTGCAAGTATTTGGTGTTCTAAAGAAAATATGTCATATCCATAGGTAATATGATGCAACAACTTCCAAAATGATTGTTGGCCTTCAACTTTTGTTTGCATATTGTCCAAACAATGTTGACGGATAATTGTTTCGCTCCCAATGCATGCAGTCAATAGTTCCTAACATGCTTGAGAATTCATGTTGTTCCCCGAGATGTAGTAATCTTGTCAGATCTTGTTCAGTGGGTCATCTTAGATAGATGTCCACAAACAATGAATAACATCATCAATGTATTTTTCTAAAGCTTGTCTTGCGACAACGTCACTGATTCGCAAGTATTCATTAACAGCGTCAGTCTATGTCTCATACGTCAATACTCTCATAGTTGCAATACATTTCTGCAATGGTGAAAGACCTCGTCTACCTATAGCATCACATTGTTTTTGAAAATATGCATCATTATTGGTAAAAACCTCCAATATGTGAAGGAAGACACATTTTTGTGTACATAATCTATGTCGGAGGAGCTGTGAATTATATATCGGATTTTCGACAAAATAATCATTCATCAAACGCTCATCACCAAGCTCACGTTCTCTATTCCAATGTCTTATTCTTGATCTAAGAGTGAGATCTCATGTGAGGATTTCTGAAGTGTAGCTTATAATGTGTGATGTTCTCTATTTTTTCAATTTAATGTTGACTTGGACAGAAGAATTGAAATCTTAGATCAAAATAGTATGCATGAATGGTATGAACTATTAAAACAAGAATTATAAACAACGAACAGCCCGTTCAGAAATTTGTTTTGGTGATACTAGAAATATGTGTGGACATTATCATTTCTAAAACACTAACTTCTACAAATGTATATGTATGTTATCTCAAAGTTAATTTTAATTGTGATTCTTTTCTTTATTAAATCATAACAATTGTTGTGCTTCGTACGATCGGGTAAATTTCTAGTTTTAAATAAAATAAAATAAAGTTGACGATAAAGGATTCACTGAAAGCATGAATTGTGCATTAGCGATCATACTGCCAACAAATGAAATTTAACAAAGTATAAAGTTTCCTAAAGTGGAAATTTAACACATATATAGAATTGCGTACGATTGTATGTGTGATAACATCATTTTACCAGGAATATCAAGAAACTTGGTTACTACAATTGCTCAAGATACTATTTTTTAGATTTTAGGTCTAGTTCTTAGTTCAACACCTTTCTTGTTAACGAGAATAATTGTTCTGACAAAAATAAGAATGGGCTTATAATATAATGATTGACTCAATTTCATGATTATAAGTTTATTTCACAACAAATCGTGTCGTAATATGGTTATATACATTATTATCAGAAATCATTATATTCTCTATTTCTTTACTTAAATCAAGAATTATGCAGAGTATAGAGTACCTCTTTGTAAACAACAATATAAACGTGAACACAAAGAACTCCAATGGACTAACAACAAAGGCTATATTCAAACAAACTCTGAAAGTGTATCTCAACCGTATTCGTGTATGTTGTAACAACAGCTTCGATAACAAGTCAGATTCTCCACTTAACAAAACAATAACTCTATCAGACTATGGTTGTGTTATAGAAACAACTGTTAAAACGGTAAATGAACAGAGACCGCACTATATATTTTGCGTAGGTGTTGTGACAACAATAAAAATAGCAACTACTCTTTTCGATCAATGTAGGGAATAATTTTGCGTCGGTTAATATTTTACCCACGCGAGTCTCACGACTAAAAATCTTTATTAAAATATGAAAAATGAGTAGGTTTACAAAGCAAGATGAATTTGACTATGCGATCAACCTACTCTATGAAAACACAATCTCCTATGATAAGAATTCACACGAGATGCAGCTCTCAAAGATAGGATGTACATAGAAACCTATCTCAAAAGGCTCTCTATAAAAAATCTATGAAAAAAACCACGCTGAATATATGTATTGTTTTCTCTATTTATAAGCTTCAGCTTCCTCCTTTTTCTCTTTTCGGTTGGTACATGAGAAGTGGTGTTAGTGGCTAGTACTGCGGCCATCATTGTTATTGCGACATTTCAAGGCCTTCATGTTTGACTTTGTCTTCTCTTCAACTACTTCCTATATTCTCAATAGAAAAAGGACTCATTCTTATTTGCATTTCTTGTTACTCAGTCCACATTGTCAAGACAACTGTCACGACAACGGATTTGTCGAACCAAAAAATCTTCCATCTCTATTATCTCAGCTCATCTCCTTATTTTTCTCAATTGTTTTCCACTTGCATCTCAACAAACTCCGCATGTTGTGCCAACACAATCCGTGTGTTGTGCACCACTTCAAAATTATTTTGACTACTTCTCCTCTACGTGACATGGACTCAACCACCAGTTGTACATTCTACAAGAACAACCACATCATCGTGCCTAAAGGTCATCCACGTCATCTTTTCTACAAAATACATGTGAAGAAAGCAAAAACCAATGTGAACAGAACATTAATACAACAATTATTAATAGAGTTGTTAACTCTATCAATCTCCCCATTTTTTGCCTTTCTTCACTAAACCTCTAAAAACATGACAATTTCGTAATATTCCCCCTGTCTTCAAAGGCTCCCCCTGCAAACATGCACTTCATAATAGACACATAGTGCATGACATCAAAATAACCAACACATATGTTCTAGCAACATTGCCCAAAACAATTTTAGCACCAACTCCATCTCTTTCCTTGGTAGTTTCAGCATGCTTCTTTTTCTTCTTAACTCCTTTTTTTTGTGAAGAAAGAAGAAAGTCAATAGCACAACCCCTGTTCGGTCAACAACCTCATCAATCTCCCCCTTCGAATGTGTCTTTCATGAAACCTCTATGTCAATTAAAACTCAAGTGCATCACACTCCCCCTAAGTATAAGCTTCTCCTCATCACTTCAATCTCCCCCTACATCTGGCATTTCTCCTCTTGTTTAGACAACAAACAGCAAAACAATACAGGTTTATGAAACATTCATCCTCTATCTTTCCCTTTTTGAGAAGAAAAATGAAAGGTTAAACGGTTACCAAGGGAGGCTCTGACGTGAGGTGAGGGATAGATAGGGGGTTTAATTTCAGCTGTTAGTGGAGGTATTGGAGAGAGAAAAAATATGTTGAGATGACAATTATTATAGCAGAATATGCTACATGGGTTTAAAAAGATGGAGAGAAAAATATGGCTTCCACAAAAATAGATAGACGGTTTTATTAAGAAATAGAGAGTCCAAGTTTTTCGTAAAAACCAACAAACAAATAAAAATAATAACAAATGAGTATAAAAACGTTTACCCCTTTTTCAAGATTTCACTTTTTCAGAACCCGTATGTTGCGCCAGCATCCACCCAACATTAGCTTGACTTTTCATAATAGTTTCACGCAAGAGTGCGGAACTACAAGAATTCAAAGGAGTTTTTGATAAGAATGCCTCGTTGCAGCGAACGTCGTGCACCTCATCTCCACCCTTGAAAGCGATCGAAGTTAAACTATAAGTAGATATATATATATATATTATATATATATAAACATGGAGAACGTTCTGTAACAACAATCAGAGTCACACAATCAGTTGCATTTCACAGGATAAATATCTGTTGAAACAACAATGCAACAAACATCAGGGAACAGGTTTTACTCAAAAACACATAGACCAAGTGATTTTCGTAAATTTACGAATTTCTCATGGTCTAAAGATTTTGTAAAAATATCAGCAATTTGTTTCTCGGTTTTCACGTACTCCAGCCTCAAAACCCCTTGCTCAACCAAATCTCTAATAAAGTGGTGCCTAATGACAATATGCTTGGTTCTAGAGTGTTGGACATGATTTTTGGTTATGTTGATGGCACTAATGTTCTCGCAATAAATCACAATGTTGTTACTCTCAACTCCGTAGTCACTCAACATTTGTTTCAACCACAACAGTTGAGTACAACAGCTTCCTACCGCAACATATTCCGATTCCGCCGTAGAAAGAGACATACAATTCTGCTTTCTATTGTGCCACGACACCAAGTTATTTCCAAAATGAAACAACCCCCACTCGTGCTCTTTCGATCATTTAAATCTCCAGCCCAATCTGAGTCACTGAATCCTACAAGATTTAGATTGGTATCATTTGAGAAGAAAATTCTCAGCTCGGTTGTTCCTGCAACATACTTGATAATTCTCTTTACTGCCTTAAGATGTGAAACCTTGGGTTTCACATGGTACCTAGCACACACACAAACACTGTACATTAGGTCAAGAAGAGTAGATGTGAGATATAGAAGACTCCCTATCATTGAACGATACAGTGTTGGATTAACATCGTCTTTAGAAATTTTATCACTCGTCCCCATAGATGTTCGCATGTGTTTTGCCCCCTTCAAGATTGAATTTCTTTATCATCTCTTTTGCATATTTACTCTAAGAGATGAATATTCCTCCTTCTTCTTTCTTCACTTGAAGTCCCAAAAAGTAGGTTAATTCACCCACCATGCTCATCTCGAACTTCTTGGACATTGCTCCTGAAAAATCATTCAAAAGTTTAGATGATGTTGAACCAAGAATCATGTCATCAACATAAATCTGTGTAATCAGTAAGTGGGAATCTTCCCTTATGATAAACAGTGTTTTGTCAACACTTCCACGAACAAACCCGTATGTGAGAAGAAATTTGGTTAAATGTTCATACCAGGCGCACGGAGCTTGTTTGAGGCCATACAATGCCTTTTTCAACCTAAACACATATTCAGGTTTGTGTGGATCTTCGAAACCTTTTGGTTGCTCGACATACACCTCCTCTCTTAACTCACCATTCAAGAAAGCTCCTTTCACATCCATTTGATAGAGCTTGATGTTGAGGTAACACGCTACCTCTAGGAGTAACCGAATTGCGATTCTGGCGACCAGAGCAAAAGTATCATCAAAGTTAATCTCTTCCACTTGGGTGTATCCTTAGGCAACCAACATTGCCTTATTACGCACAATGGTACCATGTTCATCAGATTTGTTCTTGAATATCCACTTTGTTCATATAACATTCCTGTCAACAGGTCTAGGAACCAAGTACCAAACATCATTATGCACAAACTAATTTAATTCCTCATACATAGCATTTATCCAAAACTCATCAGTTAGCGCTTCTTTCACATTTTTAGCTCTATTTTTGACACAAAACAGCTAACCCCAAGAAGTGTAGCACACTTAGTAAACATGCAAATCATTTCTCTATAATTTACAGGGGGCTTACCTCTTGTGCGGATTTCATCTCGCACATTACCTATGATTTGAGAAGTTGGATGATTTGCCCTTATCCTACCAGGTGGTTCCCTTCTTTCACTTCCTCTGTGAACCTCAGATTGCAGATTATTTTCTTCAGGTTCTGACCGTTGCGAGTGTGTTTCCTGAGTTGTTGCAGTAACATCTTGGATGTCTTCTTGATCTGCACTCCCAAGTTCTATTTGAGTTTCTTTTTCTTCTTCTGTTCCTGCAACAATCGCAGAATCATCAAATACCACATATACAGACTCTTGAATAGTGTGTAACTTTAAGTTATATACTCTATAAGCAGCACTGTTCTGAGAGTAAACTACAAATATGCATTTGTTACTTTTTTCATCCAGTTTTGTAAGATACTCCCTATCATTCAGAATATAACACACACACCCAAAAATATGAAAATATTTAAAGTTAGGCTTCCTCCCTCTTAATATTTCATATGGTGTTTTGAAGGTTCCTGGTCTGATGTTGACGCGATTGTTGATGTAGCATTCGTGTTTACTGCTTCTACCCAAAGGCGCTTTGCAATTTTCTTTGCGCTCAACATCACTCTAGCCATCTCAATGAGTGTTCGATTCTTTCGTTCCACCACTCCATTTTGTTGAGGTGTTTTCGGGGCTAAGAATTTCTGAGATATACCCTTTTTCTCACACAAAGCAGTAAATTGTGCATTCTCGAACTCACGTTCATGATCTGTTCTTATTCGAGAGATTTTCACACCAAACAAGTTAGACACACGAGAAAACAGATTTTTGAAATTATCAAATGCCTCAGATTTTTCTCTAAGGAAAAAGGTCCAAGTATACCTCGAGTAGTCATCAACGATTAGAAGAACTTACCGTTTACCTCCAAGGCTTTCAACTTCAATTGATCCAACTAGGTCCATATGTACTAGCTCAAAGCAGCGACTTGTACCAAAGTGTTTCTCACGATGTTGAACAACAGGATGTAAGGCATGCACTTGTTTTCCTTTTTGATAATCTTCGCACACGATTTTGTCAGCCTTATTGAGTTTAGACAGTCCTCGTACTGCTTCCATCTTTGTCAACCTGTCAAGATTACGAAAGTTAGTATGTCCAAGCCGTTGATGCCACAACACAGAATCATGTACTTGTGCCTTGTAACATCGTGTATGATTGGTCATATAACAATTGTCTTTTGACCGTTGCCCCTTTAGAACACACATGTTCATGTCATTGTATACTTCACATGCATCTTTTATAAACCTTACTTGTAAGTTGTCATCACACAGTTGACTTATACTAATTAAATTAGCATCAAGCCCTTGAACATGGAGGACATTCTTCAAAGCAGGTAAGCCTCATACATTAAGTACACATTTACCAATAATTTTTCCTTTTAAACCACCTCCAAAAGAAACATTTCCACCATCAAATGATGCATAGTCAACCAGACATGCTTTGTTGCCTGTCATGTGACAGGAACATCTGCTGTCAAAATACCAAGATCCCAAGGTGCTTGTCCATAATGCAATATACACCACAAGACAATTTACCTTTTCTTTTCTAATTCAAATCTGCTTAGGTGTTTTGCTCACCTTCATGTGTTGTGCTGACTGTTGGTAAAACATGTTAGCTTTTTCCACATCATTCAATCGTTTAAAGTAGAAGGGTTTAATATGGTCAGGATTAAGACAGTAGTGACAAATGTATGTTCTACGTTTCTTACATTTTCTTACTTGTGGCCCATTGTTTTTACTTGGTGGGCTAGGTGTTGTTTGAGTGGTTGTTGGCATCACATATGGTTGAATGCTTGGTCCAGCTTGATAGCCAACACCTTTGGTGTTATTCTGTCATTTGCTCAACATCTCATCCAGAGAATAAGTTCCCGTATTCCACTTTCGGTTTGTTAATTGAGCCTCTTCAAGATGCACACACACTTTGTGTAATTCAATCTCTTTTTGTGTGAGCAAAGTCTCCTGCTTGATTAGTTAGTCATTAAGTCTTGAATTCTCAATTTGAGTAGACTCTAACTCTCTGGCTTGCTTCTTCCACTTTCCAAGAAACTCACCATATAGATTCTTCAATTCTTGGACCATGAGGAGAGTCATCACATTCATCGTCACATACATTGCCATGCCCTACTTCACCCACAAGTGCATTCAAACATAAAAAATTAGAATAATAATTATGATCATAGCTGTTGGAGATTAGATCAACATCTTCATCATCGGAAAAAGATCGCTCCAATGTGGCTTGAAATGTTGTGGTGGCATTATGTGACACATCTTGAACTGGTAGATGAAACTGGCTAATAATTATGATCATACCTGTTGGAGATTAGATCAACATCTTCATCATCGGAAAAAGATCGTTCCAATGTGGCTTGAAATGTTGTGGTGGCATTATGTGACACATCTTGAAAGTGTATCTCAACCGTATTCGTGTATGTTGTAACATCAACTTCGATAACAAGTCAGATTCTCCACTTAACAAAATAATAACTCTACCAGACTATGGTTGTGTTATAGAAACAACTGTTAAAACAGTAAATGAACAGAGAACACACTCTATATATTTTGCGTGGGTGTTGTGACAACAATGAAAACAGCAACTACTCTTTTCGATCAATGTAGGGAATAATTTTGCGTCGGTTAATATTTTACCCATGCGAGTCTCACGACTAAAAATCTTTATTAAGATATGAAAAATGAGTAGGTTTACAAAGCAAGATGAACTTGACTATGCGATCAACCTACTCTATGAAAACACAATCTCGTATGATAAGAATTCACACGAGATGCAGCTCTCAAAGATAGGATGTACATAAAAACCTATCTCAAAAGGCTCTCTATAAAAAATCTATGAAAAAAACCACGCTGAATATATGTATTGTTTTCTCTATTTATAAGCTTCAGCTTCCTCCTTTTTCTCTTTTCGGTTGGTACATGAGAAGTGGTGTTAGTGGCTAGTACTGCGGCCATCATTGTTATTGCGACATTTCAGGGCCTTCATGTTTGACTTTGTCTTCTCTTCAACTGCTTCCTAGAATCACTCCACTACTTATGCAGCCACGTCTAGTTGACTCAAAAGCGGATATTCTCAATAGAAAAAGGACTCATTCTTATTCGCACTTCTTGTTACTCAATCCACATTGTCACGACAACTGTCACGACAGCGGATTTCTCGAACCAAAAAATCTTCCATCTCTATTATCTCAGCTCATCTCCTTATTTTTCTCAATTGTTCTCCACTTGCATCTCAACAAACTCAGCATGTTGTGCCAACACAATCCGTGTGTTGTGCACCACTTCAAAATTCTTTTGACTACTTCTCATCTACGCAACATGGACTCAACCACCAGTTGTACATTCTACAAGAACAGCCACGTCATCGTGCTTAAAGGTCATCCACATCATCTTTCCTAAAAAATACATGTGAAGAAAGCAAAAACCGATGTGAACAGAACATTGATACAACAATTATTAATAGAGTTGTTAACTCTATCAAACTCATCCAAAACCAACAAACTCACAAAACCCAAAGTTTCTCTACCATGACTTCAAGCTTAAGTGTGCACAGTCTCAGCCAGAGAAGTGGCTGACGAAGAAGTGCGACGCCATAATGGCGGTGGCGGTCCTCATCACCAGCATGGCCTTCCAAGTGGGGGTGAGTCGGGTGACCCCGGCCGGCGAAGTTTGGTAGGGGGACTTCACACACAACGATAATTGGCACCCTCGTAACCAACCCCATATAATTAACGGCCTTATAAATAAATGATGTTATATTATTCTCTTATATTGCATTATATAACATCATCATATGCAAAATAAAAAGCAATGTGAACATTTTTATAATTTGTATTGTATGGGCTATTTTAAGTAAAGCCCATTAATTAAAGTGGGTACCTAATCCGAAACGAACTCTAAAATATTTACATATTACCTCCTAATTCCTTTATATACGTACACTTTTGATTATGAGTTTCTCAATTTTTAATTAGATATTTAATCAATTATGAATATATAAGATTTCAACAAAAGTTTGCTTTCTTGGTTGTTTTCGAATTGCACGATTGATTGCAAATCAAATATTTTTACTTGTTAAGTTTTCAAATTACAAGTTTTTTTATTTATTTAAGAAATGGTAGTTGATCTTTTCGAACTAGATGTTTTTAATGAGGGAGTTCTGATTATGAATTTCGAATTGCATATTTGATTGCAAATTAATTTATAAGATTTTAAGGAATGAAACTGTGTGGAGCTATGAATCTACGATGAGCAGATAAAAAAATTTTGGAACTCATCAACTCAAATTCTCATATGAAAAAGGTGAGATCATCACCTACATTGCAGTGCACCCTTCTCTTTCATTCTTGTTGTTGAGGTTGTATGATACTAGTTATTCATAAAATTAATAATGCCCTAAATCTAATATTTGGATACCCGGATTTCTAAGATTTTAATCTAACCATATAATAACTAACACACATGCTGAAAAATTCTCAAATTTCAAGAGGTGTATTCATCACCATCATCATTTATACTTACTAATTGGTTTTAATTCTTGTTGGTAACTTTGTCTAGTGTGTTTTCTTTTGATATGCAGTGCATTATCTGGAGGGATGATGATAGGATAAGCAAGTTGTCAGGTGATATTCTGGTGCACATAATGTATTTCCTTTTGTTGAAGGACGTTGTAACCACCATTCTCATATCACAAAGTTGGTCACATTTGTGGAGATACATTCTTAATCTCATCTTCAAGAACTAAGTGACAAATGAGATGATAAATATCATAATAATTATTTATGGTTGAGCCTACATTGGAAGTGTCAAAGATGACACAGTGCTTCATGGACCAATCTTTCTTGATGCACGGCCTCAATAACATAGAATGGGTGAACTCGGTTCTCAATTCCTACAAATGTCTCTCCTTAAACAAAGTTTCCCTTTATTTCTACATACACACTTTCAAAGTCCTTCCCAAATGGCTTCATTTTTCACTTTCAAGACGAGTCGAGACCTTGGAACTAGACTTATGGCTTCCTTTTTCTACCATTCATTATAACATCAACAACTTGAGCAGCAACATCATATCAATATGTGGTGGATGCAAATTATTCAAGGAGCTGAAACTGTATAATTTCAACATGAGTGGCCAAGTCATTGAGTTGTTCGTGCGCAATTTTTCGTCACTAGAGCAACTCTTCATTGAGCATGCTAATGTGATGCCGAATCTCATAGTTTTTGGTGCCACCTTGAAGCATTTGAAATTACTATGCATAAATTTTCCTCCAATAGTGATCAAAGTTTATGTTTCGAATCTAACTCGGGTAGATTAAAACTTTTAACTAGAGCATTTATTCCTACAAGAAGTTCTCAATCTCGTTGATGCCTCTATCTTTCTTATGGAACCTCTAGACACGATGGCTCTCTTGGCAAAACAAGCATCAAATTTTGAAAGTCTCATCATTGTCCTTTCTTGGCCACAGTATTTAGCTAGCTAGATATTTTTCATATATATATATATGCATAATTTAAAAGAATTAGTTATTTATAATCAATTCATTATTGATCTTGTATAGGAATTTTTGTACCCTCAAATGCCTAAATTGAAGAAGTTGGTACTCGATTGTTCAGGTATGATCAAAGGTTATCTGATGCCAGTAACTAGTATGTTAGATGCATCTCCTTGTCAACAAGAATTCACACTAAATGTTGGTGAATTACAACATATCTCTTAGTGGGACTGTTATATATATACATGCAGTGTGATGTTTGGTTATACCAGGATATGAGAAAAACCGATTACAAAAGAATTTTCCAAGTCCCTGAATGAGGATTAGGATTTTCTCACACTGGTCTCCAAGTTTTCGAGCTTTCAACATGTTGCAAAGGGGCAGCTGATGATATGGAATTGCTCAATTTAATTGGGTAAAAGTGAATTGCTCTTCAAGAAGTAATTATTTATACAATAACAGTAAAATGTTTTTCTTACAATGAGGATGATGGTATGAAATTCGATTACAATGAGTCAGAAGTTGCTTGCGCTAAGATCAGGGTCGTATCTAAGTCACATGGGGCTCTAAGCCATAATTTGAAAATAGGCCCATATAATGCAAAAAATAAAAATAAAAATGAAAAGTTACATACTATATATATATATATATATAAACTACTTCAGAATAGACCAATAAATTTTACCTTTACGCATTTACAAAAATGCAATACGTCTTGTAGTTTTAGAGACAAACGCATCTATCAGCTCTGTGTAATCCAATTGGTCAACCATTTTTCTTTCAATTGATAGCATAGTCAAACCATTCAACCTATCTTGTGACATTGTTGATCATAGATAAGTCTTGATTAATTTCAACTTGGAGAAAGATATCTCGTCTGATGCAACTGTAACAGGTATGGTTAGAAAAATCTTGTAGGCAATATATGCATTTGGTTAGGAGGGTCCTTTGACTTGGGAGGAAAGAATACTCCCGACTTCTTCAAAACAATCTCCAGAAGTTATACAGGCTCCCTTGTAAGCGAGGTGTAAACTCTCTCTCCTCTTTCTGCCCTCTCAAAAGGTCTTCGAGAGTCAGGAGTAAACCTTCGCCTATCCTCTTACTTCTTCATTTCCTCAGTTTTGCCTTGTTCTTCTAGTTTCCTATCTTTCTTAAAGTTAACTTGCTCTGCTTTTCGAAAAGCACGAACATCTTCAACATGGATGTATTTTTCTATTCTAGAGAACAGATCCTCAAAATCATGTGGCAGCTTCTTGACCAGCGAGTCAAAGAAAGAACCACTCTTCAATCCTTCTAGAAATGTGTGCACCTTGATGGATGTACGTCCGTCTGGAGTTTCTAATATTGCTAAACTGAAATGCGTGAGGTATTCCCTCAATCATTCTTGTGGTGGCTGCTTGACGGTGGTCAAGTGCAGCGAACCTCTGGTTGTTCTCTTTGCACTTGCGAACTGATGCAAGAAAAGCTTCTTCAAGTCTTCAAAGTAAAAAAATGGAATTGGCGGGTAGTTGCCTAAACCATTGTTCTGCAGGCCCTGCTAGAATGGTTAAGAAGACCCTGCATTTCACTTCATCTGTGTACTGATGCAGAAAGACTATGTTATCAAACCTCATCAAATGCTCTTTGGGGGGGTCATTGTTCCCCTTAAGCTCTACTGTTTTCTTTCTTAAATGTAGCAGATGTCTTCCTTGTTATAGAGCGAGTTGCATGGCAGTTGTGCTCCGAGTGTTCTTTCTTCAAGGCCTCTAACTGAGCCTATTGCCCTTCCAGTCTTTCGTGTTGTTCAGCAGCAGTGTGCAATTTTTCTTTACTAGCAATAGAGTTAGTAGGAGGATTGTAAGTGGAGTCATTGACTCTCCTCCACCTCAAGTGATTTTTCTCTAGATTTGAATCTAGGGTTCAACCTTTTCTGTCGCGGTTCAGAAATTCGGCTATCTGGTGTATCCGATACTACCCCTGCTTGTACCAAGGCTTGCTTTACTAAAGTTCCTATTTGTACAGCCCATGCCTCTGGTACTTCTGACTGTGTGAGGCTAGCCTCCAGGTTGTCAACTTGTATGCGATTTCCAAATAGATTTGTCATCCTTTACATTGAAGTTTGCCAAAATTAAAGACATTTCACATGTGTTAGCAATCTTAGAAAGCTTTCGGTAGTTTGAAATTTTCTTAGCATAACCATTAAAATCAGTCTTAGGCCTCATTTTTCATGGGGTCTGGCAGGTGTCTCTGGGATTTCCAGGACTTCCATTGAGAAGTTCAGAACTTTGCCCTGTGGCACTAGGTCTTATCAAATCTGACTCAGTCAACGTTGATACTTAGAGCCCTCCGTAGTGCCCATCTCTCACCCTTATACGCAGAGAAAGACACAGTGGAGGTTCTGAGTGAAAGAAAAAATTGCGTGAGGTTAATATTTTAAGTTAGGCTTCATTGCCATAATTTATTAGGGGTCTGAATTCATCGCTGTGATTTATGTGGCTTCGTCACCATAAATATTAAAGATTTTAGCTTCATCGCCATGATTATTAAGGGTTTTTGGCTTCATCGCCATGATTTTAACCAAGAAAATAAGACATCGAGAAGAGGAAATTTGCTTCCTCTTCTCGGCCAAAATTTCCACAGACGGCGCCAGTTGTTGGATTAAGAATTAATCCACAACAACTAATAGGAAAAGGTATGAAGACTCCAAAAGATTTGAATTTCATACCTTAAGCCTGCAAAATAAGACCGGATAATGGTTGGAGTTCTCCAGGGAGAATCTCCGACGCTCAAATCAACTCATCGTATACTTGAGAGAGATAAATACAGTGAATGCATGAAATAAATGAGTTTGAGAGTTAAATGTGTGAAGTGTTGTGCGAAACAAAATGATAGGGTATATATAATTAGGTATAAAGAGGTTAAAAAGGTCATACCACATGGGTAACAACCTTAGACATGCATTACAATTTACCAAATCCTCTCTAATGAAACAGAGTCATGTCAACAGTGGTCTCACCAGGTTGTTATCAACTTTCCACGTGGCCGACAGTTATTTTACACCATGCCAGGGGTGCTCAGATATCGGTGCTTTATTCATCAAAAACACGTTGTTGCGGACCTTGAATAAGACAGAAATATCTTAATGGTACAAAGCCTAACAAGCTAAAAGGCCCACATAAGGCTATTTAAGCTTTGTGTTGGTCCCTATAGAGCAGATGTTGGTGTATGGGGGGGGGGGTGGTGGGGATACACCAACTGCAACTTTTCGTTTTCTTGTCTATGTATTGATCAGACAGAATAGCTCGACCACACAGCACAAATAGCATGTGATCTATTGTCCAACAACTTGTGTTATGCTAACATAGATGATAGACCAGATAGGCTTGTTCTGGTATGTGTTATGTACTCACAGATGGTGTCATTACAGAATGTGCGGAATGTGGTGGTTAATGTATGTTGCTCTATTTAAAAAACCTTTTTGATTAACCAAGTATCTTTAAGAGGCAGTTTACAGATTATGCAATATAACAGATTATGATGATGGTTAAGATGCAATAATCAAAACCTATAAAGGCAATGTAAGGAACACAAGGATTTACATGGTTCGGGAAATCCCCTACGTCCACGGACTATAAAACTGATAGTTCTCTTCACTAACTTGTGAAATCAACTTCTCACTTATTTAAACTAGTAGAGAGTCAGTCACAATGACAAGTCTAAATTGGACTTGAGTTGTGCACGAACAAGGTCGTGACCTTTACACTTACTAGGTTACAAGTTTGAATGTTCTTCCAAAAAGCTTGAAGGCCAGAGAGGAAGATATGACTAACTATTATTGTGCGTTGTGTCTTAATACAGAGATAGTTCTAAGTGGGGTGTGTTCTAGCTTAAGATATAATCAATAAGTGTTCAGAACAGTTGGATTCTATAGTGCATATGGTCTAAGTGAAGTGCAGTATGTATGAACGCTTGAGAGTTTGAACACTTCGAAAGCTTGAGAATTTTCTGCAAAGTTTGATCGCTTGTAATCCAGTGAGTTGTTAGAGAACTATTGAAGGAGTATTTAAAGACGATTGAATCACAAACTAGCTGTTTTGAAGCTTTACATGCTTGAACTAGTCGTTGCAATGTACTCATTGCCAGCGATGCGTCATTTGTTGTCATTTCTGGTATGACATCGTTTCCCAATATTCAAATTATTTTACCAGAATAAGTATATGAGAACAAATCCTACGTGGAACCAAAGTGAACAGGTGGACAGATGACCCATGTAGGTGGATCATTTGTATCACTTATGCATTTCATAGATCACCCCTTGATTTGTGTGCTGAACAGATCATTCTTTGATCTATGTGATTATGGATATTCCATTGTTAGGCAACATCTGGACAGAACGTATCCTACGTTATGTGTCTTGTGACATATTGCGTCCTACAATCTGTGTCTTGTATGCTCTGCTGCAAGACCTAGTCTAAGTACAGATGCTTTATAGATACAAATCGTGACTCACATTTTGTCTCTTTACATTACAGCATCTAAGAAAAGCTACGTCTATAATAGATCGGGTTAGGACCAGATCGTGATTCATGATCTGTTCATTTACATTGTGATATGTTAACTAACATATGAAAGCAAAAACTTAAGTCTAAGTTGATCTCCTATAGACAGATCTTAATACGGATTTTAACATCTTTATAGATTAGATCAACTCTCATACACATAACATACTACGTTTTGTACTGGTATACACTTAAGTATATTATAAGTGTGTGTTTCGATAACCATCATCAAAACTTATCGCAAAGGGTTCCCAAACTTTGCAATGTAGAACCTGCTGGATCTGTGAGTAAAGCATCTTACTCTTATAAGGGCTCTGCTTCGACAGACTTCATGAAGGTTTAAATATTCATAAGATGTGCAGTTCAATCAGCACCCCTTACTTCGGCTATGGAGCTGGAAGCATTTTTAATTGCTTTAGACTGCTGCTGCATTTGCTTTATCGCCGCCTGTTTTTTTGTTTTCAGATTTTTCTTCCTTTTTTTCACGAGACTTGTCTTTGGTAATTGCAGAATAAGAAAATAAGACTTATCTAGTGAAACATAAAATTGAAATATTGTATTGTGTGTCCTTTTTTCTGAAAGAGCAAAATAATTTCAATGTATTAATATGTAAATTTACCCACTATCCAAAAACTAGATGTAGAAAATACCCAATCCTAAATGTATTTATGAAAAATACCCACTTTATTGATAGTGTGAAAGATTCTCTTACATTTTATCTTTTACGAGGCAATTGGTTGTAGATGTGGTGGTTATATTTTAAATGATGGCTTCATTATAACATTTCATAACAAACTCCTCCTACCTTTATCTCACCAAAAATCACACCATTATATCTCTCAGAAATTTGCTAGAAGTCATCAAATTGAAGACATTTATCAGACAACAATCAAGTAATAACCTAACTATTTTATTCGGTAGAATTTCATGCGTGTGGGAGAACTACCGTAGTTCTATGCGTGCAGTATTTCTATGTATTGCTTCTATGCGTGTGATATTTATACATTTAAGTATACTATCTACTACACTACATTAAAATATGAATACCGCTCGGAAAAAGGAAACTACCGCTGGTACCTTACACCAGCGGTATTTGCCCTGGATAAGCCTACCCAAGCGGTATTGATGCTCATGTGTAGGTATATGCTTTCCAAACATGAATATATCACTACCGCACGGAAAGACCTAAGTACCGCGGATACATATAACTCGCGGTATTTTTATGTATTTACTTTACCCAAGCGGTATTGGTAGATTCAAGTAGGTAGATGGTTTTTCAACACTTATATGTTACCTATTACTTCTGATTTCTTACTAAAATCATTCTTTATTTGTAGATGACGGATTATACACCCATGTACGTGAAATGTGGAGGGTATTGGGATGGGTGTATGTATACGGGTGGCCAGGAGCAGATAGCACATCTCCCGAACAATTATGTCATGATCTTGAACATGAAATTTTGCATCGAGTATATGTCTATTGCAGCCGAAAATTAGTACGATTTCTTCTGTCTGTCAAGATCGAAGAATGGTCGGATTATCAAATCTTAATTGACCTCCGATAATGAAGTTATAAGACTATGTATGATCCAATCATCACCTACAATGAATGTGGATTTGAGAAGGGAATCGAGCAGCAGAAATGAATCCACAAGAATTCCAGACCAGAACTTTGAATGTGGTGACGGTGTTGGGGAAAAAGATGGTGGTGGTGATGATGATGATGATGATGATGAAGATTACGTTGTGAGTTCAGATTGTTCTTCATCATCTGAATCCGATGATGAACAAGCTCCTACGATGAACAGTGCTACATTTGCTGAATTTGCAGCATGGATACATGATGCAGGGGGTATGTGAAGAATTCTGAAAATGATGTATCCGAGTGTGGATAGTGACGTCGAGTACAACCTTAATACAGAAGGGTTTTTAAGAAATCGGATAGTTCCAATGGTCTCCCTCAATGTTATGACCTCCGATGTGTTCACTAAAGAAAATCCAATACTCGAAGATATAGGTGATGGGTCGGTCGATCTTCAATGATAAGGAAGACTTGAATATTGTGGCTAGATTGTGGAACATGGAGAATCGAGCTGAATACAGAGTTGTAAGATCATACACGTATCAACTGCACTGGGTATGTAAGGTGTTTGAAAGATGTCCATTTGTTATGCGTGCTAATTGTCATGGAGGTAGTTAGGTTGTATATGAGTTTCGCGCTAAGCACATTTGTAATGATGCTATCACACATCTTGGTCCAAAAAAGGTCCACTCAAAGGTGATTGGCATATTCTTTGCGAAGAAAATGGGAAATGTAAAAGATATCATTAGACATAAGGTTATTCAAGAGGAGCTGAGGAGGTGTTTCAGTATGGATGTCACGTACGATGTTGCACTCAGAGGCAGAAATCATGCTCTAGAGATGATTTACGGTAAGTACGATGCATCATTTCAGTTGTTGCCTGGATATCTACATATGTTGGAAGTGATGAATCAATGTATGATCACTGATCGTGATGTCAATCCTAACAATAGATTCAGACATCTGTTTGTCGCTCTTGGAACTTGTTGAGCGGTGTCACGACCGCACTCTACTAAGGATAGTAAAGTCGGGGAAACTGTGACTAGGGAAGGGATTAAGGAAACGAGAACAGAAATGGGGAAAAGGAACAAGGACGAGCTGAACAAGAATCTCATAATAAGTCGAATAAATCATCGTACATGGCTAGCATAAAAAGGACTTGAGTCTTAGACTCAATACAATACAACTTAACATGAAAGAAACTGGAGTCTCAAGTGTATTACATAACAGTATCAAACTAGCAATGGAAAGTTACTCGGATCGATAAAACTCTACATGTATGAAGACATGTAGAACCCCAAGAGTCAACTAATAAAAGATCGACAAAAGCCCGAACGTTGCACCCCTCCACCATCGCTCAACTTGCACGTTTAGAAATACATGCAGGGCTGAGTACAAAAGTACTCAGTAAACACATGCCAAAATCGCATACATACATATATAATTGTCATGTCATTTCCAGTGATACATAGGGATTTTGTCTCTAAAGCACCTATGTTCACTAAATCATTTGAGAAATCTTGAGTTGACAGTGCTGTCTAAGTTCTTTTGTAATCCACCATATCTGTAGTTTCTTTGTGGTGGCCACCTCCCACGGACACTTGACCGGCCAACATCTTGATGGCTCACGGTCCTATGGACACTAGTCCGAGTAGGATATCTAATCTACTGGGACCTGAATTCGATTATAATCAAAGCAGATAGGTATCATACATAAATCCAAATATTTTATGGCAAGACAATACTTTGAAAACAAATTCCAGTTTCAATCTTTCTTTGAAAAGGAAATGAATTTCTAGTCAAGCACACACACTTTTATAGTGTAAGAAAGCTTACCTGTTTCGCTTCTGCTAGAAAAATCCTTCATTCTTGCGACTCGGATCCGATCTCTTGTTAAAACCTTTAAATAAATCTTACATGAGATACTAATTCTGAGTTCGTCTAAAATTGTCTAAGTGTAAGGATATATTATCCTTTATTATTTCGAGAATTAATTTGAGTCTTAACTCGACTAATATTCGAGTATCCTAATTATTATCTAGAGGTGTCATTGTTAAATTCTTAAATCAAGTTATAAATTTTATTGCTCAATTCCACTCACTTTACCCAAGTGGATAATTGTTGGGTATAATTCATAAGGAAGTTCCACTTGCATATTTGATTCACGAATTATAACATCTACTTAAATCATATATGTTAGTATTAACTTTAATTAACACACTTCTGGTATGGTTTATAATATAATCAACTATTGTGATTAAATCTAGCTTAATAAATAAATTTTCTAAACTTAATTATAATATTCCTACATATTGACATAATCTGAATTAATTAGATCTAGATTCAATTAAGTCTCAACACATTAATATTAGTTAAAAGTTTAGCCCATAAGATTAATAGATTTTTAGCCCATTTAAATAATGAGTCTCTAGCCCAAAACTCGGCCCAGACATTATAAATAAATTTCGACCCAACCCATTAATCTCTCAACCCTTATCTGACCCGGTCCACATTCTTCAACACCATAACTTTAACCTATCTCTATCACTCAGTCGACACTCCCATCTCTTTCATTTCTCTCTTCCTTCTCTCCAGTCTCTCTAGGATTTTCTCTTTCCTCGACTCGAATGGTTCTTCTTGTCTTGCCGTTCCCACTATATGTCTCATTGGTCACTCTCTACGGCCGTCTACCTTCCCGACATGCAATCGGGAAGTCCTCGGGTAAGTTCCTCTCTCTCTCATCTCACTATTTTGTACCTCTCTTTTTACTCTAACTCTTGATTCTCTCTTAGACCTTGCACTCGGCGGGAATGACACCAGCCATCGCCAACGCTTCTCTTCCGGCAATGAACTACCGAATGTACACTCTTACTCCCTATCCCTCTTATTCATTTGCTCTCTCTCTCTCTCTCTCTCTCTCTCTCTCTCTCTCTCTCTCTCTGCGCCCATTTCTCTTTTTATTGTATATCTTACTTGCGCTTAATTTATGTGTATTTTAATTCCTTGCATGTTCAATATCTATTAGGAGCCCTAGAATTTTATCAACTTCGTGACCTTATTGCTCTTATTTGTCTGTTTATTGGTTTTAGGAAGTGTTCTATGTTTCTTGATTTATGGATTAATAAGGTTATTGGGAGAAAGCCTAAATTTTCAGATTCTACATAATTTCTTGTGTGAATGTTCTTTCTGGAAAATCCAGGTTGGCTATGAATAAGATTTCTAAATACTTAATGTGGTGGTGTTAATAATTTGGTCAAAAGTATAATTTGTTTCATATACTAAATCTAAATTCTTGTCAGTCTTTTACTAACTGTTTCTTTTGTTCAAATCTCAAGGGTACGAGTTCAGGTTTGTAGTTGGGGTGATTCAGGTTTGAAGTTGGAAGTGGTTTGGAGTCGAGGTTGCGACTTTGGCTTCGATTTAACTGCTATACATGGTGGCCCTAATGGCGCTTCTACTTGCCGAGAAAGCTGCAGCTAAGTGTGCCGCAACCCCCTCCCTTGTATCTTACATGTTTCCAATTTATGATTCTTGATTCATAGATGTTTATATGGCTATGTGAAATATTTATTTAGTTCAACTTAAATTCTAGACATAATAGGGAAGCATGAGTTTGTGGTTCTAAATCTGAAATTTGTTTGATTGTGTTTCTTCAAGGCTTTAACTTAAATAATAATTATTCAAAACTTTAAAGGTTAAGTTTTTTGTTTACTGAATTCCTGAGCAAGACTATAGGTTCTGACCTTCATTAAAATCTAGGAGTATTTTCATATTCTAATGTTCTAAGTTTGTTTAAAAATAGATCGAACTAAAGGGTGGTTCTAGGTTTCATAAAATCTGCTTTCAAAAGAATACAATAAAGGTTTGAGTCATTTAGTCTTACCTTAAGCACTCTTGTTTCTGGACTTGAATTTATTGTAGACTTATGGACTTGAACTCCTCCTTCTAGGATTCCTCTCTAAAGTGTCTGAGTGTCTTCCTTAAGGACAGTTTACGAAGGGTATTAGAAGTTGTGCTCTGAAATTTAGAGACCTTATCAAGGTTAGGAGTTTGGTCTAACTTACCTTAAGGCATTTTCTAGGTTGGCTTTAAGTTGTAGTAAACTCTTTAGTAGTGCAGAACCTCTCCTAGCCTTCTTCTTCTCAAATGTTCTAAGTGTTTGAGTGTTGTATTGTTCTGAGTGTTGAATGTTATTGCGTGGTTTATAGAAAATTTAGAAGGCTGGGAAGACTTGGTATTTATAGTGAAAACCTCTGATAGAGATTTGAAATGGTAGATACTATTTGATTCTTATTGCATCATCATTCTCACTCTTCTACTCCGTCAGGTTTGTTTTATGCTACATGTCCTAACATCCTAAGAAGCAAGGTTTGAGATTAGCAGCATGTAGGAGAGAGGGCTGCATTGAGCACGGTCAGTCTTTCCCCTCCTCTCTCTTCCTTCAGCTTTTCTATGTTTCACTTAGATGTGTTATTTCATTTTTCTGCATTACTACTTCTCTTTTGTTTTATTCTATTTTAAGGAGATCTCCATATCTCTCTTTTGCTGCACTCTCTTACTGGAACTTTCTCCTAACACATCTTCTTGTACCTTTTTGCTGCAGGTGATCGGGTGGAGTAGATGTTGTCCTCTCCCTATATCTAGGAAGTAGAGCCCATTTTCCTTTTCTAGTGTAGTATTTATGTAATAGTTTCCTCCTAGGGTAGTTTATCTCATTTGTTTGTATAACATCTTATGAATATTTAAGTTGATTTTATTGTAAGGGCTCTTAATTTACTTGGTCCTCCAAGATCAATTTCATCCTTATGTACTGTATAATTCCTTGTCTTAGTGTATAAAGGCTCTGAGCCACGTGTTGTACTGTATGAGGTTTTATTTGTCATAACTTAAACATAATACTTTAGTTATAATCTCACTCTCAATTCATCTTATAATAGCTTTATTTATATATATATATATATATATATCTACTCAACGTGAAAATCATAAAAATCTATTAATTTATTACTATCGACACTAAACCAAGTTCAACTATCCAAGAAGAACTCATTCGCACAAGTTCTAAAAGCGTCATATTACCACAATTTAACTTTACATTCAACTTAATATTATATTTCACCACAAAGATCTAATGGGATAGTTCAACGTAGAATAAATCATAATTGAAAAGGACGGGGCATTACAAGTGGGGTTCGGCTTGTGTATGAGGCCTGTGATAGTTGGTGATGGCACTCATTTAAAGGGGAATAACAATGGCATGTTATTCGTTGCAGTAGCGAAAGATGCGAATGAACAAATTTACCCATTAGCTTTTGGGATTGGGCCGATTGAAAATCACGAGTCTTGGATTTGGTTCCTTACCAGAGTTAAAAGAGCTTATGGTAGTGCGCCAAACACATTGATCGTATCCGATGCACATGTGTTGATTGAGCATGCCATGAATATCGTATTTTCTGAAGCAACACACGATTTATGTTACTGTCATCTTAGTGGCAAGATCAAACGGTTTGGAAAGACCATTGTTGGTTTATTTTAGAGAGCTGCTTACACATACAAGCAGAATGAATATCATAAAAGAATGAGCGTCATACATGCTTCAAAGTCTGCGGCTTATGAGAAGTTGATGAGTGTTGGACCAGCAAAATGGGCTCGATCAATGTGCTCAGTGCGAAGGTATAGCTTCCTAACATCTAATGCTGCTGAAAGCTTCAATAAGATATTGTTATGGGCTCGGTGTCTACTTATTTGTTCTCTTGTGGAGGCAGTGAGACTTGTGTTAGAAAACTGGTTCGATCATAGACGTCGGAAAGCTTCTTGGGATCATCAAAAATATCCGAAATAGGTTATACGAAAGGTGTGCATGCAAATTGATAGATCTTGTGCTTACAACGTAGATCGTGTGGATGCTAATACCTTTAAGCTTGAGACGAGTACGCGGTCAGTAATGGTTAACTTGAATGCATGGAGTTGTGAGTGTATGAAGTTTCAGTTCGATCTCATTCCTTGTTCTCATGCAGTTGCGGCAATTCAGTACGTATAATATTTAAATAATTAGATTATTATATCTGTAAATTTATTATATTGTTTTATTACATTATTTTATAAATTTTCAGGAATGTCGGTAAATTCATATCTCAATTCATAGAAAACTTTTACAAACGAACAGTCATGGAGGACGCCTATAGAGTACGCATTGCACGTGTTCCTCACAAACATAATTGGGTTCTACCAACCAATATTGTAATTGAGAAGTTTTGTCTAATAAAGTCATAAGATTGTTGGGTTGACCTTGACAAAATAGACATAGATCAGGAGGAGAAACATCTAGAAGAAGTATGAGAGGAAGTCGAAGATGTCCTCATTTCGATATGACGGTACATATGTGTCCGAATTATCCCCAATTAGACGATGATGAGTAGAAAAAGGCTTATTTGATGTTATGAGCATTCAATTCTTCCTTTCCATCCAATTGCAATGAACGACTTTAGGCAACAAAATTTTTAAATTCATATGCTAATCTTGCCTACAAAAATTAATATAAACATTAAGATAATTAATACAATTTAATATGAACATTAAGATAATCAATAAAAAGTAAAAATTTAATATGAACATTATGATAATTAATTAAAAGTGAAAATTTACTTACAAATAAATCACATTTGCATATCATAGTTTTTCCCTTCGTGTGGCTCGGAAACACCCACCAATTGTTATCGAGTGTTCAACCTAAAACGTGTATCTAAGTTCTCGAAATTGGACGAGGTCTATAGTACACCATAAGTTAACCCAAGTCGAATCAAGTGGAAGACTAAGCAGGGCTACTAATCATAAGTACTCGAATGCTACAAACAATTTCCTAAACACTCTAAATAAGATTGAGAGATATGGTGGCTAACTAGCTAACAAATACGAATAAATAGAATTGAATCGCTGGATTAAAGTCTAGGACATAGATAATCTACAATCTACACTTAACACTCCATTCAATCATACATTCATGCTTGAATTGAATTCTTCTAAGATTGTCTAGCCACTCACTTTCGTGTTTGTTAGCTAGTCGGTGATCTTTACTCACGTATTCAAATCACACTTAATAGAATAACAATCTCTACACGAAATCCTTCTTGACATTTCGGATTACAAAGGAAAGTTGTTTAATCAAAATGAGATATAGAAACAATTCATCAATCTATTTCAATATCTTTGAGATATACATGTCGATCAAACATGAAACTCAATTAAGCACAAATTACACAACCAAGAACGATTGAATCAAAGCATTAAATTCTAGGACAGATCACCCAACCCTAGATATAAGTCTAGTCAACCATAGAAATAGAGATAAAAACCATATAAAGATCCATAAAGATGAACTTACATGATTACTTCACAATTCAACTTGGAACAACTTCAATCCAAGAAAAATCAACAAAAACTATCTAGGAAAGCAAGTAAAAGGTGTTCTTGAGAGTTTCTAAGAGTCTAAGTAATGATAGATAGGCAAATGAATTGTTTTTCTACTTAAAAACCCGCAGGATAACTGCTCTTTAAACGTAGCCAGCGGCCGCTGGCTTTCCCTCGTTGGTGCACAAAGTTTGTAGGCCCAGCGGCGGCTAGCTTCCCAGCGGTCGCTGGCCTATGCTCTCTAAAATTTTGAACTCTGCAACCTAGCGAGCGCTAGATTGCTAGCGACCGTTGGGTTGCAGGTTTGCCTCCTTCGTTTCGTTCTTCCTCTCGTGCACTCTTCGGCTCATTCCCGCTTTGCTCAACTTTGCATCCACAACATATTTGGCACCTTCTCAGCTCCAATCCATATTTCATCTCACCATCCTACACCAAATATGAAAACAAAAGAAACTGACGTAATATGAACTTAAAAGACACAAAAACAACACAAAGTAATGACTAGACTTAACAATACAAAGACTAAAAACACACAAAAAACAAGATATATTATGAACCTTTTTTATGATACCAATACCGTTAACTTAGTTTTGATGATTCTTGCGAAATCATTATGTTGGTTTTGATGATGCTTGCAAAATCATTGTTGCGTTAAAATATTTGATTCATTTTGTAAAGAAGCAGAACATAAGTTATGATTCTGTATATCATAGAGAATCATACTTTAGGAAAGGTTTTCATAACACAGAACGTAGGAAACGTTCTGTGTATTTATCAAAAACCAGAAAAAGAGTATCAATTTGTAACTAACAGATTGATCATCAGAGTTTGAGAAGACAGATCAAAGGATATCAAGGAAGTTCTATCTTCAGACAGAACCTATCACGATCTACTCAACACAGATTAGAGAAAACTACATATCTACCTAAATGGATCAGAAGCTGAAATGTCCATGTCATGTCAGACGACACGCCAGATGTCACGTAGAACACACTCCAACGAATTGATTTACATTCAGCAAGCTATAGTCAACAGGGCTATTAATGCTAGTTGTAAAAGTTGCACCATATCAACAGCTATAATTTAGTACAGCCTTATAAATATGTCACACCTTCCCAAGACTAAGAGAGTGAGATCCAAGAAAGAATGAAGAAAAAGAGAGAAAAAGATTGATAAGAAATCTCACTACGCTTAATGGTAGAATCACGAGAGTGATTTAATTGGAAGGTCAGTGGGTAAGGCAGTCGGTGCAAAGATTCCCAGAAAATTAATCATCAAAATTGCAAGATTCTCTCTAGGATTAAAGTTCACTCAACACTCGTTCGCCTATAAATACCCTTTGAAGTGTTGTAATTTTATAGAGAATCACCAACACATTTCTGAGAATCTCATATCCTAGAACTAACTTAAGTTTAGCACTTCAACAACCATAGTTCTAGTATCTTTCACAGTCCCAAAACTGTAAATGAGGTCTAAACACAAATCCCTACCCAGATCTCGTTCTGGGCGAGTTTAAATAAGCGAGGTGTAAACTCATCCTCAACGAGTATAAAAAGGAAGAGTGTGCTCGTACTCAACGAGGTTAAAGAATTGAGGAATCTAAGATTAAAGGATTCATCGATCAAGCCAGATCACAACTTGTAATCACAACTTCCGCACACACCATCTGTATAAGAACAGACGCTCTGGTGATCCTGAAAAGCCATCAGTCGTTCTATCTCTTAGACAGACTGCTCATGATCTGCGTCGAGTTTGCTACTTGGACACATTCCCTCTTTCTAATATAGCAAAGAGAATCTGTCATCTTTCACAATCATCTGCATCATACAGAAACTGTCTCGACCAGCATCCTTAAGCAGACGTGCCTCGTGTGCACTAAGCTCAGATCGTACGACCTCTCGCATACGTGCCTTTAATGGCTCTAGTCTCGGAGGCCCTCCACTGCTACTGGAAGAATAATAAACCATCGACACGTGGGCACGCTTCCCTTTGTCGGTACGACGTCGAGGAGGGCAAGATGTGTGGTCGATGTGCTCAGCGGGCTGCTCATCCACTACAGGCCTCGCACTCTGAGTAGATTGAGAACCATGTACTTCCTCTACACCAACATGTGGTCGTGTCTATCGAACACAATGCTGATCACCTGAAGTGTGCTCGGTCCTCGATGTAATGTTCGTCGGAGGAGCATACCATACCGCCAGCGAATTCGGAGACTCAAGCGATCTCACGTTAGGTATGAATCTCGAGCCCTCCTCAAGAACGCTGTTTGACCACGTATAGCACTACAAAAAAAAAACATAATCAATTAATTAAGTAAATTTAATTCATATATTGAATTAAAACAAAAATTTTACTTAAATTCAACTCACTGTAGAAACTCTGAATGTCTGCAAATGCCGGAAGATCTGGAGCCTTTCAAAAATTCCAGCGAAGACATATCGGATATAATCCGTCACCACGAGGCTTCCTAACAGCAATCATCAGCCCGGGAATCACCTCAAATTCCCAAATCATCAACGTTCAAGAAGGACTATAGAAATGATATCTCAAATTATCCGGAATTTTTCTCAAATAATGCCGAAGAATCTTGAACAAATGTGCTCCCAACAGGTACTCGTAGAATGAGTCCATGTCTGAGGCCAGCGTCCATAGCCATGGAAAGACTATCTTCTGAGCATCATGTACGAAGATGAATATCGATGCCATCAGCACGTGGGCCACAGCTACATACAAGTCATCCTCGTGGGGAATATTGTGCTTCTGGAAGCGCCTGAGCAAATCCGATTCGGACAAATGGCCACCACCGCATGTCATCTCGAAAAGCTGAAGGCCTCTAAGATCATGGGGATAAGTGTTGTCGAAGTTATAGTGCCCAAATCTCAACCCCGTGATCAAAGTGTGATCATGTACCGTGTACTGCACATCCCTCCCGTTGATGTGGAACCAAATACCAGTACCGGACCAAATGCTACGAGAGGTTAGGCCGTGCAACACCGCAAAATAAATGTTGCCTGGTGTCCACCCTATAAAATGTCAGAAAGGCTAATTTTGAAACCTATCGAGCAGATAATCACCCCTGACCTCAAGAAGAGTGTTCAGGATTTCCTCTAATAAATTAATCATATAATAGGCATTCGACACCGATGTACGATGGATAGAGTTAGACCTACAATACCACGGACGCTCTGATATATTCATAATTAAAACATTTAATTAAAAATAGTAATTATTACCAATATAAGACAAAATTAATCACAATTATGCAAAAACCGTGCAAAAAAAGTCAAATAATATGCATCTACCCAGGTGAATTATCTCACGGTAGATGTTATATATTGAACTAAAGCATGATGTAATTACATATTTGAAATCACAAAAATATGATTGTATTTATGGTATAAAAATCGCTCGTCTAAATTGTAATGCCCCGCTCTTTCGTTAGAAAAATTTAGGATCTTAACCTTTTTAAATAAATCTCATCCGTGATTAAAGTATCAATTAGAAATCATAAATGCTAGTTCTTAATAACGTAAAATCAATTGAGACTAAATTGATTTGAACTAATCTTGAGTGATTAGGATTGATTCACTGTATCAATGAATAGCCAAAATTAGTAATATATATAAATATATATGTGTGTGTGTCTCTTAAAGTTTAGTTTGGACTTGGGACCGACTTTAAAGGCCTTACAATATTTTAAGATTTAGTGATAAAACAAAACCTAGAAATTTCTAAATACTCTCATATTTAAGTCTAAGCATACGGTAAACAAAGAGACATAATTTTTAAGGAAAACACAGTTAACACACAAATTCCTTCACCGTTTTGAAAATCACAGCTTGCATAAATGATAAACATCTAGAACTAATTAAAATATAGGAAAGTTATATTCAAGAACCCAAGCCCAATGATATATGAAACTAAAAAGACACAGAAATCAGGAAATCAAACTCTGAAAATTTGGATGAACTAGAGCTCTTGCCCAAGAACACATAGTTAATAAAATTGTAAGGAAATGAAAACATGCATGGAACAAAGTGGAAGACTTAACACACAAATTCGAAAAACAAAAAGGGAGTTTAAACTCAGAACCTTATTTCCTGAACCGGAGTTGCAAACTTATACCATCCCCAGCCAAAAACTGAAGGAATCCTCATCTAGACTTGAGCCACTCCCTTGGCTAGAATCAAAGGAAAACAAATAGTCAGTAACAAATATAACACCAAAAACATGAAAATACCTTTAGTCCAAATTTTCATAAATCTAAAACCTACAGAGAAGTTATGAAGAGAACACTCAGATTAATTAAGACTTAGGGTTATGCTAAGAACAACTGTTTAAGCCATAATCCAACAAGAAATAGAACATGCAGATTTAGGAATAGATATAATGAGATTTACAGGTGGGTTTAGAAGAGGAAATTTCGAAAATCCTACAAGTGAAAGGACTACCTCGGATGATGAGGGCGAGAGACAGCGACGGCGAAGGGCGATGCCGGAAGGAGGTGGCTGCTCCGCTACATTGTTGCCGAGAGCTGAGAGAAATAGTGAGAGGGAGGCGACTCCGCCGAGAAGAGAGGACGTGAAAGGGGTAGAGGGGACGATGAATGAGTTGGGAGGATAGGGTCTGTAATGTATTTTAGTTCTTGGGCTTGAATCTAATTATTTGGGCCGATTTTAATGAATTATGGATGACTAATTATCAATTATGATGGGCCTTGGTTTAATTACTTGATAAATATAGAATGGGCTAGTGTGGTTAGTGGTAATGAGTAGAGAAATATAAATTATGTTTAAAAAAAAGGAATTAATGGGGTATTTAGTAATTGTTCGACTAAGCTTAATTAATAGTATTAAGTCCAAATCTTAAAAGAGTATAAATAAGATAAATACTAGCCCTTATGTCTTAATTAACTATGGTAACTCAATATTAACACCTCAAGTATAATTATTAGTATAAACTATTTTATCTATTATTAATTAATTGGGTGAATGAAATTATTAAGAAATTAAGATTTAATAAATCATAGCTTGATTAAAATCTTACGAGAATATTTTTAGAGAATAAATTAAGATAGTCGAATATTAATCGAGTTAAGACTCGAAAATAATTCTCTAAATAAAAGGAATAATATTTCCTCACACTTGGAAAATCTTAGGCATATTCAAAATTAGTATCTCACTTGAGATTTGTTTAAAGGTTTCGATGAGAGGTCGAATCTGCATCACGAGAACGAAGGACTTTACTAGCCGAGGCTGATCAGGTAAGCTTTCTATCCTATACATCAAGTGTAGGCTTTCTTACACTATAAAAGTATGTGTGCTTGACTAGAAATTTGTTTCCTTTTCAAAGAAAGATTGAAACTAAAATTTGTTTTCAAAGTATTGTCTTGCCATAAAATGTTTGGATTTATGTATGATACCTATCTGCTTTGATTATAATCGAATTCGGGTCTCAGCAGATAAGAAATCCTACTCGGACTAGTAGTGTACACAGGACTGTGAGCCATCAAGATGTTGGTCGGTCAAGTGTCCGTGGGAGGTGGCCACCTCCCCAGCACAAAGAAACTACAGATATGGTGGATTACAAAAGAACTTAGACAGCGCTGTCAACTCAAGATTTCTCAAATGATTTAGTGAACATAGGTGCTTTATAGATAAAATTCATATGCTGGAAATGGCATGACAATTATATATGTATGTATGTGATTTTGGCATGTGTCTACTGAGTACTTTTGTACTCAGTCCTGCATGTATTTCTAAACGTGCAGGTTGAGCGATGGTGAAGGAGGGGTGCTACGTTCGGGCTTTTGTCGATCTCTTATTAGTTGAATCTTGGGGGTTCTACGTGTCTTCATACATGTAGAGCTTTTATCGATTCGAGTAACTTTCCGCTACTAGTTTGAGACTGTTATGTAATACACTTGAGACTCCAGTTTCTTTCATGTTAAGTTGTATTGTATTGAGCCTAAGACTCAAGTCATTTTTATGCTAGTCATGTACGATGATTTATTCGACTTATTATGAGATTCTTGTTCAGCTCGTCCTTGTTCCTTTTCCCCATTTCTATTCTCGTTTCCTTAATCCCTTCCCTAATCACGGTTTCCCCGACTGTACTATCCTTAGTAGAGTGCGGTCGTGACATAAATACCGCAGGGAGCATCTACCGCGTGTACTACACACGTGTGGTAGATGCTCCAAAATGGGCGGTATTCATATCAACGAATTCTAGTAGATGTTCTAACATATATTACATAACTACCATGCGTAAATAAAGCATATACACAAATACCGTGAGTTTTGAAGCTAGCGGTAGTTACCCTATTTCAAGCGGTATCAACATAGTTAAGTTAATGTGATTTTTCTGAGTCCAAATATGTATATAAAGCGTGTATACTTGCGATATTTCTTCGTCGGAATTCATGGAGAGGCGGCGGCGGGATCGAGCTGTGGTGCTTTGCCGTGGATGCTATGGGGATGCGAGAGATGGTGGTGGAATGCCGAGAGGTGGTGGTGGTGGTGGTGGTGATGTGCGGTGGATCTATGGGGAGAAGAGAAGTGTCGAGAGGTGGAGTTGGTGGTGGCGCACGGTAGATGTAAATTAAGGAAGAGAGAGCACGGTAATTGAGAAAAGAAGAGAGAGAATGGGTGGTGGTGGTGGTGTTGTGCGGTGGCTCACGGTGGAGATGGTGGTTGCGCACGGTATTGCAGAAGAAGATAAGTGCGCGGTGGAGGTGGTGGTAGCGCACGGTATTGGGGAAGGAAGAGAAGAGAGATAATAGTAGATGAAATTGGGGATAGTTGAGAGAGAGAAGGATAGGTGTATGGGAAATTAAAAAAAATCAATAATTAGGGTATAATTAATATAATTTAACTAAATAAAGTGGATAATTCTTACAATTCCACATTAGTATTTAAAAAATTGGGTAGTATTAATTTTCCCCCTAATCTCAATTGTCAAACGGCTTTTGCAGAAATCAGCAACTAAAATTTTGATTTGTGACGTTTGAAAAATAACATGAAATAAAATTGATATGTCGTAATTATTCATCATGGTATTGGTCACGTAAAAACAAACAAATAATGATATCTGGTCTTTGTCATGCATCTAGAATTAATGGTGTGATTAGTCTAATAAGACCAGCTCCCACTTAATCTATTCATTATATAATTAATAATAACCATGCATGCTATATATTAGGATGTGTATCATTATTTATTTATGATTTATAATTTCATACAAATATATAAATGTCCACCTAGACCTAGTATATATTAATATCACGTGATGTTCATGTCTTTGTTTAATAGTAAATAAATTATCGACATATATCACCATCATTCATCGCTTAAATAAATTTATTACTCATTTATATTTTTATATAATCCTTTTGTTCTAAAATTCATTTCTATTTTAAGACATTTTGATATTATTATTTTCCTTACCAAACTTACCAAATTAATGAAAAGTTAATAAGAACTTCTTGATTTAATATTTTATTTGTGACACAGAGATCGAAAATATTGGAAAAGAGTACAATTTTATAATATTATGCATTCTTAGATTTGAAATGAAATTATATTCTACTCCATTAATGAAGAATTTATCAAATGATGAAATTGGAGACTAAAAAACTTCACTATTGTCTACAGATAAATATATTAATTACAGTATAATCATTGATTAATCCTCAAACTTGGTATTATTTGTGTTGTTGTCTTATTTTAGTTTTGTATATTAATTACTTTATTTATCAATGTATATTTGACTATGTGTACACTTCGATGATGACATATATATGAAATAATTAATTTTTGGGACTAGGAAAAAATATAATGATTTAACTGGCAAATATTAAGATATATACTCTCTCCGTCCCACTAAGTTTGACATTTTTTTTTCGGCACGGTTATTAAGAAGAGTGTATAAAGTAGTATAAAGTTATAAAGGTGGTAAGTCCACACCTTTTTAAGAGATAACTTTTGATATTTTTGGAGTGTATTAAGTTTAGTGGAACGTCCCAAAAAGGAAAACATGTCAAGCTTAATCGGACGTAGGAAGTATAATGACCTACAATATAAGTCATTGAGGTGAGAGTAATTTGAATTGGTTGATAGCTAGTATTGAACTTGTAAAATAGTATTGTGATTAATGGAGTTTAAACTTTTAAAGTAGAGCTATTTATAGAGTATATAAATAATAAGCAAATATTTAAAATAGGTGTCAAGATATTTAAGAGGGTACGTTACGTTGATGAAATGATGTTTGATGCAATAATAATGTTGGGCATTAAACCGCTTACCTTCTTTAATAAGAATGTCAATGACCAAATTAACCTTCGCATCATAAACTAGTCAAAACAGCTTGTTTCTCATAGAAAAGAAAATGAAAATGTAAATGTATAAAATAAATGCATGTAACTACTCTTACATTTTCACAAGCATTCATTACATAAAAACTCTCTCAAGTCTACTACGAATTGACTTGAGCGTCGGAGACACTCCCCGGAGAATTTCAATCATTTTACAGTCTTGTTTTGCATGCTCTGCCAGTGAAACTGAGACCAAGCTACTAACACGACAACTCTCATTCACTAAATTCGGAGTATGAACTTCAAATCTCTTATAACCTTCCAACTCTTTTCTATTAATCAGCGTTATCCTCTCCTCTCCTCATTATTATTATGACACTAACTAATTATAGCGTGCTATAGTAACATGGATGGACGGAAAAATGATCAGAACTAACCGCAGTCAATCCACTAATTAATTAATAGAGTAAAATGAGATCATAAAATAAGTATGGGTGTAAAAGTTGGACCATATGTGACGGTGGTAACTAACCATTTTATTTTTAATTAGAAAAATAGTAGTAGAACATATCCTTTTAATTCAAAGATGTGACTGTGTTTGACCAATTCAGCTTCAGATCTATGAAACTGCCAACCTGTCTTCTTCACCTTTTTATGTCTAGACTCAGCATACTTTCTTCGTTCAACGGATTATTATTCCCTTTTGCTTTCTTTTCTTCCTTTGCCTTTGCCTTGTCTTTTTTCATAATCATAATCATAATTTTGATAATCACAATTAGAAATTTAGAATGGTAATGAGTGATAGTCCCTAGTTTTGAATAGAATAGAAGAGAAGAGGAGTGAGTAGTAATAAAAATAATTGATTGCAATACGAAATTATGTTTGTTTGTTTGTTGATATTGTATTGATATTGATATTGATATAAGCTGCTGATCTGATCAACTGCACTGCTTCCAACAACCTTTTTTACCTGCTTCATGTAACTCTTCCTTTCCTCCTCTTCTTCTTCTTCTTTCACTACCTTACTGCTGATTTTATTTTATTTTTATATCTTTGTTGATCTCAATTTATGCTCAACCCACTTTTTGTTTCATATGTAATTGTGTGTATGCTTCTGCTTTCTCTTTTTGCGTGATTCTGTGTATTTGTTATCTCAATTTATCCACTTCATGCCTATGTTATGTTCAGTTGTTTTACTGCCTCAATAGTTGAGGATTTTTGTTTCCTTTTTTTTCATTACTTTCTTTGTGATGATGGATAAATAATTCATAGTCAAGGGTTTGGGGTGAGAGTAATTTGGGGATTTATTTATTTATATCTCAACAGTGATATCGAAGACCGGATTTAGGTTTGATTATGTTTATGAAATTTCTGTGGAACTTTTATTGTTCAAGTAGTTGGACGCAATCAACTTTGTTACTTCTTGAATAAATAAAAGTTGAAATGTTCAAACTTTAGCATTACTTTGATGAGATGATGTTTATTTGGTTGCAGAGTGGCAGCATAAGATTTTGAAATGATAAGGGAAGAGGAGAAGGATGAGGGGTCAAGTGGAAGCTGGAGAACATACTCCCGTTCGATGTCGATGTCGTGGGCCGAACGCCCACCACGAGCCTCTGCTTCTAAGCCACAATGGAACAGCAAAGCACGGGCTTGTTTGCCACCACTTCAGCCGCTTTCAATCGTTCGTCCGAGCATCGAGGAATGGCCTAGAGCTGGTTCTGATGATCTTGGTGTTTGGCCTAATAATCCTCCTACCCCAGGTGGGAAGCCTCCTGGATCAGTAACGCCCCGCGAAAACTCGAGTTCTGATCATGCTCCTAGAGAATTTGAGTTTAGGAAAGATAAGCTTGCCTTTTTCAATAAGGAATGTTCAAGGATTCTGGATCATGTTTATTTAGGAAGTGATACAATTGCCAAGAACCGTGAAATCCTACGCCAGAATGGGATCACCCACGTGCTCAACTGCGTGGGATTTGTTTGCCCAGAATATTTCAAGAACGAGCTTGCGTACAAGACTCTTTGGCTACAGGACTGCCCGTCCGAGGATATCACAAGCATTCTCTACGATGTGTTTGATTATTTTGAAGATGTTAGAGAACAAAGTGGGCGTGTCCTTGTTCACTGTTGCCAGGGGGTGTCTCGGTCTACTTCATTGGTGATTGCTTACCTTATGTGGAAGGAGGGCCAGAGCTTTGATGATGCATTCCAGCACGTCAAAGCAGCGAGGGGAGTAACGAATCCTAATGTCGGTTTTGCTTGTCAACTCCTGCAGTGCCAGAAGCGTGTGCATGCACTGCCTGCAAGCCCGGCATCGCTTCTGAGAATGTACCGAATGGCACCACACTCGCCATATGATCCCCTTCACCTTGTGCCAAAAATGTTGTCTGAACCAGATGCAGATAAGCTGGACTCTCGTGGAGCATTCATTATTCAGACTCCTTCAGCTTTATACGTCTGGACTGGGAAGCAATGCCCCGTGATGATGTCAGATAATGCCAAGGCAGCTGCCTCACAAGTTATTCGCTATGAGAGGGCCCAGGGTCCAGTTGTAACTCTCAAAGAAGGCGGAGAAACATTTGAGTTCTGGGATGCCCTCGATTACAGGAAGAGTTCGACAGATGGGTGTGAAGCAAAGTCTGGGGAGGTCAAGAGCTTCTCTGCAGGGTCTGAGTTGATTCAACCTGATGTTAATCGAAGGAAGCTTCATGAGTATGATATGGATTTTGAAATCTTTAACGGAGCGTTGGCTGGTGGGGTGGTGCCACCTTGTCCATTATCAGGAGCAGAAACGGAGACGTGTCTTCCTGCCAGAGAGACTGGTTGGAACAGATTCAGAAGAAAATTTGCCTGTGGTGTTGTCAAAGAACTTATCACTTCATCCAAATTGAAATCTTGTAAATTTGACTTACAGTTAGATATGCATGATGAGGTGTTGGCAATGGACACTTGTAAAGAAGATGATGACTCTGTCTCACCTGACAATCCTTCAACATCTACGAGCGATCAGTGTGATTCACCGGATTCACTTTCTTCATATGCAACAAGCAGTCCAGCATGCAGTAAAAGAAACTTAGAAGAAGCGGCCTTTCCAGCCCCTCTTTCTGGTTGTTCACTGTCACGATCACCATCATTCAGCTTGGTGGAATCTTTTTCATCTTTTCTTGTCAATAAACCGAAGTCCAATTCCACATCACCGTCACTGTCACCTTCAACATCTGATTATTCAAGTTCATTTACCTTTTCTCCTTCATCATCGAACTGGTCTGACCTTTCATATGTGTCTGCTCAGCCATCACCTCATGGACTGGAAAGCAGTGGCTTTGAACCTAGCAAGAATGGCCTTTTAGAGGAAAGTGTCGGTTCTGGTTATGGCGAAACTACGTATTTACTTGATAATTCAACTTCCTCTCTGCAGAGAGAGGCGAATTCTGCTAACCTTGTCTTGCGAGAGGAAGGCTTATATCCTACTGACAAAGAAACTTGGCCCTTCCATTTGGAGAATCAAGAAAGCAACATTCGTCCAAAGGCCAGCTTGCCTTCCTGTTATGAAGCATCGGAAGGTTCACAAAACTTGATCACATATTTGGAAGATGATATTACGAGAGATGGTGATGCTGAAAGTAACATCAAATGTGATGATGCATCTGCTGAGATGGATGGGGAAGATCCTATTTCAGATTCAAACTATGTTGCTGAGGATGAAGCTTTTACTTGACATAGAGAAGTTAGTGAGATAACTTTCATCACTCATCAGATGATGTAGCATATAAAATATGTGGCAGTGGCAGTAATAACCTAATATTCTACATCAAGAGGATCCTATAGTGCGTTGATCAGGCCCATTTGGAATTGGTAGATCATAATATTCTCATTCCGAAGGGTTTTAGTTTTAGCAGTGATGCCCAAATTAAGGTACTTAATCAATCCCCTCATGCCCACACTGGAAATCAGTTGGAAAATGTCTACACATTAGATTTTTATTGATGCATGGTATGCATGTTTCTGTAACTGTAACTGAGTTGCCTAAAGTTTTACTTGTTTGGTGCGTGTGACAAGATGCAGTTTTGTAACTTTATAGTAGCTGACACACAATTCTTTTTCTTTTTCGTTTTATTTTGTTGTGATTGATTTCTATGTTGTTACAGATAATGAAGGGGAGGAACCAATAGAGCTTGTTGAGCATCCAAGTCGCCTCTCGCTGAATAAGGATGGGAAAAAGTAAATGTGGAGATAGAAATAAATAGTAAGGTTATTTTAATTTTGAAGTTGGAGTTGCATTGGCATCCAAAAGCAGAAGTTGATTTCGCTTGTGAGATGGGAATCCAAAATCTCATATTTAAATTGTACAACATAATATAATACCACAAATAGTTTTGTGAAGCTTTAAGGTTGGGATAATCAAAGAATCTCATGGCACCAAAGATGTTGCATATTCTAGTTACTGTAAATGAATGTTGCAGGTTGGTTGGTTGTATCGTTTACACTTATCTTGCTGACTTGCTCTGCTTAAAATAGTTTGTAAACATGTGCTTTGAGGCTTTAAGCTATCACGAATCCTCACAATGTAATTTCCAACATTTTCTATAAGATATTTTGTGGAATTCAAACATAAAGAAAGGTCACAAGAATATCTTCTCAACCTATATGCTCCATCTGTCCCAATACACATTTTTACAATTGTGTTTAAAATCTTCAATCTGTACCCATTTTGAGATTTTTAAGACACCAATATTTATATATCTCTTCTTAGAACATCGGACGTTCATCTGATAGGAAATGGAACCTAGTAGGAAAATTTAGGGAAAAACCAAGAATATATGTGGAACAGGAAACTCAAGTTTAGCAGCAGCAGAGCGACAATCTTTTTACATGTTGACTTAGCTTCCTACATAATATAATTAGATCTCAAGCCGGTGGCCATTTAAATAGATTTGGCAAGGACGCAACACAAACACACAAAAACCTTACCAATATTTGTCCTTGGCTTCAACATGGAACACAAAACTCCTACATTCAGATTCCTTTTAGTACAGGTCGTCATGTATTCTTATTCGACCTTAGCATAGCCATTGTTGGACCCAGAGCACTGCCTCTCAGAGTTCTATATGACCATGGTTTGCTGCCTGTACTGGGCTTGCCCCGACTATTGTCCTGCAACTGCTGTGGTTTCTGGGTGTTCTTCCACTTGCTTCCAGGTGATGGTGATGGAAGATTATTTTTCGCATTCTTCCCCCAACTATTCTCATGAGAGACTACCACCTTCTTGGGGGTACTCCCCCAACCGTTTTCTTTAGATAGTTGCTCCTTTTTGGCATTTATGGCCTCACTCAATTGGTCCCAGACACTCCCGCCATTTTCTAGAACATTAGTTAGTATTATTGAGTCATTGGGGCAAATTAAAACAAAAATTGCGTTATAGAGCAATAAATGCAATTACCTGTAGTAGGTGGCTGCATCTCTTTACACTGGTTTGGTCCTAGACTATCTGCAGACGGTAGATTATTTAGGATGGAGATAACTTGTTTACACTTTTTTCCTAGTAAATAAAAGTTTAATTTGTATGGTTTCTTTGAACTGACTGTTATACCTGAGCTAGGTTCAGATGTTGGTTTACCACTGCTGCCAGGCAACACCATCTTCAGAGCATTTACATTACCAGATTCTTTGCTCACGTTTGCAGCAGTTCCATTGCCTTCTGATGTCCCATTGGTAAGGATACGGACATTAATAAGTGACGTGAAATCAATCTGTGAAAGATGTTACCAGAGTTGAATCATGGTCTGCTTGTTTACGCCTACAAGTAGGAAAATGATTAAAAAAAGGCATATTTTACATGCATACACAACTTACCTCTAAAGACCCATCTTCTTTATAAAGTGAGTTATCAGGTTCTGCGGCTCCTTCCCAATCATCTTTCTCAGAGATAATTGGATATTCTGGTACTGGCAGTAACATCATTTGATTGGATTCTGCATTGTACCAGGATACTTTTCCAACCTAAAAAAATGTCACCCAGCCTTTTATCATGGTCAAGAACAAGGATTTAATACTTATACTATAATTTTTTATTTTTTAGAAAAATCATTATACTATAATTGAACCATACTCGATGAGTAGAAATCTCAGGGGTCCATGTAGATGATAATTCCAGAAGTTGATATGCAATGGCATCCCCTTTCTGCGCAAGGAAATAAATAATGAAAGACGGACGATTTAGGTGAGAAAATTTATTAGTAGAAGATACAGACTGCACCCCAATAATTGTTATAGGTAATGATCTTACAGAAAACAATGAACAACCTTAGGCTCGCCAAGAAGAGGTTGGAGTTTATCAAAATCAATTATCTCATTCGGCTGTTTCTCTTTCTCTTTTGTCAATGTTTCAGAATCCCCTTTCTTAGTTTCGTAGTCATTTGGCCGCTTCTCGTTTTCTTTAGCTAATGTTTCAGAATTCCATTTATTTGTTTTGTAGTCGTTTCTAGGAGTGAATTTATGATTTTCCTTGCCCCACTGTTGGCCTTTCTTCTTGCTGGTAATTCCATTCCAGTTGAAGGTTTCCTAATGGAGAAACAGCATATTCAACATGAGGAAATGTGTCGGATCGTTGGTAATTTGAAAATTGACAGAAAGAACAAAACTAAGGACAAGATCCCTATCTAAGTTTCTAAATAATATGATGACATCTTTGGCATGCTGTAATTGCTGAACTAGCCCACAAATATTCAAAGTAATGATATTGAGACACTGGTTTGTTAGGGAAAGGTAGCTTTCTACAATCCAACCAGTACGTTGTCTTTACAGGATAATGATTTGCCAGAACAAACGTCTATCAATAACTCGACAAAGAATTGACCTAAATCTTTTCTTCCACACCTTTATGATGGGCGAATCATAAAGGCCTATAGCCTCATTCCATGTTAACGTCAGCTAAAATGGAAGTAAAATTTTCTAATTTCTCCTTGTCTTGATGAACCCGATGAATCATATATCGGTTTGACTCAAATGTTAGTTCATGAAAACTACATATATATGCAGCTAAAATAGGAAGGTCAAATATTCTCTGACTGGCTGCGTCCTATGCCATTGGCCAATGTGTCAAGAATAGCATCCATCTGAGTCCAGGCCACCCCTAAAGGAAATATGTGGAACATGTATTGATTGATCTCTTATCTAGCTACTGTTCTGAAGTTATATTGTTCATGAATATGATCCTAAAACTAGAGTACCGTGATAGATTGATGATAATATATTGGTTAACTAACATTCAATACACAACAAAAATTACCAGAGGTGTATGATCTTGCTGCACAGCTTCTTCTGCATCAATAGTAAACAATTCACCTGTCAGATGTATGAAATACAGTTTCATAGAATATCATGTACTCCCTCCGTCCCATTCAAGATGGCTCATTTTGCCATTTACGTCTGTCCCAACAAGATGACTCATTTCCTTTTATAGCAATTTTTTTAGGAGATATATGTATTAAGTAAGTAAAAAGGAGACTTTATTGATCTGCATACCCAAAGAAATGGGCCATCTTGAGTGGGACGGAGGGAGTAACTCTTAGTGGAGCCATGAAAATCTAGCAGAATAGAATATTTCATTGCTAATCGTACATGTATCAGGAAGACAAGGGTGTTGTTGGTAAATAATTTTATAAACAGTTGCACCAGACTCCAGAGCAATAACTTATGATCGCTTTCAGTAGCACATAATAGGAAGTACATTAACTCCAGCTACAAAGCAATTGGATATCTCAACTTGAAGAAGCATGTAACTTAGTTTACTGTGTTCCTCTACAATAAGTTCTAGTGACAAGAGAGAAGAAAAGTAATGGATGCTAGTCCTAATAGGACTAGAAAATTAGAATGCTGGCAAATAAATTGTTAAGACATCACGAGCTCAATCAAAACAGTGACACGGAAATGAAGCAATACCTTCCTCCAAAGGTTCGAAGCGGATATGTCCTGGCCTTATTTCAATTGGAAAAATTTCTTTCTCCTCCTCACTTTCATGATTTGATTGTTTTGTTGTATCACAATTTTGATTTGTATGTTCTTGTGCAGCTGCACCATTTTGACCTGGTTGTTCATGCTGATCTAATGCACCGTCCAAATTTAGTTGCTCATGTTCGTCAACACTTTGACTTTGCTGCTTGCACACACCACCATTTCGATTGGAGAGTTTAAGAAAGTTGCCACTCTGCTTATGTTGTTTATTCTTTTTGCCCTTAACAAGACAATTGTCTTGGGAAGATAGCTTCCAGTGTAGCTGGATAAACAACTTAGGTCAATATCAAATGACAACTAGAGAAACTAGAGTGAGCACAAAGTCAAAGCAAAGAGGACAACTCACTAGTCCTTTTGGCTGGCCATCTTCTTGGTTCCTTTCAGCAGTATCTTTGTTCCTTCCACCATCAGCTTGGTATTTTTTCCACTTATTCTGTAAGATTGAGGTATTCAGTTTCCAACATTGTTGCAGGAGAAAATAAGAAAAATAAAACACAAACCTTTCCTTTCCATTGGCCATCCAATTTTTTCTCGTCAGCTTTAGCTTGGTCCTCTTTCCAGTTTCGCTGCAAAATTAAGTACTCAAACTGTCAAAGTCAATCTTTCGATTAGTGGCATTGGAAGAGTTCAATATACATATATCTAATAGCTTACAAGACCCTCTGATTCACAGGTTGCATTTAGTTTCTGAATTTTTGCCATTTCACGCAACCAACGTCTTTTCAAAGTCTTCCGCCTAGCATTTCTACTTCGAACCTGCAGATAATCAGGGAAATACTAATTCCATGATGACTTGTAGAAAAGAGACCAAGAAAGAAGAATTTAGTACAATCAAGGAAAATGCTTTACACAATTGAATTTGAATATTGTAATTCCAAAAGGTAATTTTATATCAACATGGATCATCTTGGTATTTGACGTCACCCAAATGATTACTGGGATCATATACTGGCACAAATTGACATCATCCAAATGATTACTAGGATCATGTACTGGCAAAAGTGGAACTTCTTATCAACTGCTCAGCTTTACTAAGAACTAATTCCTGGCTACAGGGTTCCTAGTATTTACCTCAACAAAACATTGAAGTGTATAAATTTATAAACTGAATAAACAAAATTTATCGACAAAAAGAATGAAGGAGGAATGTACGGCTCATAAAACCAATATATCCATTTAAATGATAAGCGAGTTACCTTTTTTGTTTCCTTAGGTGAAATATTGGCCTCGTCTGCCCCTTTGTCTTTTTCTTGAACATCAACAGATCTGCATGCGTGTGTAACAAATATTTTATACAACAAATAGATGTGTGATCATTTGGAAAAAGGTGCACACCAAAGATATAAATAAAATATTCATGAATGTCTAAAAATAAGGAAAAGCAGAGGGAAAAAAATGAAACTTAATATGCTAGTTACTAGCATACAACCAAAAAGTCCAATGAATGAATGATTTTCTTGTTAGTGTCATTATTAGGGTGCGTTTGGTTCATGAGATGAAGGTAGATAAGATAAATAATATGTCTTCTTCTAATATTTGGTAAAATAAGTGAGTTATCGAGATAAATCTTAGGCCCACCACTATTTTACTATTGAACCCATTTAATAATCACACCACTTTGGTGTGATTATTTGTGTGGCTTGAATAGTAGCTAAAGATTATTTGTTATCCTTCTTCATCTTACTTTTTAGGAGAACCTACCAAACAAATTACTAAACACTATTCACACTAATAATCTAGATTTTTGTTATCCTTCTTCATCTTATCACCCATATCAAACGCACCCTTAGAGATTGGAGTCTTATTTGTTATTTCTAGATCTTTCTCTTAGTTTAATAAAATTTTGTATGACAAAGAATTTTTAGGCTTTTAGCAGCCACTTTACCAGTTATATCTTTGAGATATTTTAATATTATAATCTTAAAGTTAGTATATACTAACCCAAAAATCTTTTAACACATTTATCACTTTTTTCAGCAAGGAAGCACAAAGAAAGGTATTGTTATATATACTCCTCACCTACAAACTTATCTATATCCATGACGAGAATGACTACTTTTTTATCACAAGAATTCTTTTCATATTTTCATTGGAATACTAGAACAACTATTTAACTGAAACTCTGCTACAGTCTTGTTAGTTGTTAAAAAGTAACTAGCTTTCTATCACTATTTTGACAAAAACTATGAAGCCTTCAAGGTATTTGTCTTCTACTCCCTCCGTTCCTCTTTAGTTGACACGTTTAATATTCAATTAAGTCTATTATAATAATAAAATGTGTCAACTAAAGAGGAACGGAGGGAGTATCATTTAGACCCAAAATAAACTTATTAACACTTCTGCAGCCCTAGAGTCAACCTCCTGCAGGAGACATTTGAAGCACTAAGTGCATAAGAGAGGAAGCAAGATTATAACTTTTAAATTAAACTTTTGTGATTCTTGACATTCAAAGTATGTCTTCTAGATACAGAAAATCTTTAGGACTTTGTACCTTGATAATAAGCGAAACAATTACATACACAGTAGAATAAAGTAAAATTTCCAGAAACAGATCATTTCAATAAGCATACCGTTTCATGTCAGGCTCAGGCACATTGTTCTTATCCCTATGATCAGCAGGATCGTCTCTGTTTTTCCCGTCATCTTCAGCTATAGAAGCATCTTTTTTCTCCTTGCAAAAATCTTTGGAAGCAGTTCCAGTAACCTCAGGACGTCGTTTCTTCTCCCTAAGAAACAGTCATTAAGATTAGAGTGTATAAGCATAAATGTTTGCAGTAGATTTGAGAAGATCATCGAAGGAAGGAACAGAATAACACATACTTATAGCCTCGTAGCTTCTCTGTTGCTTTTCTTTTACGATTTTTTTTCTTTGAATCTCCACCTGAAGAATTTTCTGCAACTCCCAACAGGCCTTCATCATCATCGATAATTTCCCGAACCTGTTCGTCACTTTCATAGCCACCTTTTTCTTTTTCAAACTCATCATTTGCCAAAAGCAAGAAGCCGGCATTTACAGGTTCCTTCTCCACAGCTTTCAATTTTTGAACTTCATTTGCAACATCATTTCCTTCAATTAAAAGTACGTCTTTTCTTCTCCTTACACTATATTCCAAATGTAAAAGTTAAAATGTTACCACATATACGAGCATAAGAAAATAAAAGCCTCCCTTCTGACGCTCTGAGGATAAACTGTCTTTTGACTAACCTGATAGTTTCATTATCTCTTAAAATGCTGGTGGATTCAGATGGCGGTAAGACAAAGCCAGATATCTGCCAGAAAGTTTCCAGAAACAAAAAAAGATAAAAAAAAAAAAAAAATGTAGTAGCAAGACACTATATTACCAAAACAGCTTCATATCTCATGAAATCAATTAAAACAATAACCAAACTAATGCACCTGCTTTATTTTCAGATTTACTGACAATCACCAAAGTGGTAACTAGCTTCAACTTATTCCATGGTTCTATAAGAGATAACTCGACTCACAAATAAAACTAACCAGTAACACGCTTAAATGAGAAAACAATCACCCATGCTGAAAGCCTAAAATAATTTATTTTTTAAACAAAATAATAGAAGATAAAAAAAATGAGGATCAGAGTAACTCCACTCTAGAGTGTGCATTAGTTTTCAGGATTAGAAAATAGAGAGCTCTTCTCAGAAGAAGATTTCTCCAATCTAAAATATGTGATAACTACGCATAAGTTCGAAAGCATCTAGCAATAAACAAAGACATGTAACCGGTAAAAACATGCTAGGATAGCAAATGGAGGTGAAGGAGATAGAAATGTAGGGTGGAGCGTACGGAGAGGAGGAGGCCGTGGGGGCAGGATTGGTGGAGTTGGAAAGCGTGAAGGAGATGGGAGGCTACGTCAGAAACGGTGAGGTGCTTGTGGGGTTCCAACAGAAGCCAGCTGCGGCGAAACCCCTCCAATTTCTGAGCCTCACTCAAAATGTCGTCGTCCTTGAACACTAGTCGGATTCTCTTGCCCAGCTCCATCGCCCATGCAAGATTCCCCCAAATCTTTCACGCCGACTCTGATGTTCACTGTGAAGGTGGGTTTTTGGGAGAGAGAGAGAGAGAGAGTGTTAGGGGTGTAAACGGAGACTGCTTGCTTGCCAGCAGGCCCAGCACCATTCCAAAACCCCAATAGGCAATACCTACTACTAGTACTACACATCTTTCTTTTTGTTTTTCATTTTCATGTATGTTTCTATTATTATTTTGATAATTACATTATTACATATTAAAATCTATATATAATATCAATTTGATTTCAATTTAATAGAAATTTTGTAATTAGTTCAATTTTATTGGTATTAATAATTAAATATACTAATTATTAATTTAATCACATTTAACTAGCAAGATGACTGAGATAAGTGCTTAATAGATTATGAAAATGACTTTGACATCATAGAGGTAAGTTCTCATCACTCTTCATTTTTATCTTCCTTTATATATGATTCTGTGCCGAAAGAATGAAATCATAGCTCAATGACATAAGAAGAACTTGATCATAGATTGAAAGATTTTGCTCATTTGGAGAGCATGTTCAAAATGTTGATCAAAGAGAATGAAAGATTAAGTGGAGTTCTTGAAGAGAGATTATATCATCAATGACTACTAGATTGTTCAAGAAGTGGAAGAATGAAATGGATATCTCAATTATTAGAAGGAAGAAATCAAGCTAGATATCAAGCCATTAAAATACATGTCTTAAATGTCAAACTTCGAGAAATTACTCTAATTCATGAGATTTAATCTTAAACGAATCAACTCGAGGGGATGAAGCAGCTCAAGTGCAATCTGCTGCAAAGACTAGTATCATGCGTGGGGAAACTACCAATCTCCTTATGCTATTCAAAATGAGTTATCTATTAAAAGAATCAAGATCGATACAACAACCTCAACCCATCAAGATCAAGAAGAATTGATACCAGGTCAGTGAAGGACGGATCATAAACAAGTTCATAAATTCCAACAAAGCACGTCTCATGACCAAAGTTCAAAGGTTAGCATGATAGACTTCACCAGCACACCGACACGGACTAAAGCTCATCATATAGTTGGTATCAAACAAGCTATCAAGAACCATAAAATTGCATCAAGAAATGAATCAAAAATAAAATATAAAATTGTCTATATTGATTTTTCATGGGAATCAAATCAGTCCAAAGGACAATGTCCAAACCATAAGGCAAATTTAAATTCCAACATATCACCTTACTACATAACTCATATCGAGATGGGTGCTCGAGATGCAGTGATGATGCGTACTAAAGATTATCCAAGACCCCTACGAATATTCACATTAATATCTTAGCAAAAGAGAATGATGTCATCAACTTATTGCAATGCATGGAGAATAAGTCAATGATCAAAGACCAGTAAAATGTCGATTTTTGTCTTAGAAGCCTACAACTTATAGTGATAACTTTTCACCATCTCGACGTTCTGCTTTTAGAAAGATGCTTTAGTAAGAAATATGAGCCCGAAATCAAAAAATATATATATAAAATTAGGATAATGTAGAAAACAATTCAAAATCAACTTAGTAGGTTATATATAATATCTACATGGGAAACCAACTAGATTGTATTAGTAAGTTGATTAACTTTTAATTAATCTTATCCAATTATGTTTGTTTTTAATTAGATTATTTGTTGCTATGCATAAATCTATATGAATTGTCCATAATGTCTATCTGTCACATTTTCAGCAATTTATTGTACATGTAGCAAGAGCGGGAAATTGATAATGTTTGGTTAAATTTTTACGCACGTGATTTCATAGAGTAAAATCATATCAATATATAGAGCATGACATAAAGAGCAAGCTCAACTTTCTTCAAACAAACGCATTTTTTTAATAATGTCGAAAAGGGAAAAAATATTATACTACAAGTCTATCTATTGAAAAAGAGAATATCAAAAGGGCGTTTAAATTTAGAAGATAACTAGTGTTGTGTCCGTGCAATTCACGGTATGAAAGAAAAAAATTATTTTAATAAAAATTAGTTATTAAGAATAAAAAGAAGTATAAAAACAATTATCATAATTTTTTTTGAGAGACAAGCAATTATAATCTCTTTTTAGAAACAAACAATCATAATCATTATACCAAAAAACTAATACTACAAATTAAAAATGTAATAACAAATATTTTTGATATCACGATGCACAAATTAATATCGTGGTACCCGTGCAATGCACGAGATGTAATTTATTAATTAATTGAAATTAATATTTCGGATAAATATCGATTTAAGTCAAAAGTTACGATTTTGCAAGTAATTTCTGATAACATAATTATTATATTTTATATAAATTAGTGTTACTTGTATTCAATGGAGTTAAACAGTTTAAAATTTATCTTCAAAAATTAAATAGTACTCGAAGTAAACTAATCATCATGTTTTTGTAGTCACTTCCGAATTTGTACACCAAAGTTGACAGTAAGCATATGTATATCAATTCAGTCATTTCCTTATAATGTCAACCCGTACTTCAATTTAAATTAACCCAATATCTCACTATAATTTTTCAATAATACATTTGTTAATATTTGTAATAGAAAATTGATACTCAAATTCTTTTAATTTTTATTAAATCTTTAAGATAATTAACCACACATAACATGTAGAGTAGGCAAAATGGGTCTGACCCGATGGGCCAGCCTGGGGCGCCCGGGGTTTGGGCTAGGTTGGGATTGGAAATAATAGGCCCGAAAAAAATTAGGCTTTTTTGGCCCGCCCAGATGGCCCGACGGACTAATCGGACTTTGGGGCTAAAAAGCCTGGGGTTTTCGGGACAAAAAGCCTGCCTAACAAAATATATTATTATTATTGATTTTCAAAATACATAGAATGTTTTGGTGAATTGCATTTGTATATTTGATGATTAATATATAAATAAGACATTTATATATTAATATTTATTTTTATATAAATATATAAAAACACATTTACATATAATTATTTAAATGTAAGTCTATTTTGTACATTAAAAAATTAAATTTTAACATAATCTTTAATTTTTGTTATAGTGAAATTTCGAATAGAATTTTAAATATAATATTTTTAAATATTTTTATTTAATATATATAAAAAAAGCAAATATTCGATTCGAATATTCATATCATTTTTTTATATACTAATTGTTAATAAAAGTATTGAAATTCATTAATCAAGTTGTAGACTATTATTTTATTATTTTTTATAATATTAAATATTTATCTTAATTTTTTATATATATAATAAAAAATGGGCGGGCTTAGCCCGATGGCCCGATAGCCCGAATGGGGCTGGGCTGCAATTATAAGGCCCGGCCCGAAAAATGTAATATAGCCCGGTGGGCCGGGCCAGCCCGACCCGCTACTTTGCCACCTATAATAACATGTATTTAAAAAGAAAAAACTAAATTTATTCAAGCCCTTTCAATTTTCAAATTTAGTCAATCATATCTATGTGATTTTGTGATTATTCCATAAATGATATTTTATAATAAATACTAACTAAATTTAATTATTTTATTTATTTATAAACATTTATTATAATTTAAAATACAATAATTAAGATTCAACCAACTTAAATAAAAATCACGCCGTAATACAAAAGAGTAGTTGAAACTAAAAACTTTGGTTGGTAAAAATTGAAACCATAAAATATAAATGATTTAATTTAACTTATTGCATAAGTTCAATTTTTTACTCACACATATTATTAATAAACAATATATATATATATAATTAACACTAATTCTTAATTAAAATGATTTAACTAATATTAAATAATTACATATAAAATAGTTAACATATTTATTTATTAATCTATAATCATATATATGTAGCACAAAATCAAAATTAAACTTACACAAAAAATACAAATCAATCTTAAACTCCCAAAATAAATCTAAATTAATTTTGTGACATTATGTAACATTAAATACCAATACAACAAATTATACTCCCTCCGTCCCCCAAAGATCTTCCCACTCTTCTATTTTGGGCCGTCCCCCATCTTTCTTCCCACTTTATTTCTATTTTTGGAAACCTTCTATTTTACCCATCTTATTTAATGTGGGTCTCATTATCCACTCACAATATCTTACACATCATACTACTTTTTGTGGGACCCATTCTCCACTAACATCACTTTACTATCACTTTACACTTTAACAACCAAAGTCAACACATGTTATTAAAATCTGTGTCGGGTCAAAGTGGGAAGATCTTTGGGGGACGGAGGGAGTACTATTTAAATTTTTAATTTATCATTTACAATACATATTTTTCATTTACTATATTTTTTTTAATTAGAAGTAAGTGTGAATAATTAATATCTACCTAAATAAATTTCTAATTATACTTACCTACAAATAATAAATATTTTTGAAAATAAAAAGAAATCATGTTTCTCAAAATAAATATATTAATACGAATAATAGATTTTGTTGAAATAAAGATGCAAAATAAATAATTATATCTAACGCATTTAATACAATAGTAACTAATAATTTTTTTTTATAATATCACCTCTTAGATGAATCACAAAATTAAGATTAATTTTGAGACCAACAGACTTGTCTAACTTATAAATAATAATATTTCTAAAAAAATAAGATTTGATGCAAAAACATATTTATAGCAAATTAAATGTATATATATATATAATATTATATAATAGTACTTGATACATTATTTTAATATATAATATTTATATGATAAAATATAAAAATCAATTTTCAGTTCTAAGAATCAATATAGAATAATTTTGAGTAAATATATGGCATTAAATGCAATAATTAGTGTTGGAAACTCCACAAATTTATTTATGTTTTGATGATGTTTTTCGAAACAACACTTAGTCAATTTATGATCTTAGAAAAACAAGTAGTCAATGTCATCTTTTAAGAAATAGCTTAACTATAAAAGAAGCAGATCGTAGAATTTTAGTGACTGTATTATTCTTGCAAAGCTTTCCTGGACACATTGATTGCCAAAATAACAAGTATTCACCAAGTAGTATAGACAACTAGCTTTTAGTTTTGAGCATATCATTTTTAGTAAAAATAACGATCTGTCTCTCACACTAACAGCTCGCTGTCCTCCTTTACTTGTTTTGGTTTTTGATCTCCAGATTTATTTTTTCACAGATCACAATTGTAAAAGAAGTTTGAAGTTTCAAACTTACTAATAACGATCTGTTCTTCTAGAGTTAGTTTAGAAACGGCTACAATGTAAAAGGAACAGATGGATAAATTAATCATTTGTCCTTAAAAATCAAGCTGTGACTAGGATAGAAGACTTCTATACTTGAAACCATCTCGAAAGGAAGAATAGCTGGAGTTAAAAATCCCCAGCAGCCCGTTGTCCAAAATACAACAGGTCGTTTTCATAAAAAACGATCTCTCCCTTAATTTTTTCATCTACAATCAAGATGTCTTCAACATGAAATTATAAATGTTAATTGGGAACCAAACCAATTAACCTGTGGAAGAATAGCTCGACTCACAGCGACCTGCTAGGCCAAAAGCAAACGAGTTAGTCTTCAGAATAATTATGGTGGACTGCCGACATACCTAAATTTGTCATAAGTCAACCACTCAGTGTATTGTCACATCAACATCATATTTTTAGGAATGAAGTACGAGAATATCAAATTGCAGTACGGTGAATCATTCCTAGTATGGCAAAACACTGGGAAATCGCGTGAAAGGTGGAACAAGACGCTCATACGGCAATGCGTGTATCAACAACACTGCCATGCAATTAATGCAGCCATTAATGCGAGGAAGAAAGACTCTTCTCTCTCTAACGGATAGTTCCAGCAATGGTTCTATAAATACCACTTTCACTTCCAGAAAATGGTATGAGAATTCAAGCATTCAAATTGACATTACTCTGCTCAAAAATTTTCAAGCTCTCGATGTTCAAAAACACTCATTTACCAGTCAAGAATTCTCTAGAGTGTTTATTGTTTTTGAAGGTTTATTTTTTTGGAAATCAGTTTACAAAACCTCAAGTTAGGATCTTGTTTTGATCCAGTTGTAACCTTAGATTGTAGTTATCAATTTTAGAAAGAAGAAGTGTAATCACAAGAAGTTATCTAGTTTTGATAATTCTTGTGGCTCGTACTCAACGAGTGAAAAGAAAGGAGAAAGTTTTAGTGGATTTTCGATCTAGTGTTTGATCGAGCCGTGGACGTAGGGAAAGTTTATCCCGAACCACGTTAACTACTTGCGTTCTTTATTTCTTGTTCTCTTCATATTCATCTTCTTCATACTCTTACATTATAAACTGTTGCGTTAAAGATTAACGAGTAAAAAAACGTTTTCTCATTAAAAAGAGCATTAACCACCAAATTCCGTACACAACATTATTCAAGCTTAACTTACAATAGTTATTCTTAATTATTGTTTATCTTCACATAAGGTTATATTTGAGTAAGATTAAGTTTTCCTAATAAAAAGATTTATTTTACTATTCTAAGTTATCTTATCTATTAAGTGCGCTTAAGCATTTTATTTTAATCTAAAAAACGAGAAAACCCTAAAAGTTTTGAATTTGGTGTTCCCTTTCTACACCAATCTAGCTCTTTCGAGACCAACAATTAGTATACAACTCCAACATCTAACTATTAAATAATAATATTTCTAAAAAAATAAGATTTGATGCAAAAAAATATTTATAGCACATTAAATAAATCTGTATAATCTATATAATAGTACTCGATACATTATTTTAATATATAATATTTATATGAACAAAATATAAAAATCAATTTTGAGTTCCAAGAATCAATATAGGTTAATTTTGAGCAAATAGGTGGCATTAAATGCAATAATTAGTATATCACTCCAACATCTTACTAATTATTTACATTTAAAATAAAATAGGTTAGTGTATTACTTAATGTTATATTTATTGTTAATAGGTTGTGTATTATTCCTATAAATATGTCACGCCCCGTCCCTCGCCCTCCCCGGCAGAGTCCGGGGCGCGCAACTATAGGATAAATAATTAAAGGGTAAAGTGGAACCCTGAAAGCTTTGACTGAACGAAAGAATCTTCGTTTGGACTGAATTCAGTTATCGAAGTATCTTTCGTTCAGTCAAAGCTTTCAGTATTCCACTTTATACTTTATTTACTTATCTTTTGGTCGCGCGGCCGAACTCTGCCGGGGAGGGCGAGGGTCGGGGCGTGACAAAATATGGGAGAAATATTAAGCATTAATGAAAAGTTATCAATGCAAAAAAGATTAGGGAAATTGTGAGAATATATATTTATCAAATTAAGAACAATATATCTTCAAGAGCTTCTTTTGCAGAAATTTTGATATAAATTAAACTATTAAATAAAATTATTCTAAATAACTCAAAGTGTTACATAAAAGAATTAAAATAGCTCTAGTTCAACATCCTATATATGGTGAAGTATTTTAGAAATTTCAAACTTCTAAATAGTTAAAATTTCTATAATGTATATGTCTTGCATCGAGCCGCGCGTAAGTCCAATCAAGCAAACTATACTTTTTTTCTAAAAATCTGGTCGCGTCAGTACATATAGACATGCCCAATTTCCTTGAACCGGCGGGCCTGAACCGGAATCGGCCCGGGAGTCAACGGTTCGGGCCTGGAACCGGGATCAACGGTTCAAGAATCGGCCCGGAACCGGGTAGAAACGGGCCTGTTACGGTTCAAGGGAAAGGGGAACCGTAACCGGCTGTTCGGGCCCACCGGTTCAACACCCGAACCGCCGGTTCAAGAAATCAGTTGGGGACCGCCGGTTAACCGCGGGCCCGCCGGTTCGGGCCGGTTCCAACGGCCAAAAGAGCCGTTTTCTCCCTTTTTTTTTGATTTGTTCCCACCTTCTTCTCCCTCCTCCATTCTTCTTCTTTTCCCCTTCTCCTATAAATTCATCATCATTATCACACTCTATCTTCACTCTCAATTCTCAACTCAAGCTCTCAATCTCCATTTTAATCTCATTATCTCAATCTCCATCTACATTCTACACCTCATCTCCACTCCAATCCATCTCTTCACTCTCCATCTCCACTCCATCTCTCCATCTACACTCCACTCTCTCAATTTCAATATCTCAATCTCCACACTCACTTTCCATTATCATCATGTCTTCATCTCGTGTCGACAAGGGAAAGGGGAAGGCCACCGCCGCACACCAAGACGACAATACACATACTCAAAATACAAGAGGAGGAAGAGCTCGAGTCGGATCGAAACAAGCTTGAGCTTTGGCGGCGGAAGAAATCTCTAGAAAGTATGCAGAGGAGCTCGAAGCACAAGAGCAACGAGCATACGAGGCTGAAATTCGGAGAATAGAATCTCAAATGTTCTCCGAGGAGGTTAATCGAGCATCCAACGTTGGAGACGACGACGACGAAGAAGAAGAAGAGGAGGAAGAAGTCCAAGCACCACCACCACCAAGCACACGAACTCTACACTCGGATATCTTCACGGTGTATTTCAAGAAGGTCCGTAGAGCCTTAACCGAAGGCGAAAAGGATGATGGCAAACCGAAATACATGGCGTATTGCAACTATTGCACTTCTAGTTACAAGTGGAATCACGAAGGAGGCTACGGCACTTTGAAGCGCCACATGGAGACCTATCATTCGGTAGAATACGGGATGACATCAACTCAAACTCAAATTCGTGGAGCAACAACACATTCGGCGACGGGTACGCCTTCTTTATTTAAATATGATCAAAACAATGCCGAAGATATTATGGCTAGGTATTGTGCTATGGAAAAAAGACCTTTCAATTTTGCCGATAAAAAAACGTATGAATTAACTGTCCAATCCGCATTTGCTCCTCAAGCTAAAAAAATTGGTAGAACTAACATGCTTAGGCGAATTAGGAGACAAGCTTTTGATAAAAAAGTTCACTTAGTAAAATATTTTACTAATTTAGATCACAAAGTTTCTATTTGTGCCGATATTTGGACCGATGCATATCATAAGAATAATTATATGGGAATTACTTGTTATTGGATTGATGCTAAATGGATGTTACAAAAACGTTTGATTGCATTTAGGGAGTTTGATGAGCCACACACGGCTAGTAATATTGCTTTAATAATTGTTACCGTTCTAAATGAGTTTTATTTGATTAATAAAGTGTTTTCGGTTGGTTTTGATAATGCATCGGCTAACACCGCTAGTATTCCTCAACTTATAGAAGCATGTGAACCCAATTTTGCCGGTAAATATTTTCATAGTAGATGCATATGTCATATTCTAAATTTATGTGTTCAAGATGCACTTGAAATTTTTAATGATACAATTTTACCGATTAGAAAAGCCGTGAACATGTTGGGCAAAAATATATCTTTAGCAAAGAAATGGCAAAAATATTGTAGACAAAAATCTATTCAACATAGGGGTTTTGTTAGAGATGTATCACATAGATGGAATTCAACTTATGACATGCTTAATAGTACTTTAGAGTATAAAGAACATTTATGTGATTTTTTTAGGAAAGAATTTGCAACAACTCAATTAACTTTATTGTCTTCTCATTGGGACCAATGCATGGATTTATATGGTTTATTGAAGGTGTTTAACATTGCTACTAAACAATTATCGGGTGTCTATTATTGTACTTCCGTTCGTGTTTTAGAACATTGCATGTATATTGCTCTTAGTTTTAAAACTTGTTTTGCTCAAACAAACTTGCAAGGTGTGATTTATTTTATGGTTCAAAAATGGCTTAAATATTTTACCTACATTCCCGATGTTTTCTTAGTAGCTAAGTGCTTAGATCCTAAATGGAAATATGATGGTGTTTGTCAAATGTTAGATATTTATTATGGAGCTTTTAGACAAATGGATTTTTTAAATATTCGAATTGATGGAGAGTATGTTCACTTTGATCTTCCTAATGTAAGCCAAGTAAAAGATAATTTAGAAAGAATATTAAGATCTCTTTTCGCCGAATATAGGTTGATTCATGGTCATAATCTTAACATAAATGAACCTCCTAGATATAGTACTAATACCTCTTCATACATACCACTTGATTTAAATTCATTAGATCCCTTAGTTCAACAATTAAGTAACATGTATCAAGATAGATCACATAGTATACCTATAGGTCAAAGAAATAGTGAATTAGATATGTATTTGGATACTCGACATATTTTTGGTGTTGAAGATAGTGCTTCACAAATCGATGTGCTAAAGTGGTGGTCAATGAGATCGGAGTACCCAATACTCTCATTTATGGCGAAGGAGTTATTTTCCGTCCCGGCATCCACCGTCTCGGTCGAGCAAGCATTTAGCATTGGAGGTCTTGTGTTGGACCAAAGGAGATCAAACATGAAGCCAAGAAACATTGAAGCTACTATGTTGCTTGATGATTGGTCGAGGGCCGACCTTAGAGAATAAGAAAATAATTGGGATGATGATGGAGACGAGAGCCCAAATGAACTCTTCACCGAGTCGGATGCATTGGGGGCGGGCGAAAGCTAGAATGCCACGACATTAAGGTAAGAGAACTACGTGGACTTTGATTCCTCTACGAGGATACGTAGGCAACTCGATTTTAATTATAAAATTGAGCTCAAGTCCTTATTATTATTTTTTTTTCTTCTACTATGTAAAGTTGTAAACTACAAGTATGAAGAATGAAGTATTCATTTCTCAAGTTAATTGTAATTTTCAATTTCAATCAATGAATTTTTATTTTTTTAGATTGTAAATTTCAACATTATTAATGCAATTTCAAGGAATACTTAATTTGTTTGTGTTTATATTGCATTAATACATGTATATTACTATATATATTTACAACAAAATGTACCCAAAAATTAAAATTACATGTTTTACAAAAAAAAAAAAATGTGTTGAAAACCGGCGGTTCAAACCTGCCCGAACCGCCGGTTAATCGGCCCGGACCGGAACCGGGAATGATGCCTGGCGGGCTGGTTCCGGTTCATGTGTTTGTGAACCGGGAACCGGCGGTTCGAGGCTCGGAACCGCCAGTTCCCGAACCGGGGGCACGTCTAAGTACATAGACATGTATTAGGTGATATATGGACATATAAATTAGTAGTAATATTTAAATTTTGTTTTTCATTTTTAATTTTCAAAGTAATATTTTGAGCGGGATTTCAATACATCGTCTCTTTAGCTTTTATATTTATATAGATTGTCCATGCAGTTTACGTGAAAAATGAACAAAAGTTGCAAATTCATTTTCTTAGTATGATTAATATATTCCTAAAATAATTTATAATATTGTAAGATATATGTCTATTGTAATTTTGTAAAGTTAAATAATCCAGTATGTAATGTATAAATTTAATACACATTATGTATTTAAATTTAACTTTGATGTTGCTTGACGTGATTAATAACACACATTTGAGGCTGTTTAATCTTCAAAATAATAATGTCAAATAAAAATAATATATACTAGTATAGCGATTTACTATTTGAAATTAGGTTTTTTAAATATCCCACAAGGCGTGATAAGTGATATTACTATAACAAACTAGATGTTTACCGGTCGAAATTTGATGGGATTAAGTATTTTATAAAATTATTTATTGTCATTTTAATTATTACTATTCATTGTTAGGGATATATTGACTAATCTTATATATTAAATGTGTATAAAAAAAACCCGTTAATTATATACTTGTTTATGATAAACTCACGGTTATGGGTGACAAATTTCCCGAACGATCAAGATTCAAGAAATTTAGAAATTGAATGGAACCAAATTGATCGGCATTTGGAACTCTGAGTCCCGATCGGGTCTCCCGATTTTCCGAAATTAATTTTTAAATTCGAAAAATTTTGTCCCGTTCAGAAAATCTTAGTCTCATTCGAACTTCGGGACAATTCTGGAAATATTTTTTTGAAATTGAAATTGGGACTTTTGAGATTCGTAAGTCCTGAAATCCCAATTGTGACCATGACCGGGATAAAAAATTTCATGTTTTCTAGATCAGTTGGTCCTTTCCCGATTCTCACCAATACTCGTGTCCCAAAATCAATTATAAGAATAACATTACAACATGCTCTCATAAAAAAACTACTCCCTCCGTCCCGCTAGAATAGAGGCGTTTGAAAAGTAGATGAGTGTATTATTTTAATACAAACGCCTCTATTCTAGCGGGACGGAGGGAGTATATGTTTATAATCAAACTAATATGATAATATTTATTTAATTATTAGACTTGTTTTCGTCATAGATACTAAATTCTCATAGACTCATCTATTAGTAATCTAGTACTTAGAATTTATTATTTTTTCGAACTTGTTTTAATTTTATATATTCGTATTTTTCTTGAAATTTATTAAAAATGATTATAGTTCTCATTTACGTATCATAAACTATTCATTTATGTCTTAAATCCGTTAATAACATGTATTATGAATTTGAATATTATAAAATAATTATTATAAATAGATAGTACTCCTAACTAAAAAATCTATTTGAATATTTATACAAACTACCCAAATGTTTTTTAAATATATTTATACGTACTCATCTTGAAATCGATAAAAAATGTAATCTGACTAATCGTTCTTGTCCCTTAATTATTTGTTTATATTCAATCTTATACAAAAACAAACTCATATTATATTAACCCTTCTATTTATATTCATATATATACATCCATAATTTCATTAAAAATTAAATTTATATACTTGTACATGTTTCAAATCTAATTTTAAAAATACATATGTATTTGTTTCTCGCCCTAAATAATATGGGTGATAATTTGGGACCAAAACTTCAAAAAATTTCGGTCCCAACCTCAGACATAGCGGGATTCAGATCATCGAGTTCAACAATTTTCAGGACCAAAACTCAAATTGAGACTTGAATTTTATAAATTTTTGGGAATCAGAAGTCCTGAATCTCGATCGGGACTCTTTATTTCCCAAATTTCAATCGTGACTCCCGATTTTCCAATTCATGAAATTAATTTTATAAATTTAACATATATTTTTTAAATTTAAAATAGTATTTTGAAATTAAATAAAATTATATTGATTATATTTTTTAAAACTCGAATTTATAAATTTAGTTTTATAAATTTGGAATTTTTTTGTCACGTACGGGACATTCGGAACTATTCAAAACATTTGTGTTAGTAAACAAGATAAAAAAAATTCAATTTCGGGTTGTGGGAGTTTCGAAGCCCGGAACGTGATAGGGACCAATTTTGAGACGGGTACCCAATTTTGTCCCAATTCTCACCCATAATTCTAAATCATCTCTAACTCGTATTTATCTAAATAAAATTAATTATTTGAATATGTATATTATTAACCTATCGAGTTACATGGTGATGATATAGTTTATATTAATGATTAGCTCATTATATAAACAATGAACTTCAATTTCATCCCTTAACGATGATATACGTGAATTTACAGTAAAAATCATCATTTTGATTGAATTTTTAATTAGATATCAAAATATACACATTGAAATAATATATCATTAAATATATTCTTTTACATTAATGGAAATAATACTTAAATATTAAATAATATTATATATATAGAGTAATGCTCCACCGCCCGCGGCGGGCACATCTTAATGTGCCCGCGGCTGATGTGGCAATGCCACGTCATTGCCACATCAACATGTGAGTTACTATATTTTCATTTCTTTGTTAAATTTATTTTTTATTATTAATTTTTATTGAATAATATTAAACTATACCCTAACCAATGAACCCTAGTCGGAAAGTGATAATTAATAAAAAAATATTAAAAATTTAATATATATCTACATGGCATGCCACATCATTCGTGAGCGCATTAACCCCGCCCGCCGCGGGCGGGTGAGCATTTTCGTATATATATATAAAAGAAAATTATATACATCTATATCCATACATTATTCTTTTAATAAAAATATAAAATTATATACATTGTCCGACTAATAAAGCAATAAAATAATTATCAACTATTCTTTCAATTGTATATCAAAAATAATTATCTCTAAATATTATAAATTTCCTATATTGTAAATAAATATTACTATTTTATATTTTGACAATTAAAACCTATAGAACAAAATTTATAAGAAATTGAATGAGATTTCAATTTCGTGTCTTCCTCTATTTGTAAGAAAAACAAACACTATAATTTTACTTGCTTATTTTATTTAGTTTATATATATTTAATCTTTATTTAGTTTATGGAATATATTTTATATTGATGAATATGGAATATATAGTATATAACATAATATATGATACATATAGAAATAAGAATATTGTAATACCCCGTCTTTTAATTATTAAAATAAACGATATTCGAACGCGATTATTATGTATATATTGAATATTTTAATTAATGAATGAGAGTTTAAAATAATTTAAGAAGAATTTTTGGTTAAGATAATAAGTTATTAAAGAAATCTTAATTTATAATATTAAAGGATATTAATATTAAGGTGTATGATTTATACATTGGACTTATATAAATTATAAGTGTGGGTATAAGTGATATATCATTTGAATTATTTAAATGATATGCATAGGTACATACTATGTATTTGAAGGGTTAAGTTTGTGATCTATAAATATATATATATATATGTGGGAAGCATGCTACACTTATATATATATATATATATATATATATATACATATATATATGTTGGTTGAAATCTGAAAATGCAAATTTGGAATCACACGCATAGTATCTATACATATATTAAAAATCTGCATTATGTTAGATATGTGTATATATGTGTAGCATACTTAAAAATGTTACAAAACATAAAGAGAACCACACGCATGATACAATATATATGTTTAGAAATGCAAATGTTTGGATTGGAAAGAAATAAGGATAGAACACTCAAGTACATGTAATGCATTGAATAAAGTAAGGAAAGCAAATAAAAATAAACACTTGAGTGAAAATCTTAGGATATATATATATATATATATATATATATATTGTACAACCTACCAACACCTAGTTATATAATACATTACATGAAGCAATTGAAGTCTAAACTAACATAGACAAAACTGCCATCAGCATGTAACATGAAGGAAAGAAGAAAATATATCTATAAGTGTAAGTAATGATGAAAATAAGCATGGGGGAACAAAGCAGCACAACTGCTGCAGTAAGAACTAGCAGCCATGCTGCTGCTGCTCAGAACAGGCCCAGATTCAGTCAGCGAGATGATCGAAATTGTCAGACAGATCAAAGAAAGAATCAAGGAAGCTCAGAACAGACAGAAGTCTTATGCTGACACCCGAAGAACCGAACTACAGTTTGGAATAGGAGACAAGGTTTTCTTGAAGGTATCTCCTTCCAAGGGAATAACCAGATTCGGCGTTAAAGGAAAACTGAGGCCCCGTTTTATTGGACCGTACGATATTCTGGAAAGAATAGGTCCAGTAGCCTATAGACTAGCACTGCCGCCGAGTTTCGGGAACATTCACAACGTTTTCCACGTGTCACAACTCAGAAAATACGTGTTTGATCATAAACACGTTGTCTATCGGGAAGAGATGATTTTGCAACCAAACCTGACCTATGAAGAGAAACCCGAAACTATATTGGATCAGAAAGTGCAAGAACTTAGAAACAAATCAATCAAGTTGGTTAAAGTACTATGGAAACACCACGGACAAGAAGAAGCCACTTGGGAGCTCGAAGAAAAGATGAAAGAAAAATATCCCGAGCTATTTTAGTTAGAACGTACAAATTTCGGGACGAAATTTTAATTAGAAGGGGAGGATGTAATGGCCCGTAAAAATTTCTTCTATTAATTTGTGTATCAAAAATCGGGATAATAAACTTTCGTTCTATAACTCGTATTTTGTCAATTAGCAAATTGATATTAGTAGCAATCGTTCCTGTGCACATTATAGTCTTCTAATTAGCGTTTAATATTGTGTAAGTTGTTGTGATGATGGGATTAATTAAAGTGTCGAGCTAAATAATTAATTCGGTGCATATTCGTTAAGTAAAGTTTGAGGTGTTAATTAAATTCTTAGCTAAGAATTTGGAAATTAGTAGTGTGATTATATACTATAGAGAATAGAAATGGAATCTATGGCATGATATAGAATGCCTTTAATTGCTTTATGAATCTGTACTAAAATGCAAGATTTCCTTGATATAGGAAAGAAGAAAATACGTGTATATATATATAATTATAACTTAGAAATTCTTGGTACCAACCTGTCAACTATGTACAGTAGAAATAGTAAAGTCATATTATGTATCTAGAATTACTAGGTAAAAGAAAGGTATAACAACAACAAATCTGCCGAAAGATTTGTTCTCCAAGAAGTAATGGGAGAACAAGCTATACTGCACACTTGACTACAATTCTGTTACATCATACTTAAGAACGAAAAGAGGAAAACAGAATAGAGTAAAGGCAGGGGAGAGGAAAGAAACAAAGCAGCAGTCGAGCTGCACTCTTCAACTCTTCCAGATTCATACCTGCACCAAGGATATCTTCTCATAAAGAGGTACTCAGAAGTCAAAGAAAAGCAGAACATAGCATAGACACTTGAGTTATAGCTGTTACATAGATGTTAGAGTGAGTAAATTAGGGGACTTATATGTTAGAGGATAGCAGTTCTGCTGCTTACATTACTGAAGTAAAACACATTGTCTATCTACGTTGCAAACCAACCCCAAAGGAAGAAAACACTCTCCCACATATATTGCCTAAACATTCAGTTTCCTTCCAGTTTCCACGCAGCAGCACTCACCATCCCCAGAAGAGTTTCTTAGCCATTTCCAACCCCAGTTAAGAAGCATCTAAAGATATCCTTAACCCCAAGACTTCTAAGGAGCCTAAGGTATCTAAAGGTGTTTAGCATTCAGATTTTTATTGGTTGAGCTTTTGCTTAAAACAGTTTTACTCTTTTCTTCTCAGAGGAAAGCTTGGAAATTTCTTATCCAGATCCTAGAGAAAAGTAAGCTCTCTTACTTATATTTAGGAGTTAGAAGCTAAAATGGGATTTTATGCCTAACCTGAAATTTTTATGCATGACTCTGTTTTGTGATGTTAGAACAGCTAGTTACTAATTCTTGATATGGCTGTTATAACATGTATTCCCTGCTAGAAGACCTTAGAACATAGAGAACTGTTTATGTAAAAAAAATTCAGTTTATAAGTCTATAGTTAGCAGACTTAGAAGCTTAATTAGACCCTTAGGTTTAGAAAACAACTTTTAGATCTCAGAGCATGCTGTTTGAGAACAAAACGTATGAACACTGTTATATGTAGATTTTGATTCTAGAACTGGTATTTATGTTATAATGGTTCCAACCTCTAAGAACAAAATCAATACTCTCATCCCCAGAATGAGAAAACCCCAACTAAAAAGTAAAACAAAATCATCACAGACATTAACCACACAGAAATTTACCTCACCACAGCAAACCTCAGAAATCATTCCACGGGAAATCCAAAGCAGACCAGCCACCCATACATGTATACCCCTCAGTCAGAACAAGAACAAAATGAAATCAGTACTCGATTAAAACATTAAACATAACAGAATTAAACTAGGAACTTAGCTTAAGGAAAGCTGCTCAACCCAAAAGAAAAAGAAAAAAAAACGGCAGAACTCCCCTCCACAAGGAGAACCCGTAGCATCCAAGGATTTATCATCATGCAAAGAAGAAGAAGAAACAATTTAGAACTTTAAACAACTTAAGATTTTTAAGAACACTCTCAAACCAACCTAACTGTATAGACCTACAGAAAGTAAAGAATTACCTTCTGTCGTAATGAAGAAATTTTGCTGCTATCGCCAGACCTCACCCTACGAGTTCTACTCTGATTAGAACCAGAAATGAAGGAAGACTAAAATTTCAGAAAAGTATATAAATTGAAATTGAAGCTTGGATTGTTTTAGACTAAAAAACTTTAAAAACCTTGAAAATCCTAAGTCTAAACCTGAATTAAAAGAAGAGATGATGGGAAGAGAAGAGGGAATTACCTCTAGGAAGACCGCCGAAGCAAAGTGATAAAGGAGTGGAGAGCGACGCCATTTCTGCTCCAACCAGGAACGCGGACGAACTCCTTGCTGGGGAAGAGATCGAGAGAGCGGCAGCGAGAACAGGAGGATAGCTAAGGGACATGATGAATCGGAGACAGAGAAAAGTCGGAGAGAGCGGGAGCAAGAAGAAGGAAGCAGATGGATGCCATCTGTTGGGAAGAAAGCAGAACGTATAAGATTGGTATGTTAGGGTTAGAGAAAGTTTTGTCTAATGGGCTGGGGAGGAGGAGTTAGGAATAAATCAATGGGGCCGAGAAGTTAATAGAAAGGAATGGGCCAACAAATTAATTAGTACTGGGCCGAAATTGGTAATGGGCTGGACCAGAAATTAAATTTAATCTAGGTCCAGATTCAAATAGGAATCAATCAGAAATTAAAATAAACGGGCTGGGCTCCGGAATAAAAGTCTAATCGGGCTGTAAAACAAATAATTTGACGGATTGAATATTTTCGTTTCATAAGACGAGCCCTAAAAAAATTAAATAATTAGAACGAATTAAGAATTTACTTAAATTAATTAAATCTTTGAATTTAGATATAAATCAATTGGTTTGACTATGATTAGACAAGTTGACCCCAACTTATTAAGTGAACCAAGTTATAGATAAGAGACGAGATTAATAGCCGGATATCGATCCTAGAAATTCTTAAGTGATTAAATTAATTATACTAGTTTATAAGAAATTAAATTAGGATTTTCGGCTTAACACTAGATTGTGTCGAGTAAATTATCTCGACAAATGTTAGTGCTCTAACTAGAATTCGTTAGATAGGACGTCTCGATAAGTGCTATAAAGAAGATTCGATAATTAGAGGATTATTTGGAACTCTTCAATAATAAGTTGGAATAACTACTAGAAACTCAATTCTAAATTGAGTAATAAATCAATTAGATTATAAAATAATAGCAAATTATTTCATTTTGTTTATATAAGACAAATTAATACTCACGAAGAGTATTTTCCTCTTAATTACGATTAAGGATCAGCGAAAGGGAACTCCAGTCGATCTAAATCAGCATTTCGTTAGACGAGGAAGCATATCAAGTAGGCTTTCTTTTACTAAATCAAAATCGTATGCGTTGTACCAAAATTATGATTTTCGTTATTAGAATGCTTAGAATTTCAAATGTTATGAAGTATTGCATTGTCGAAAATATTTATATTTTGGTATGATGCGTATCTGTTGATAAATTAATCGATTTCGGACCTTTGAAGATTTATATCTTTTAAGGTTAGTGTACACCAGAACCGTGAGTCATCTTAGCGGGTTGGCCGGTTCAGTGTTCGCGGAAAGTGGCCACTTTCCCGACACACAGAATTATAGATATGTTTGATTACTCAAGAACTTAGACTGCGCAGTCGAACTTTTAAGATCACAAGAATTTTAGTGAACATAGGTCCTTTAGTGACAAAATCCCTATGTTGCACTGTATTACGGCAATTGCAAATATATCAGTACGAATGTGATTTCGGCACGTGTTTACTGAGTACTTTCGTACTCAGCCCTGCATATATTTATAAATGTGCAGGTTAAGTCGTGATGACGAAGTGGAAGGCTCAGCGGTGGTTTTTGTCAAACTCTTGTTATTTTACTCTCGGTGATTTACATGTCGTCATACGTGTAAATCCAGATATTGATCCAGTTTCCGCTGCCAGACTTATTTAAGCTTTCAGAATTAAACTGCTATTTTATTCGTGTCGAACCAAGAAATTCAGACTTGTACTCGTCCTTTGTGACTTTAGAAGTGGATGTGATTTCTTTAATTTCGAACTTGGAATTTCGTTCATGTACTTGTGGTGTCCGTGATACCTAAACTTGTTAAAATCTTACCCTTCGTTGGTACGTTTCATGTATCACCCTTTTATCAACGTTTTCGTTTCATTTTCGTTATCCGTATTTCCTATTTGGTCACGTTTTCCTCGATTTTACTTAGAGAAGTGAAATGGGGACGTGACAGATAAACAACACACACTCCAATATAACTATAAAAAGGGGTGCAAGGCTGGCTGTAAACGTTTCATCACCCCAGAAACTCACATAACCACAAACACAGTGCAATCAATCTTATTTGACACACCAGAAGAAGAAGTAGTTCAAGTTAAGGTAATAAAACTCAGCCCTAGCTCTACTTTCCATTTACATCTCTTATAATCTCAACTTATAATCATATATCTAAACTATATTCTGCCCTCCAATATTATACATGAAAACAGAAAAACATAATGGTAAATGGTTCAGAATTCATTCAGGACTTGAAATGATTCCAAGTCCAAATTTTGAAAACAAAACTGAAGCTTATTACTTCTAGAACCAAAACAGAATCCCAACTATACAGTTTTCAGAAATATACTCAATCCTGCAGTCTTACCAAGACCAGTTTATATACACATCCATGTTTTAAATCCCAGTTTAATGTCCAGAGTGTAAACTTAAAATCTATGTTCATAGTTTGAACAACAAACCATAAGTATCCATAAAACCTAGATATAATTTCAGATTGCAGGAAATAAGAAAATATTCATGCAGTGTTTAAGGACCAGAGTGTATATATATCATGATTCACCAAAACACCATAAACTGACCTTGTGTATACAGTTTTATTGATTTAAATCAGTATACAAACCCTAAGCATTTCATTCCAGAACATAGAAACAGAATAGGAATTCATGTTTTTGTCCAGTGGAGAAATTATTTAAAAGCAGAGAACAAATTTTAGACTATAGAGTAAATGCAGACATTAAATCCGAAAAATAAGCATGTCCAGAACCTAAACATTAACTTTGAAATAAGTCCAGAACCTAAGTATGTTATGATACTTATTCCAGAATTAAACAATCTGTAAGCATACTGCAGACATCAGAACATTTTATTTCCAACTAAATATTTAGACTTAGAAATTTCAGGATTTGAGATAAAATTCAGAATGTAAAAACCCCACTCAAACTACTAATTAAACCATACCACGAGTGCATGAATTACAGATCATCGCATAGTCATAAAGAATCAATAGGCTGCTAACCACTACACAACCAAACCAGAGACATAAACTCTAATTAAACAAAGCACTTAGCTTAATCTGAGGAATTCTGTTGTCTCGGTGAGGAAGAGATTGTAGGGCACCCACTCCAACCAAATTTCCAACACCACCAAACCCTTTCCAAAACCAGAAAGGAAACAAAATTTATCAGAAAATTTAATTTTAGTTTAATTCTCTAAACATGCAGAAGCAAATTGGGGTTTAAAATTAAAAAAAATAGAAAATGAAAGCTAGATTACCTTCTGGAAAGAAATCAGAAACCCAAGCTTCCATAAGAGGAACTAGAGCTAGGAAGGGCTCCATTTTCCTGCAGAAAATAGGAAATCGAGAGAGTGAGAAAGGAGAGGGAAGGAATAGAAAATTTGAAACTGAAAGGGGTAGAAACAAAAATCAGAAAGAGGAAGAGAAGAACATTCCCTTGAATTACTGGCGAATTGGAAACCATTTAGCTTCCACAGAGAGAATTAAGCGAGAGAAAATAACAGAGAGAGTAAGAAAAGAGAAAGCAGAGAACGAGAAAAGAGAGAGAGTTGAGTCGGTGAGCAAGAAAGGAGATAGAAAAACCAAAGAGGAATCGAGGGAGAGAGAGACAGAGAGTAGAAAGGGAAGAAGATAGAAAACAGAGAGAAGAGGCGAGGGAAAGAAACAAAGAGTGTTTGTGTCGGTGAAGGAGAAGGAATTAGAGCATCCGCAGCGGGGAGGGGTTCCCGACACCCGGGCAGCCCCTGGGCAGGGGCGCGGGCAACCCCCCCCCGCGAACCTCCCGCTGTGCCGCTGGGGCGCGCCAACCCAGCCTCTGCCCCCTGAACCCGGGCGCCCCGGGCCATCCCGCTGCTGCGTGCTCGGGTTTCCCGAACCCGGGCCAATTTCCCTTTTTTTTTTTCTTTTATTCATCTATAAATACCCTATTTCAATCCCACATTTTCTTCAACACTATGTGTGCTCAAATTAGGAGTAGGTTTGATTTTTAGTTTAGTTGTTTCTTAATTATTGTAATTTTTATTTCTAATGTTGTTTTTCAATTATTGTAATTTTAATTTCTAGTGTTGTATTTTAATTATTGTAATTTTTATTTCAAATTGAATGTTGTGTCTTAATTATTGTAATTCTTATTTTAAATTTCGTTTTTTTTATTTATTTTTTTTCGTATTTATTTAATTTATATTACAAATTTAAATTAACAAAATAAATTAATATCATTTTTCTCAAATTCAATCATTCTACAATTATTAAAGTAGAGACTCCGGAAACCCAAAGCGAGAAACTCTCACTGCTACCTACCAACACAATCTCCCAAACCCCACCCAAAAAAGTTCCATTTATTTACGAAAGTGCCACCGAACCCACTATTCATGAAACCCCCATTGGGGATGCTCTTAGGGTTAGGGTAAATTAGGTTTAGGAAATAGGATTTTGGGCCGGGTATGGACCGGGTTACGGGCCGGGTGAAACAAATTGTGGGCTGAAAATATTTAATTGTTCCTGGGCCTTAAGGGAGGAATGAATTGGGCCGAGTTTTAATACAGATGGGCTGAATATATATATTGATGGGTTGGAAAATTATAAGATTTGGGCCAAAATAATTATAATAAGCCCAATTTATTAACCTTGAGATAATTGTTAATTAGACTAATTAAATTAATTAGTAGACTCACTTAATTAATCTCATGGACTAGTTTAACATTATAATATAATAAGGCTTTATTCAAATTGAGTTTATCATTTAAAATTAAGGTTGAACTACATCAATTAGTGTTACTAATAATGGAAGAAGGGTTAATAATATATCTTAAGTATTAATAATTAGAGTTATTAATTTAGACAATTAAAGCCTAAGTATCTAATCAAGAAGATCCAATTTATTTAATTGTGGTCTAAATTAAGAGAATTAATGTCTCTAATTTTACGAAGAATTTATTAAAGGAAATTAATATTGAGGCTTAAAAGGATAAATAACTAGAACTTATAATATTATTTGAATAATTAATTATCAAAAAAAATTTATTTTTTTTTCATTAAGTGTGAATACACTTATTGCAATTAAAGGCAATTACCAAAATAATTGAATCGAGGATTCAATACATTCGAGAATATTGATCCGAGATATCAATATCTCAATTAACGAGTCGAAACAAGAACCGAAAATAATATATTCTTACAATTAAATATTTCAAATGCACTAAGGGCATTTTTAACTTATACGAGCTTTTCTAAAGGTTCTTACGAGAGATCAACCTCGCATTTCGTGACCAAAGCAAATACAAATCGAAGTTATCTAAGTAGGCTTTCTATTACAAATAAAATTATGTGTGCATGTATACTATTTATGTTGCTTTTGAAATGATTTCAAATTGAGAAAATATGTTTCAAAGTATTGTCTTGCCGAAATGATTTATGTTTTGTATCAATGCCTATTTGATTAAGGGTACCTGGTTTAAGGATCCTGGATGCCTGGTTTAAGAATCCGAAGAATTTAAATCGAATTCGGGTTCCAGTAGGTGGTGTAACCTACTCGAACTAAATGTGCACAAATAACTGAGAGTCATCGAAGTTGTTGACCGATTATAGTGGACCGTGAGTCATCGATCGGGTTGGCCGGTTCGGTATCCGTATAAGGTGGCCACCTTCTCGGTACCATAAATCATCAAATTACAGATATGACCAGTATACTAAAGAAATTAGACAGCTGTCGAACTTAGAATTTTTCACAAATGAATTTAGTGAACGTAGGTGCTTTTAAAGACAAAATCTCTATGTTTCACTCTTACGGCATTGACAATTATATATGTATGTATGCGATTTGGCATGTGCATACTGAGTACGTTTGTACTCAGCCCTGCATGTATTTATAAATGTGCAGGTTGAGACATGATGATGAGAGATGCTATGGCGGGCTTGTCGGTCTTTAAATTAAATCTTGGGTGTCTACGTGTCTTCATACACGTAAACTTCAGTCGATCCTATTCCGCTGTGCAAGATCTATCAGTTTTTGATTGGCAAAGTTGCCCATTTTGTAAATTAAATCCTTTTGTGAACTAAACTCAATTATTAAATTACTTTCAGTTCAGTCAGAGCTTTCAGTGTTCCAATTTATCCTTCATTTAATTATCTTTTAGTCGCGCAACCGGACTCTGCCGGGAAGGGCGGAGGTCGGGGCGTGACAAATATACCATAAATATTATGTGCATACATGAAAATAAGAATATATATATAATATTATATGTGCTTAAAATGATTTTTTAATTTTAAAAATTTAAGAATTTAGATAAATATGATGGAGAGATTTTAGGGAGATATGATTCAAATCATAATGGTATTAATAATATATAGATTATCAATTTGATATATATATCTCATCTATAAAAACGAAACTGAAGTAATTATATAATAACAACAAGTTTAATTAACACATGAAACCTCTCAAGTACACTATTAAGAGTAGAGTTGTAAACGAATCAAATAATTTTAGCTCAATTCGGTATTTGATTCGAAATTTAGTGATTCAAATTCGAATATATATTATGATATTCGATTTGATATTTCTAAATATTCTATTAAATATATAAATAATTTATTTATATATAAATATAAAAAATATATTTAATTTAAAACCTATTTTTTATAATAATAAAAAAATCAACATAATCTTTAATTTTTGTTATAGTGCGAGATTTCGAATCTGATCGAATTTTAAATTTAATATTTTTAAATATTATTATTTAATATATTAAAAAAATAAAATCAAATATTCGATTCGATTCGAAATTTGAATATTCATAGCAAATTGAATCGAATACTATGATATTTAATTTCTTGTGCTAATTAAAATAATATATTTAATTTGTGCTGCTAATTTTTATATTTAGTAATTTCGACAAGTTCAAATTGTGGTGTTTAATGATTACTAATTAATTTGTGGTGCTTATGTTAATATATTAAAATATATTTAATTTAATAATTTCCACTTTTGAAAAGTTTAAATATATATATATATATATATATAATATTTATGTTGCACGTTTAAATATTTTATTTATACTATAACGATAAAACTATACTATCATTCATTTATTAAACATGTTCAATAATAATATATTAAAATATGTAACGATATTAAAGTGGAAGTTTGAAATAGTATATATAGAACGACTCATCTACATGCTGATGTAAAAATGCCAGGTAATAAAGCATACAAATTATTATAAATTTATTTTTTAGTATTTTTACAAAATAAATATTAAATATTATCCTTATCAATAAACTCTAATTGGAAACAATTGAAAATTAATAAACCATATCAAAATTTTACTATTTATGTTCGTGGCATACCAAATCTGTCGCGTAGAAATTTATTAATTTTAAAATTAATCAATAGAATAATAACATATATATATGATAAATTGCATATTGTATATTGCAAATAATTATATAATGATTATGTATGAAAATTATGGATGAAATTTTGCATTGTTACACGATAGATTATATTCTTTTTAAAAATATGTATAAAAATATTTACATATTAAATTTAGCAACGCATTCTTTAAATAGGTAAATACAGACAAATTAAAAAAAAATCTTTATTTTAGAAATAAATAAAAAAAATTGAGCTTCATGAAACAATAAAAAAAATGCATGCAAGCTACAATGAATATTGCATAAGAGAAATATAATGACAATGGTGAATAATATGTAATATATTTAGGATATATATTTAGGTGTAATATTTATGTTGTTAAAAGTCATATAAAATTATCTTAATTAAGATATTTAGATATGAAAATCACAATCATAATTAATTAGTAAGGTATTTAATGATCTTTTCATAATTTTAATATAAGGATAAACATGTAAAATTAAATTTTAGATTTATATAAAATTAATAAAATTTTAATAAACTTTTCTAATTAATCATTTACGTCTTGAAATCTTCTAACCATTTTCCTTAATTATATCACTTTGGAATAATTGGTGCAATTAAAATGGCCGCCAACATTAAATTTTTATCCGACAGTTACGAAGGGGTAGAAGTGTTCACTGTTACGGTTTGGAGCCGAACCGTAATCCAACCGTCGGTTTGTGGTTCCGAAAATTTGGAATTAGAACTGAATCGTCGTTACGGCGGTTCATGGTTCGGAACCGAACTGTGTACGGCGGTTCCGGTTCCAAACCGTAACGTTTGGAATTGTCTAAAAAATTAATACTAATATATTTAAATTTTTGAATATTTTATTTGTTTTAATTACATACTTATGCATATCATCATTTAATTTCATATCACATAATTAACTTTGTAATGTAATAGTAGTATAGCTACGTAAAAATATATTTTAATTTAATATTAATTATATATAATACACATATAATGATATATTAATAAAAATGTAATAATAAAAAATTAAAAAAAAAAGATTTTATGTGTTATTATTTCAGAAATACGTTAATTGAATAACACGTTAAACACAAATACATTGATGAAACGAAATAAAATAATTAATCTATATAATTATAACAATATAAAATGAACACTAATAAATACGTATATAATATTAGGGTTTAATTAGGTTATCATCTAATTACATTTTATTTTATTTAATTATTAATGTATTCATAAGTTTAATATATCAATTATAAACAATAATTATAAGAAATGACTATTTATAATATATTAAATAAATTGAATTGGATAAAAAAGAAATACGGTTCCAAATAGATGGTTACGGTTCCGAACCGCCGGTTCACGGTTCTGAATTTTTGTAACCGTAAACAAACCGTCCTCTACACGGTTACGGTTCGGAACCGAACCATCGGATACGATTACGGTTTTCGAAACCATCGGTTACAGTTCGGTTCCGGCGATTCCGGTACCTTTGAACACCTCTAGAAAGAGAATACAGAAATATTAATAAATTGATATTGAAGGCTAAATTCAAAGAGCTAAAAAAGTACATTTATCCATATTTTAATTCATCTTTTTGAAATGGGAAGGCTATATAAAGAGAAATGGGACTATCAATAAAATTACCCATAACAAATGGATTCACATACACACCATTTTTCGGCTTCTAATTTTTCTCGTGTTTTTGTTAAAAATCCTCATTTAAGAATTCATGATTTGAGTTTTAGTTTAGTTGGCATTTTAAAAGCCCATTTGAACCTCTAGCATTGTGCATGTCCAATACACACATAATTTTATATGGAGAATTGATGGCAATTAAATAAAGCAACCAATTTAAGGGTGATAACTATGATTAAAATAGGGACACATTAATTAAATAGTAATAGACTTGATGAAGAAAACGAAATAGTCGACCAGTTAATTAAGATAGAATCATTTATTTCTTATGAGCAATTACGCTAATGCACCCAATTTACTCATTTAGTGCTCAACTATATAATAATACAGCGTGTATATAATATGACTTCTGCATTTGTCACTGCTCTCTCTCTCTCTCTCTCTCTCAAGTATTTATCGGTTATCACTGCAATTTTCAGCTTCATTACTGAAAGTGGTGTTTTGCTCATGGCTCCGTTTCTTCTATGCTCTCTCTATCTCTCTCTCCTCTCAACTCTTTTTCTCGGAAGGTATCTCTCTTTCTCTCCTCTCACTGTCAATCTAGTTTCGTGTTTCAAATATTTTCCTTTTTTGTATCTGAGTTTTTGTTTATGCCATTTCTAATAACACTTACTATAAGTAGTATGAATAGAAGTGCGCCTGTTTATTTCGCTCTGTTAACGGAGACCTAGTTCTTCAAAACCATTCTCTTATTGAATTATCTGCCAATACACACACGCGCATACATATATATATATATTAATTATGGATACGTCAATATTTCCTCCGTGCAATAATAATAATAATCACGTTTGAGCCGAATATTTGTTATCATTTTTTAAAGCAGGAAATTGATGTGTATGACTTCATCTGTTACCAACTTTTACTTCGAAAACTCCGCTGTGTAGTAATTATTTGGTTGTGCTGGCTGATTAACTGGGGATATGGCTGTTTTCTCTTATTGTTTATTTACTGAGAGAAAGTATACAACAATCTTTATTTAATTTTTTGGGATCCAAAGAAATTTATTTCTAAGAATTATTGTTGCATTTTGTTAGCCTGGGGAAAATTAAGCAGGCTAGCTTACCTCCACGAGGTTGGAACTCTTATGATTCATTCTGTTGGACCATTTCCGAAGAAGAGTTTCTGCAAAATGCTGAACTCGTCGCTCACCGCTTGCTTAGTCATGGATATGAGGTACTTAAGTTGCAAGACTAGTTAATTACCAGTATTTGTTTATGTCCGTATGTTAATTAAGTGAAGTATGGTTCAGTATACATGATAGCTAACTGATCTTAGTAATAATTTCTTGTTCAAGTAGTATGTGGTGGTGGATTATCTTTGGTATAGGCGGAAAGTGGAGGGAGCTTATGTTGATTCTCTTGGATTTGATGTTATTGATGAATGGGGAATGATGGCGCCTGACCCGGGTAGATGGCCTTCCTCTCAAGATGGGAAAGGTTTCACCAAAGTGGCTGAGAAGGTTCACAAACTGGGTTTGAAATTCGGAATTCATGTTATGGCAGGTATAAGCACACAGGCATTCAATGCAAATACACCTATCCTGGATGTTAATACGGTAACTTAGTCTAGCTCAATCTTGTACTTTGCTTAAAGATTTTGCCTTTAGCACTAGTACTAGTATAAAGGCGAATCACAGCTATGGAATGAAAATGTATGGTTTTAACATGTATGATTAGGGCAAAGCATATGAGGAAGCTGGTCGGCAGTGGCATGCAAAAGACATAGGAATCAAGGAGAGGGCATGCACATGGATGCCACATGGTTTCATGAGTGTGGACACCAAATCAGGAGCTGGACGAGCGTTCTTGAGGTCACTTTATCAACAATATGCAGATTGGGGTGTTGACTTTGGTACATCTGATTTTCCTTGGAATCAAATAAGTCATTTTGCTGTATAGTTGAATATAAAGTTATTGGAGATGGTCTTTATTATGCTGGTCATACGCTCGCACAATGAAATGACTAATCTGTTTTCTAAATGAATTCTAGTTTGTTGCTAGAGCAGCTGAGATTTATTTAATTTTACTTTTGTGAATAGATTAGTCATATTTTATCTTTCACCTGCTAAACTGTAAATCTTTCGTTATAGTGAAACATGATTGCGTATTCGGCGAGGACTTCAATCTAGATGAGATAAGCTATGTTTCAAAGGTATAGCTGCTTCATATCCTTTCCACTTTTCTATTGGTTCTATCTGACATTAGTCGTTTTCTAGAGAGAGAGAGAGAGAGAAGAAGGGACGTTTTAAAAACTGAGTTTGACACTTGAGGTGACATCTACAGGTGCTGACCAATCTTAACCGCCCAATTGTGTATTCCTTATCTCCTGGAACTAGTGCAACACCAGCCATGGCAAGGGAGGTAAGTAGTCTGGTGAACATGTACAGAATTACAGGGGACGACTGGGATACTTGGAAAGATGTCGCTGCCCATTTTGATGTTACTCGGTATATTAAATGTCCTGCACCTGGATCTCACATCTTATTATTACTTCAGTTTGCTCCTGTCACTATTTGTTCTATATGGTTTTTCTTTTTCTTAAGATATGATCTTGCTCTTCATTGCTCTTGTCATTCTACATGTCTTGTTCTTTATACTTTTCTATCCGTACCAGGGATTTCTCTGCTGCAAAAATGATTGGAGCAAAAGGATTACGTGGAAAGTCCTGGCCAGACTTAGATATGCTTCCATTGGGATGGCTTACTGATCCAGGTTAAAGATTTATACCCGTCTACACTTAGTGGGAAATATTGATTTTAGGTTCACCAATCATAGCCAAAGCACATTACTGCATACATGTTTCTTGAACTGGTACTTTCAGCAACAGTTCAGACAGTTCTCCCTAATGTTTTAAAAGGCAATTGCTTACTTCAGACACTTTGTCTCTGCGAGATGAGGCGTAAGTCTCATATCTTAGATATAAAAAAAAAACTATAAAATAATACTCTATTTAACAAACCAAACATTAATTTAGTATCTTAGAAATCTTAAATCCATAAAATCAATGGCATAAAGTGTGCTAAATCAAGCACCACCGGAGTTTATAAATCTCATTTAAGTAAAGGACTAAAGTGTTTTTTTTTTAGTGTCTTATTCTCAAGTGCTCTATTTTATTTTTTTTAAGTTTTTGACACCAACTACGGGGGCTTTAGTTGTTTTATGCTTAATTATTGATGAGCTTTGTAATTTTAAGTTGATTGAATCGAGAAGTCCAAAAATATCACAAATTTAAGCCTCTTTATATATGTGCATGAGGCTTGGGCCTCACCTGCGCCTTGAGGCATAGGCCTCAGCCACAAAAGGTGTTATCCTCATGGACCTCATCAAAGGCAGCCTATGTGCAGGATTTGAGGCGATGGCCTTGCGAGGCCCTCCGAGGCAGGTCTCGGAAAAGCCTTTTACCACAATGGTTCTTCCGTCTATATAGTTGTAAAAGATAAATTGCCATCTAACGGTATTTCATATTTTGCATTTAAACTTGTACTAGTGAATTGCCTGGCCATTTTACCAATGTTTTTTGTGTATGGCTGTACACTGGCTTGATGAATAGGACAGAAAGCTCTCTTGAATAAATTATTGGATTATTGGGTTGCATTTATTTGCTTAAACGTAAATGCTATGAAGTAACGCTATGGTGAGTTCAATAAGATCAATAATTTACTCTCGGCATTAGAGTCTGAAAGACCATATTTGCTTACTGATGAAGGCATTTTGATTTAATTGACAGGTTCAAATGAAGGCCCTCATAGACGATGCAACCTTAGTCTAGATGAACAAAGAACCCAGGTAAATGCAAATGATTCTGTATGATCTATGTTGTTTCATGTCGTTCTAATAGCAAAAAAAAACTTCACTTTATCTTTGACAGATGACATTTTGGTCCATGGTGAAGTCTCCTCTCATGTTTGGAGGAGATATGAGACAGCTTGACGAAACTACAAATAGTCTTCTCACCAATCCTACACTCTTAAAAATAAACGCCTTTAGCTCAAACAATATGGAGGCATGTTCTAGGCATTATCATGTCTATTTAGAGACATGGCAAGAATTATAGTCTAATATATCCTTACTATTGCAGTTCTCCTACTTTTCAAGTCCAAGCTTGTGTCATGTAAGAAATCATGCATTCGAAGTACCTAGTATCTCGGAGCCGATTACTCTGGGCCTCACTAGCTGCAAAGGAGCTGAGGCAACTGGTTGGTCTGCTAGAGCTATTGAAGATGACCGTGAACAGGTCTGCTGGAAGGATAAGTCAAGAAACAGAAAGCATGAGCCTTTTTGCCTCTACAAAAAGCAACCACTTCTGTTGTAATAATTGTGTCTGCAGATCATCTCTTTTCATTGTGTTTGTATATCTTTATACATACTATCTACATGAGTTGTACTCTGTAACTTCTCTTGGTGGTGCTGTTGTAGAAATGATGATGTGACATATAAGCATTACTATGATGGCAAAATCCATTTATTGAAGACTAAGAAGGCAGATGCTTGCCTTGGTGCTTCTCCAACAGCAAAGCTTACTTCCAAGGAATTGAAAAGGGGCACATTTCTACCTTGCCAATTGCATGCCAACCAGGTAATGTAAATATCACCTTCAAGCTATTTTCGATCTCATTCACTTTTCATGATCACGAGGATGTTCCTAAATTTATATCATGAACATAAAGATCACTTGCACTGCAAGAAAATATGGGGTTTAGTTTCTAAGTCATTTTTTTAGATCACATTTCTCCAGATCCTAAAAGGTTGATTATCTCTTCCCAAAAGTAAAGGATTTTGGTTTCTTAACAAGGCATGGTCCAACGTATACTACATCAATATTCTTTACTCAATTGATATCATGTTTAGAAACTCTCGAGTGATTCATATACCTTGAATTGTGGCATACGCCCACCAAATTATTTTTTTCAAACAGATGTGGGAATTGACCCATAACGGCACCTTGAGGAATAGCTATTCTGGTTTATGTGCATCTATGAGGACAGTAAGAGGTGATGTTTCATTTCTTTACGCATATTATATATTATTTAGCTGTAAATCTGCGACCTGTAGTGGATAATTTGGTCTTCTTGCAGCTAGTTCTGTTTCGAAAAGCATACGTGCTTGGATTGCAACTGGAAGAAGAGGTTTAATCTTCTTGAACTCATGGTTTTATATTCACAAGTATCTCTGAGTTCTCTGTAAATAAAATGCTGAATGTGGGAAGTACTATTATATAGTTCACATGTATCACTTTTTTGAAAGCCACATTTTTTGTACGGTGGAGACTAGTGATTTTATGTTCCCTTCACATCTCTTTTATCCATTTCGATATAGGATTGTGACTTCCAAACCTCCAGCAGATAAGCTGACACTTGATCATTTTATCAAGCATGTGAATTAATATTCTATATCACACTAAAATCTTTTACTTAGATTTCGAAAATAGAGTAAAGGGATCTGCATTTGGATATTTTCACATACAAAAATCCATCATGATATCAGTTTTTCTCTAAAACATTTACTAGATGCTTTTTTTTTTCTTCCAGCTTCCTGACTTAGCCCAATCATGATGTTAATGCTTCTCTCTCACCAAAACTTATACAATGTTTCTGTAGCTCTGCTTAGCTATTGATTTTATTGATTATTCAACCATCCAACTTTATCTAATAATCAATTTTCTTTTATCAGGAGAAATATATGTTGCGTTTTTCAACTTGGATAATCAGAAGGCCGAAATATCGATGAAGATATCAGACTTGGCAAAGGTGCTCCCTGGTAAAAATACGAGTACCCAATCGTGCAAATGCAGAGAAGAGTGGAGCGGGAAAGACTTTGGAGTCGTAAACGACTCAGTTTCGACACAACTAGAAATCCATGGATGTGCTCTTTTTGTCCTGCACTGCTCTTATAGGTAATAACAGCTGATCATCTTGATGTGTACCAACCATCATTATCTTTTCCTAGTGGTGTCCTACCATCTTATTATCTCAAACTAAGAATGTCTATCTCTATCTATTTTCGAGTCATATTTCCTAAGTATAAAGATTTTGCCAAACTAGAAGAGCAAATGACAACTTGGATGGAAGTTATGAGAATAATAATCCAAGACATTTGATGGGAACTCTAAAGCATCTTAGACGTACAATATGTTGTACACTCCGAAGGATTGACAGATGACATTTTACCAAACTTTCAACCATTTTATAGCAAATATAAAGTTTAAAACGTATGAGGTTTACTTTGTAAAGCAATTCATATGTTCCTTAAAAAGATAATGAGATGATATGCACTAATGCAAGCTTGGAGCTATAATAAATTGATAGTAAGGAGTAATTGGATGAGAAAATAATGGACCACTTCTACACGGACAATGAAGCCAACAAACTTAAATTAATTCAAAGAAGAGTTTGTCATAACATTACATTAATTGTTAGAGAAGGCTAACGGAACCTGTTGGAGAAATTAGAATTGGAAACGCAAAAATAACATAGAAATGAAGATTCTAGAGTTTACGTGGTTGGACTTAAAATTAAGCCGAGAGAATTAAAAATCAATTTACTAATTTCACAAGAAAGATTACAAATTGAAATCACTTAATAAATTACGCTTCTTTTCACTCTCTCTCTATCAGAAATTTGCAAATGAATTAAGTGTGTTACATTCACAATAGCTATGATTATATATAGATACCAAATATAATCAGTTCTAACAATATCTTACAAAATATGTGATATGTACAAAATTTATTTCTAACAGAATAAATGCTCCCAACAACTTGTATAAATTAACTAACTCCCGCTTACCAGATCGACATGCAAATCAATGTATCGATCTGCATGTACCAATTTTCCCTGTTGCATGCTAGTAGTTGATCCAACTAACCTGCTTACTCCCATCAAACAATCTTGAAGCTTTGAGTCAGTCTGCCTGCACCAGATCGATGACATCGATCAACTATGGTTGTTTCCTTGACATGACTCTCCACCTGTATCAGTTAGATATCAACAGGTAATCTTTTGGGAATAGACCAGGTCGTCTTCACGATCTGTCTCTCGATCTGTTTCCATGACCTGTTGTTGATGATCTGTCCAAACAACTCACTGCCCTCGCAACTAGCTTTCTGCTCATGTGATCACACCTTTAACATTCTCCACATTGATTACATGAACTAAATCAAGGATCCTCCAAAACTACAAACCTCGCTCTCGAGCTGTTACAACTCACTCTTGAGCTGCTCCACCTCAATCTCGAGATGATTAGTTTACCAGCTTTAGACAATGATAGAACTTTGTCGCTGGTAATGCCTTTGTCAATGCATCTGTTGCATCACCTTGCTTCACAATATGTCTGATGAAGTGATGTCGCACATCAATGTGCTTTCATCTCTCATGGAACACTTGGTGTTCCACAAGATGTATGACCCTCAGGCTATCACAATTGACTTGCACCACATTTTTCCGCACATCCATCTCCTTCAAAATTTCCTTTAACCATATAGCTCCCTTCACTGCCTCGATTAATACCATATATTATGATTATATAGTTAAAAGTGAAACCAAAAATTGAATGAACGACCTCCAACGTATGGAAGTTCCATATAGGTTGAAGATGTACCCGGTCTATGACTTTCTTGAATCCACATTTTCTGCATAATATGAGTCCACATACCCCATCAACAGTTGATCTGGCTCCACACCCATTCTTTGATACTCTTAAGCCCAAATTCGAAGTCCCTTTCAAGCACCCCATCAACCATTTCAATGATTCTCAGTGTTAGCGATCTGGTTTTGCCATATACCTGTTGGTTACATTGATCGAGTGAGCTACATCGGCTCTTGAGAAGATCATCGCGTACATCACGCTGCCAATTATGTTGTCATACGGTATCTTGTCCATAAAATTTTTGTCTTCTTCATTCATCGACATGTGTTTGGCCGATAGCTTGAAATGTTGAGCTAGAGGCACATTGACATCCTTGATTGAGTCCATTCTAAACATTTTCAGGACTCTCTCACCCAAAATTTTTCTTGCATCCCTAAGGTCTTTCATGTTAAATTTTGACTTCAGCCAATGTTTTAACAACCGGACCGATTGAATCGGTCTTGTAAAATGGTCACAGAGTCACTAGTTCAACCGGATGAACCGTTTTAAAAAAACCAAACAACCCATATATATATAATATCAAATATATAATTTAATACACACACACATGTATATATATGTGTGTATATATATATAAATATTTAAATAAATTAATGTATAAAAGTGAAATCAATTTCACAATTTTATACATTTAATAATAATAATAGTTATATTAGTACTAGTATTGTTAACAAATATACACATGTACGGCAAAATAATATTTTAGAAATTTATATTTAAAAAATTGTATAAGAAATAAAAAGATTAAAGTCTCTTATAATCATTTTTATTAGTTTATGAATGATAATTTAATAATTTTTTAAATAAAATAAGAGGTATTAGTATTTATAGTTTTAATTATTTTAATATAACTAATTATTATACTATATTAACTTTATTAATTGAAGCTTAGTGAATAAATATCTTGGTTTGCACATATGGTTATGATGTTAGACTATTTCATTTTAGGTATTGGTTCAATTTTTAATACTAACCTTTTTCATGAAAATTTCAAAAAAATATAATGAACCCGGTTTCGACCGGTGTGCTTGGGGTTAATTGATTTTTGAATTTAACATAATCCAAACTAGTTCACGGTTATGGTTCATTGGCCAGTTCGCAGTTAAACCGATCAAACCGACCGGTCCGATTCGATTTTTAAAACACTGCCTTCAACTCATTCTTGATGTGGTCAACATCCTTTATGTTTTGTTGGCTAACGACATACCATCAACATATAGTAACATGTAGACTATTGCTTTATCATTTCCACATTTGAGATACACACATCCATCAAACCAATGACCTTGCAAAATCAATGGATGCGACATATTCTTCGAATCTCAAATACAATTGCATGGAGCTTTGCTTCAAGCTATAAAGAGATTTCTTGAGCAGAAAGACTTTGTTTTCGTCCTTTGGTAAGATGGAACCTTCAGGCCGGGACATGTAGGTATTTCCCTCCAAATCACCATGGAGGAAAACAATCTTCACATCAAGCTGTTGTAGCTCAAGGTTGTTGTAGACAATTAGATATAATATCAACATGATGTTACAATGACTGACAATGGGGGGAGAACACCTCATAAAGTCAAGTCCTTCACGCTGGGTAAATCCACTGGCCATAAGTTGAGCTTTGTATCTTATGTTGCGCTACTGGAACACTTCAACCTTCTTCTTGAACACTCATTTGCAGCTAACACATTTGATGCCCTTGGGTTTGTCCACAAGCTTCTATGTGCCATTCTTATGTGACTCAAGCTCCTCTTGCATGAAAACTAGTCATTCTGCTCTTTCCTTGTAGTTCACTGTCTCTTTGTAACTTTTAGTCTCATCATAGCCTTCATCCTCTACTATAACCAAAGCGTAAGAAATCATGTCAGCGTGCCCATATCGATCTAGTGGATGAATTGATCTCCTAGTTCGATCTCAAGCCAATTGGTAGTTCTCCTGATCGTCGTTGGCAGGTCACTGCATTTTTTCCATCATCAAAGTTGATCTGTTGATTGAGCTGGTCTATCCTCTGATTGTTGGTGTACAAATCCACCTACACCCTTGTTTCTCCAGCACGCTGGTATCCTTCTGTAGTTGACTGCTTTAGAAAATGCATTTGATCTTTTGCGAACTTTACATCTCTACTAATGATGGACTTCTGGTAACATGGTTTCATGCACTAAAGTTTATACCCCTTCATGCCCTTTGGATAACCAAAACATTACATATCTTAGAGCCCTAGCTTCAAGTTTGTCTTTATTAATGTGGACATAAGCAAGACAACCTATTGTCATGAGATAACCATAATGTGTAATTCTTCAAATTTATACTTCATGTGGAGATTTGAAATCATTTTACGCAAATCAAATTTTGTTGCTCAATTGGCAAACTGTCATGGCCAAGCTTATCCTAAAAGTTTCTTGGAAGTCCACAACCAATCCTCAAGCACCTTATCATTTCAAAGATCGTTTTACTCATCATCTCCACAATGCCACTTTGTTGTGGGTTTCAAGACACAATGTTATGTCTCTTGATTTCATTTTCAACAAAAAATTTATGAAATTCCTCTGACACGAACTCAAGCCCATTGTCAGTCCTCAAACATTTTAATTTTAAGCCATTCTCATTGATGACATCAGCATACCAATCAACAAATTTTTGAAATGCATCAAACTTGGACTTTATGACAAATAACTATAATTTTCTTGAGAAATAATCAATTATAGACATAAAATATTTTTCCCAAGAAAAGTTTTCATCCTCGTGCGCCCCCACAAATCATAATGTTCATAGTTAAGAGGAGAAGTTGATTTGCACTTACTGGTAGAGAACGATAGTTTCTTTCTTTTGTCAAATGCATTCTTCACATTTATTTATCTTTAACATCCCTTTGGATTTGATGATCCCCTACTTTCTCAATTCATTCATCCCTTACTCGTTGGGATGACACATCCTTAAATGCCAAATTTACTTTCATCTTCAAGTACACATTCAGAGTCTCCAGCAATAACATCAGTGACCAAATAATATAAACTTCTTTTTCTTACACCAGCGAACATAATTTTTAAACCATTCATAATGTGGAGATAACTATTTTTACAATTAAAACGATACTCATTTCCCTCTAACATGTCAAGAGATATCATATTCCTTTTGAGGCATGAAAATACCTCACATCTGTCAGGATCTTGATTGGAATCATTTGGTTTGAAGGTCACTTAGCCCATGCTTTTCACTCTGCAAGCCTGGTCATTACCAAGCTTGATTAATTCAAGATCACCAAATTGGACATTAGTGAACCACACATCATCTATCTTGGAATTAACCATGTTCATCATCTCAGCCTCTTGCAAGTTCTCTACAAAAATTATATTTATCTTTTAGAAAAATATATATATTTATATAATATATTTTAGATTTATAAAGTAATTTTTTTAAAATATACAATTTTTTGAAGATGAATCATAATAAATTATTTATGAATTAAAATATAGAAAAACAATTATTTGTTTCGTTTCAAAACAAAATCGACCGAAATCGATTAGATTTCAGTTTAGTTTATATTATTTAAGATTTCGGTTTGATTTTTTGTTCATGAAAATTTTATCGATCGGTCGACCGACCGATGCACACCCCTACTAACGAGACACTCCAAAACACGTTGGAACAATGCATATCTGATAGATTTTTTTGGGGGGTGGGTGGGGGGTTGGAAATGTACATAAAGTGATAGTCATTTAACTTATTAGAAAAAAATCACTAAGAAGACTTTAGGATTCATAGATTGTAAAAATCAGGGTTAAACCTTAAAGATAATAAGAGAAAAAGATATGCATGTTGGCAATCTTGTTAACATCCTTTGAGCTCTTTGTAGCGATCCTACCTTTCTTCTCCACCAAGAAAAAACCAACCACAGAGATGAACTCAACTGCAGACAAGGAAAAGGCGGCGATGTTGATCGCTCGAAGAAGAATCTTGGTAAGCTTAATGCTCTTATTAGTATCACTTGTGTGTTGATCATCTACTTCATTGCCGAGTGAATAATCTCTTGCAAAGTGAACCACATCAATGTGCTTGTGCTTCATCTTTTGATGTGCTATTCTTAATTCTTTATTAATGCATGTTTGGGAAACATTTCATGACAATTTTATTTTACAACAATAATCACTTTACTTATCAGTTTTTGACATGCATATGAATTATTCTCTTGTTACTTGTAATTACTAGCAATATTGTCAATTTTTGACACCCAATATTAGTTTGAAATTATTTGAAATAGTTTCTTATGAACTTTTTAATTTAGTTATTTATATTTTAGTGATAGCATAAACATTCCATAAAATTAGTATTCCCTCTATTCTATCTCAATTGTTCTATTTGATTATAATAATACATCAAATTGAATATAATGTGGGACGGAGGGAGTACTATTTTCATTCCACTCACACCTTATGTCTCACTTCCCTTCTTTATCTAGACGTCTCATTAAATATGTCTTATATCAAAAAAGTTAAATATTAACTTTTCAAAAATAGTAAGATCTATTCACTTTTCTATTTTTCTTCTTTCTAATAAATAGTTGTGCCAATAATAATGGAATATATTGAATAAAACTAAGGTAAACAATCACACAAATTACCTGTCTTTTAGACTAAACAACTCTGAGTGCAAAACGAATTTATGTAGTACATTAAAGTAAGAATAACATTTTTATATGCGCATAAATTTCGACATTTTAGTCACTTATAAAAAAAATATTAAAGTATAACCATTTGTTTTTTTTTTGTAAAACTACTACTTTACTATTAATTAAGTTTGAAAAATTGAAAATTTTTCTCTACATAGGCTCTAACATTATTGCCGCCATAATCTATCACCGTCGTCCTCGCCGCCGCTATTGTCGTCGTCTTTGTCATGTTTCAAATACATCCAGACAAATTATATGAGCACGACCAAGTGATAGTCGTGCTCGTGTAATTTAATCTCCATAATCACATGTAATTACTTGAGCATGACCAAGTGACAGTCGTGCTCGTGTAAACACATGTAATTACACGAGCATGACCAAGTGACAATCGTGCTCATGTAATTTCATCTCCACAACCACACATGTAATTATATGAGAATGACTTATTTTGTAGGAATTTAGACCACCTAATCGCTAGTAAACGAAAACCACCTCGACCGGGTGTTTAGGTTGCTTCCATATTTTTGCTCACCATTACTACGAGAATTGCTTTTTTGGTCATGTAATTTTATGATGGGGTATTATGATAAGAGTGATTATTTTTTAATTTTTTTAATATGTGACTATTTTTTTTCTTTGAGATTGACTATTTTAGGGGTGGACTGTTTTAAATTTTACATATAATTAAAGCAAGTTGATCAATCAACACAAAGTTAGTACTTTTAATTTTCTTTTTAAGAAAATTTACCTTTTTTAACTATTCTATTTCAAAATGAGTATTTGACATTTACCTTAATTTATTTTATTTTTATTTTACCATTATTTTTTTCCATGGATGTAGGTAGCGACAACTTTACACACACACACACACACACATATATATATATATATATGGTCGCCAAATTATGTGGGTCGGGTTGTTATCGGGTCGACCTGATAACAACATGACATATTAAGGTCAAATCTAAACCCGAAAACGAACCTGACCTGTTAAGCTCAAATCCGAACACAACACAAATCTGAACAAATAAGTTAACTTTTGTATGGACACGACTTGTTATCGACACGATAAAAACCTAAATTTATACGAGAAAATGACATAAAAATTATAAAATTATAATAAAAATAATAAATGCATAAATTTTGAATTTATAAAATATATTTAATTTTTTTATTTAAAGAAAATGCAAAATATTTTGCAAAAAATATTTTAAAAATTATATTTACTTAAAAATATAAATTATTAATGTATAATAAAATTTTGTTATCGTCTAACCTAAACCTGACATGCACAAGACCCGAACCCGACACAATTTCGTATTCTTATTAGGGGACCTGATAATGACTTGAACTCGATAAGACTTGAAACTAACCCATTAATTTCGTGTGTGTTCGTATCGGGTTATCGTGTTGTGTCAAAAATTGATAGCTATATGAGTCTAAAAATGGACCACCACAAATAGTATGAGCATAAATGTCTCTATTGAATATGATTCATTCCATATATATTCTTTATCTTTCACTTGACTAATTATAAAAACCCTTTATAATTTCCTCGTTTTGTCATTACGCTTTTCGATATTGAGATTAGTCTTAACCTCAAATAGTTATAGTAGTAGTCCTTGTAATTTTCCGGCCATATTCAACTCCGACGACTCCAATTCCGACACCGGCAGTTTCTCCGCAGCCTTTGAGCAGGCAGGCCCACCTGTCGGAGAATCTGTCTTCCATGGCCCCGTTGGCCTCTACTGCGATTCAAATACAAAAGATGATTCAAATAGTCGTGTTTTGTTAATGTGTTCTGTTCTCACAGAAGGAGATACAGAATGTGCATGTGTGGAATGTGGTGGTTAAATCTGTTACTCAATTAATGAAAACCTTTTTATTTAAGCCAAGTGTTCTTTAAGTGTTTGTTTACAGAATATGCACTATCACATATATAGATGATGAGATAAAATACAGAATGTAAATACTGTAAAGTAAGAACACAAAGTTTAACGTGGTTCGGGAAACACCCCTACGTCCATGGACTATCAATCTCGATAGTAATTCACTAATTGTGAAAATTCTCCTCGCTTATTTAGACTGACAAAGAACCAGTCACTACAACAAATCCTAACTTGATTTGAGTAGTGCATGAAAAAAGTCGTGACTTATAACTTACTGGGTTAACAAATGTAGAGAGCTCTTCCTTAAGCTTGAAGGCTATATGAAGACTAGAACTAAAATTACAGTGCTTGTATCTAAATACAGTTTAGTTCTATGTGAGGTGTGGGTTTTAACTTAAGATAAATCTTTAAGTGCTAAGAACTGAGGATTCTAGTATGCAGAAATAGCTAAGTGAAGTGAGTGTATAATGATGAATACTTGAATACTTCGAGTGCTTGAAATTCTGCAGAGTTTTAGCGCTTTATGAATCCGTTGTTGATGTAGAATCCTTGAAGGGGTATTTATAGTGTTTGATTCACGAACTAGCCGTTGGAATGCTTTTGGCGCACAAACTAGCCGTTGAATTGTACTCATTGTTAGGTATACATCATTTGTTACCATTTAAGGTATGACTGCAGTTTCCAATATTCAAATTCCTTTACCAGGATAAACATACGAGAACAAAGCCTACGTGGCACCAAAGTGTATAAAGAAACAGATGATCCGTTTAGGCAGAACATCTGTTCTTAAGCATCTCATAGTACACCTCAAGTTCTGTGTGCTGAACAGATCATTCCATGATCTGTTAAATCACCTTCTGTGATTTGGATACTTCATTGTTAGATAGTATCTGGACAGAATGTTTCTTACGTTATGTGTTATAGACAGAATGACTCATTCATTCTGTGTCTTGAGTGTACTCCAGAACTAGTCTAAGTATGATGCTCTTCAGATACAGAACATGACTCATATTTTGTTCTTTACATTTCAACATCTTTAACACTAAGACTAAATACAGATTGAGATAGGACCAGAACGTGACTCACGTTCTGTCCCTTTACATGTTAATCTGTAATCTAACAAACAAATAAAACTTAAGTCTTTAGTTGATCTCTTATAGACAGATCTTAATACAAATCTTAATATCTTTACAGAACTAGATCAACTCCATACACATAACATATTACGTTCTGTGTTGGTAAAACACTTAAGCAAAATCTAAGTGTGTGTTTCGATAACCATCATCAAAACTATTACACGGGGTTCCCAACAATTTCCCCCTTTTTGATGATGTAGAAACCACACTTTACAGAAATTTCCTATGCAGAAGGATTAACAGAAGCAACAAAGATAAATAAGTTAATTTTAAACATGCAAACAGATAACTGTTATTTAGAATAATAGAAGCAGAACATAAATATGCAGAGCCTAGACAAAGAGAGATTGTCATCAGGATGCAATTGATAAATATGTTTTTCATTATATCATCTGTTTGAGAGTTACAAAAATATTTCATCAAACAGAGCAAAATAAGTTAAAAACATATCATGAAAAAAAATATTTCTATCTAATTTCTGCTTCTTCTGTGCGCTGCTTCCATTTCCCTTTTATGTTCCTCCTCGGTCTTCAAACTGTGCATAGCAAAGATGTCATCACTGATGAGCTTGTATGTTGGGTCCTTCATGGTCATCCCACATCCGTAAAAAGTTGCAGTTTCGTTGATATATGAACGGATGGAAGCCATGTCTGGAAATCTTCCCCTTGGAAGCATGAGCGGAGGAAAGATTTTCCTAGGTGGTGCTATGAGAATGATGTTATTTGCTGTTGCGACTCTCTTTTGTTCTGTTGCTGCCTTCTGGTCATAGAATTTATCAAGGTATACTTGAAGGCATCATTCTCATTCATCTCGGCCAACAATGGGCTCATTTTCAGGAAATAGTATTCCTCGATGAAGCACTAATTAATCATGTCCCAAAGTTCCAGCATCAAAGTTGGAATCCATTTGTCAGCTGCATTCATGTTTGAAGATCTGAATTTAGGCTTGACAAATCTCATTCTGTTCATGGTCATTGCATGATCAAGCCTCCTATTCGGTGCAGATTCATCTCCGGTTTCTATATGAGCCTTTGCTCTCTGCTTAGCTCGTTCAACTTTTGACCATTCTTGTTGTTTACGTTCTGTATTAGCATCGAGAAAATTTTATCTCTGTGTAGCAAAGACTTCATCTATTGTAGCAGCGTCAAGCAACTTCTGAGCGTTCTCAACCGTTGTCCTCCTTACTTCAACAAGTTCTACTTCTTGTGCAGCCTTCTGTTCTTCACTTAAGATTTCCTACGCTGATTCTATCATAGCTTGTTCCGCTGGTGTAAGAACAAGTTCAGAAGTGGGTAGTTGAATTAAATAATTGGAAGCAGGGGTTCTTTCTATCACAATTCTTCGCCACCGGAAGACATGGATGTAGATGCAACACCAGATTGAGTGTGCGTTGTCGTGGGTCCTCGTGCTTCTGGTAAATTCTTCTTCTTCTCTGCATCCTTAGCTATTCCCATATCAATGATTTGCGTGGGAATAACTTTAGTGGCTGACACATCTTTCACTTGAATTCTTATGACTTTCTGTTTCTTTTTCTTCTCTGCTGCAGCCTGTGTTCTGGTTCTTGCCTTCTTCTGTGGCTTAGCAGTTTCTGTCATTTCCTTCTTTCCTTTCTCTTTCTCCTTGCCGTTGGCTATTATCTTACCGTCATTTCCAATGATTTCTCCCTTTTCGACATCATCAAAAAGGGGAGCCGTGGTTGTCTTGAATGATTGAATGTCGTCCTTCAGCTTCTGAAATTCTTCCTCGACATCCATCTTGTGGGTAAGCAGAACAGTGACGTTCTGATCCATCTCCTTGTGTTTCTTTTTATGGCTAGAATTTGCAATAGCCAGATCCTTTGTATGTTGTTTTGTTGTGCCTTGAACACTTTCAAACATTCCCTTTATCTCCTCAACATCGTCTTCGCTTGGAAAATGCAACTCCTTAGCAACAAGTGGGATAAGTCATTTCACTTCTGCATCAAACCGCGTTATCTTGAAGTTGGCGATTTGTTTCGACACTTATGTGGATGCCTTAACTACCACACCCTCAACAGGGTCTTTCACCAATTTCTGGAGCTCTCCGAGCTGTGCTTTCTGATTTTTCAATCTATGCTCGCAGATCAGAGATCGCCTTGTTATGGGTTTCCAGTGTTGCCTTCTGTTCTGTAGTTAACTTAGCAGAAAGAGAAGTGATACGGCCATGATTTTGTGCTCCCAAGGATGTAAAGGTAGTGTTACCAGCATCAAGAACATCTTGCGCAAGATTAGTGATGTCTTCGCTAACTTGGCCATGAACAATCTGCTTCACGTTCTGGTATGTGACAACAGGGGGAGAGAGATTAAGTAATTCTTGAACTGCGAAGGGCTTGTATCCAGGTGGAGTTGTAAAAATGAAATAAGAGATATAATCTTCACAAAGGGGGCCTTGAATGCCCTTCTTTGGACTCTTCTTGGCCATAGCTGGGCCAGCTTGAAGTAACGGAATCTGGGGTTGTGGATGTGAGTCTATGAGAATCTCCTCATCAATGAGTTCGCTGCCAGATATATCCAATTGAGTATGTGGGGGAACATAAGATGATTCTTCAAGAGTAGACCAGCTCTGTGATATAGTTCCGCCTCGGACTTGTAGAATGAGCTCAAGTCAATCTGTAACTCTTCTACTTCCAAATGCATTATGACCAGTACCAGAGCACAAAACTCTGAGCGCAAGTAATGCAAATCCATGAATGAAAAATAGTTCATAAGGTCACCCTCCTCGACCTTCATGTCCTCCAACATCACCACTTTGGGGAAAATGTCCAAGGTGGTATGGGCTGTCTCGAATATTCAAGTAAGTCATTAGGTGAATGGCCATGACATGTGTAGACGGTGTGAGCTGAATCCCTGGCATCAAATCGGCTATCTCGTCTGCAAAAGTCTCCTTTATCTGCTCCATGAAAATCTGTGCATCCCTTAGCATAGGGTCTGAGCTTTCTCCTTCCTTCTCTTCCACATCAAAATTGATGTTCTGGGCATGCATGATCATCGCTAGTGGTTGGACGTCTTATTGTAGTGGCTGTTGTGCTGCTGGATAGGATCTCACTCTATGTTGGAGTTTGGAATCAAACTCCACCTCTGACTCAGAGGGAATAGATAATTGTGAGATGGCTTTTACGTACTACTTCAATTCTAATGGAGTATCAGTAGGTGTAGCTTCATCTACAAGATGCAGGTCAAGTACTGGAGCCTTCTTCTTCTGTGCTTTTGCAGGTGCTGCCTGCTTCTTATTCTGTGGAGTTGTTTCCTTAACCTTCTTGGCTGCTGGTCCCTTACGCACCGTAGCCTTCTTTTAGTTCATGCTGTTGTTGTTGTTACAACTGTGGTGGTTGTCTTCTGCTTGACCTTGCCAGCATGAGGTTCCTCCTAGGTGGGATCAGAATGGTCAACTTCCAAAAAACTGCTTACGTGGAATGGGGTCAGCCTTAGCAAAAGTCTGTGCTGTAAGGACGAGAATTTTCTCCATATGTCCTTGGTCCTTGGGCATCAGAACCATGGCATTAAAAGTTTCTGTGTCCTTCCACGGCAGAGTGGGATTTGGAATGGCATGCTCAATGATGAATGGTAATTTGTTGGCAAAATGGAGTGGTCGTTGCGTAGACACATACACGGCCTTGCCATATTTGTAGGCAATGCGCACTAGCTTCTGTTCCTCACATATCAATTCGAACAGAATGACGGCTAAATTCACCTTCTTCTGCAATATTACAACACAAAGAATTCTGAACTTCAAGGGCGTAATCTGGTTGTACGAACCAATGTGGCTCAAGAATCCCTTCTGAATGAAGTCGATAAGAAGTCTGTGAACAGGATCCAACAAATTCTTGTGAAACATCTTGTTATCCCACTGGAAAGGGATAACAACCACTTTCTCGATCACTCATTGGATCTCATCGTCAGAGATAATGAAAATGTTAATTCCATCAAATTTCTTCAAAATGTACGCTTTAAGGATCATGTCATAGACAGAACGGACTTCATCCAGCTCCTTGTCCGGTTCTGTGCGGAGACACACAGAAGGTACCTCGTCAATGACTTCCCAATTGAGGTAGGTAGAAGCAACTTGCCTCGGGAGTTGCCTTGAGGGTGTGCTGGTAAGAATTATGTGGAACCCTATTAACAGAGATCAATGTTTCATAAGTTTGGGTTTCTTAATCAGAACGAGACAACACAATAATGATGCAAAAATTTACCGTAGATACAAAACATAGAATAGATGCATAAAATCAACACTTAGTTCAAAAAAAAAATATTCTAAGCATGAACATCTAACTTGCAGAAATGCAGAAAAAAAATGTTTTGAATTTTGTGCTCAGAAATATTTCAAAATAAAATAGAGTTGATGAAAACCTCTGCTTCTCTTGATTAGTTCAAACATCGGGTTTACTGCTTCGAATCCATAGGATTCTAACACAGCGAAGTTTTCATATTGAAGCCTATCCTTTATGAGTTTTATCATTTGAATTCCAATAAGGTGGGTTGGGGGAGTGGCTTCGGACGAGGATTGTTGTCCGAAAACTGAAGCCATGATTTGAAAACAAGTTTGAGCTATTGCGACACAAACATATGCGACATTATATTCAATTGTCGATAAATTACTACATTTATTATTCTAGTGTCGTGTATTTACGTCTATTTTGCATCATTTAAAAATTATGACATACTTTTATGACACATATACAACACTTATTTATATGTCCTTAAATTGCGACATTTTCATTGCAACACATCAATTAAATGTCGTAAATTAATGACACAATAAAATAATGTTGTGTTAAATGTCGTAAAAATATATCAATTGTGCGTCATATATGTATCTTGTTATAGTTTTCTGACATGAACTACAATACTTATTTTTATGTCTTTTAAGTGTGATAATTATTTGCGACACTTTCACAAAATAATGTAAATATACAACACATTAAAAATATTATTGTATATTTGTGTCACTTATCCTTTAATAAAATAATGTGACACAATTTTCTAATATATACGCAATATTTATTTCATGTGTATTTTTAAATGTTTTTTTAAGAAGTTAAACTTCACAATATGAGATTGAAACTTACGAGTCAATAACATAAAATATTGCAAAAAAATATATCAAATTTGGGCAATTAACTCAATCAAATTAAATCAGATATCCCTAAATAAGATCTATAGATCATAAACCACACCATAATCTCTATTGAATATTACTTTGTTGTTCAGTAAATATTGTAAACTAAGATCACATCACACGAAGAAAAATTTAACATGCCAAAGAAGAATTGAGCTATGTATAGCTCTGCTTCGTATGCCTAGGTTGTGATTTATGAGTTTCACGAAGAAAAAATTTAAACTATCGTAGAAATTATTATTTTGAATAAATAATTACGTTTGATTTATCGAATTAAATAGATAAAAATTCTTGATATTTTTTAAATGGCTCAATTGTGTACTTGAATTATTTAAATAAAGAGGAAGACATTTATTTTAATAATATGAATAAAGTGGAATTCAATTATTTTAATAATTAAATTCTTGATTTATGGATCCGATCTCTTTAAATAAAGAGGAACTCTATTATTTTAATATGAATTAGTAAATTTTTTATTTTATCATCAAAAATAAATATCAATGTGTTGGTCCCGAAAGAGTTAGACTGGTGTATGGGGGGGGGGGGGGGGAAAACACCAATTCACAACTTTTAGGTTTTCTTGTTCACAACTAAAATATAAGGCTTTAGCACTCTTAATAACTTAAGATAGCTA